>OU015771.1:10782545-10836271 GCA_907173295.1 Fagus sylvatica | reverse complement strand
AAAAATCCGTTTACGTGAAGGAGTCCAACAAAAAGAATCCATACTACCTCTCCGAATGGGTTAAGAATAAAGGAACTCCATGAACGAAACCCCCATTTCTAATTCCCAATCTTGAAAAGGCCTAGAAAATTCGATATCCCCTAAATGGGTGGGGCCTTGAACTCATAAGTGAGAAGCCACAATAGCCTCAGGGTCATGGGCTAAACGATAAAGCTCAGAGTACCGTTCCCGCAGAGGTTGGTCCCCACACCAAGAATCCTGCCAAAATTGAATTCGAGTACCATCCCCCACCCTGAAAGTGAGGTATTGCAAAAAACAATCCCAACTAGCTCTTATATACTTCCATCCCCTCCACTGACTACCATACTTGCAACTCACTACTCTCCACCGCCAAGATTCCGTTTAAGAGGCTTATCTCCATAACCACTTGCCTAATAGAGCTTTATTGAAAAGTGTCATGTTATGGATACCTAAGCCACCGTGAGGCTTCGGAAGACTAACTTGCTTCCAATTTACCAAATGAAATTTATGCTCATCTCCCACACAACCCAACAAAAAACCTCTTTGTATTTTTTGATACGGCGAGCTATTCTTACCGGAAGGGCAGGGGCGGATCCAGGAATTTAATCTAGGGTGGGCACCTTTTGATCTCAAACATTAATAGATATAATACAAAATAAAGCCAAAAACCGATAAAAATTGTTTATATCAACAAAAAATAATAAACAACAGACTCGTTATAGCGTTTTATAATTGATTTTGAGGTGTTTTCATATTTTGAAATATTTCTCTATTATTGCTCTAAAAATATTAAAAGAAAAACAATGTTAAAAAAATAAATTAGCACATCATAAAATATAAATTCAACATTTTAAAAAATTTAAAAAGTAATATATATATATATATATATATGCACTAACCACTAAACTAACTATCATATTATCTATTAAAATATATATATATATATATGCAAAAAAAAAAAATGTTCAACTGTTCACTGAGACCACACGCAAATGTCACAAATGCCAAAACCCACACAGTGAAAATACAATTGTGAAACACTGAAATAGGGACACAGGAACCACTTCCACTCGGTCTACTCACCAAGACACCACTATAACTATTAAATAATGCTACCTGCTGCTGCCAACCTACTTTAACTTTCCTAATCAAACAAGCAAACTCAGAGACAAAGTCCAAAGACTCAAAACTCAAAAATAAAAAGAGAGTCACAGAGAGAGTGAGCGAAGAAGAAGGATCTCACCGAGAGAATCAAATACTGTGAACAATCCGCCGTGAGATCCAAGAGGGGGAGGGAGCCGTCGAGCCGTGGCCATTCCAGACTCCCGCTTGCCGTTCGCACTCTCTCTCTCTCTTTCGAATCGTAAAGTGGGTTTTTAAAAATAAATAAATAAATAAACATTAATAGAATTAATTCCAAATATCTGATTATTTTTATTCGGGCTAATTATATTGTTGTTGTGATTTTATTTTTGGGCTTATGATAATTGTTGCTCTGATTTTATTGGGCTATTGTGTATATTTTTGGGCCTTTTTCTTTTTGTTATTTGGGTATTTTTTTTTAGGGTGGGCAATTAATAAAATTTATATATATATATAGTAATTTTTTTTTTATTTGAGGGTGGGCACGTGCCCACCCTAGTCAGTAGTTGGATCCGCCCTTGCGGAAGGGGGAATAACGATAAATAATACGTAGGAAGGCTGGAAAGAGTGCTCTTGATAAGCGTAAGTCGGCCTCCCTTGGAAAGATACAACCTTTTCCAACCTATTAGCCTTTTTTCAAACTTCTCCACCACATTATTCCAAACAACTTTCTTTTTAAAACCTGCCCGTAGAGGGAGACCCAAGTATGCAAGGGGTAAGGTTGAAACTCTACAACCCAGAATATTCGCCAACTCCGCTACATTCGACACCTGACCCAGAGGAACTAGTTCTGATTTGCTCAAATTAATCATCTAGATATAGTCTGAAACCAGATAAAGACTCCCCTTAAGTGCCAAAGTTGTTCCGGCTCAGCCCCACAACATATTAAGGTATCATTTGCATACAATAAATGGGAAATGCTCAGCGCATTGCCACCATTATTATCAACAGAGAAACCTGAGAGAAAACCCCCTTCCATTGCTCTATCCAGCATCTTGCTCAATGCCTCCATAACAATGAAGAATAATAGGGGAGAAAAAGGATCATCCTGCCGTAACCCCTTCGTGCTGGGAAGAAAACCTCTTGGGCTTCCATTCACCATTACATAAAAACGGGCCGTGGATATACAAGTAAAATCCAACGGCACCATTTGTCACTGAAACCACAACATCTCAACATATACATCAAAAAGTTCCATTTAACATGGTCGTAGGTCTTTTGAATGTCCAATTTACACAAAACCCTTGGAATTCCAAAATCTAACGCCCATGCTCAAAGGCATTTTGGGAATCCGATATAATCTTATGCCAAAACCTTATATGGCTTTGGAAATTTGTGGGTAACTTGGTCACATATAACAATCTCCAGCCCTGTACCTTCTTTGTTAACATTTGTAATTGAAATTCTAGGAAAAAAGGGTTATTGTCTGTTTGGTTTTATAATGTATGGAGTTTATTGAGAAGAAGCTTATTACTTAGAAGGCTACAGTGAAGGAGAATCTATCAATTTTTAGCTAGGATGAGCTTCAGACCACTGAGAGCTAAGCTTCATTGCACTGGAGGTAGTGTTAACACATTTTTATTCATGAACCACTCTTCTAAAAATAACTCATCAATGTTATGAATTTTCTATATATATATATATATAATTCTTACAGAGATTTTAAATGACCAAATTGAGGAAATAAGGTTTGGTCAGCTTCTCTAGTGGTATTTGAGATTTCATCAACTATCTATGATTCTCTTACAAGCTTTGTTTGATTGGATGGTGCTTTGCACAGCCCTTTTCATATTTATTTGTTAGATTTCATAGATAGTTGTTCGTTCTAGTGCGACTTTTATTCTCACTATATACATATACGTCTTGTATACTAGGCTTTTTCTCCTTTCAATAAAATTTTACTAATAAAAAAAAAAAAAAGGCTATCAAAAAATCATGTTAATGGTGTTTCTCAAACAGCATTTTTACACCAATCTCTTTATGGGAGATACTTTGAAAAAATTCTGAGCCAAACTTGCCAAAGATAAAAATGAGTTTGCATGGTGATTACTCCACACAACTCAATGCCTCAATCTACATAGTTGGGAACTATGTTTCTGTGTGACACTTAAGTTTTACATGACCTGTTAACAACCATGGCCATCCTCCTTTATCTGGGCTTGGGACTGAATGTCTAAAGGTAATATTGTAACTTGTAAGTGCAACAGAGGTGGGTTATTTGAACCTATGAAAACATTTTCTTAAAACACATTGATCATGAATCTGTCATGGGAAAACCACCATCATTCATTACAACAACAACCAAACCTTACTCCCAAAATATTTGGGGTCAGCTATGGATCCTCAACATCATAGTTCATTACAATTTTATAAAAATATGGACGTGTTTTTTTTTAATCAAAGAGTCTAGAATTCTGTAGTATTATTCCCTTTTCTTGCAACTGTGTAGTCTCAATCTGACACCAATTGCAAAGCCACCTCAGGATGTGATGGCAGAGTTGCAGCCATTGCTTCTTTGAGAAAGAATCATATGCAAACACACTTTCCTTTGTGTGCCTAGGCATGCACTCATGTCTGCAGAAATGATGAGAGCATTCCCTGAACATTCTGGATGGTTAGTTAATGGTTGAAGTGATTATACAGATGTCTTGGGTCTATTTCTTTTTCTAATTATCAGAATCATGCTTCCTTGTGTGGACAGGCAACTTTCATCTGCCACCGTCTTGTCTAAATTTATCCCCTTATTTTGTTTGTTTGCCTCTGCTTATGTTATATTACTCATCCAGAACCAGTATAGGGACCCATAAATGCATTCACATTGTATTATTGGATGAATATAGTGAACTCCTTGGATATAAGATACCTTCAGATATGAACCGTAGTCTTTATTTAGTTGCAGAAGATGTTTCTCTTCACTATTAATGTTATTTTAATTGTGAGCCAGGCTTTGATGTTTTGCTTTTATATTAAATCCAGTCATTTTGATTGCCATTTTGATGCACAGGGTCTGGTGAGTCTCGATCCCTTATGAAAGAAGTAGCACATGTGGTTTCTGATAGACAAAAGGAGTTTAGCTCGCTAAAGTTGATGTTTATGTATAGAAATATGGAGAAGTTGCTGGCAGATGCTATTGACGCTCCTATGGAGGAAATAACAATTTTATTCTACCTCCATTCTAAATCTTACAAATATCGAGGAAGATATCGAGTACAAAATATTTTGTCTTCAGTCTTACCCTATATGTCACTAGTGCCTGGCGAACTTCCCTTCAAAACCCTGAATAGTCCAGAGGACTTGAAGACTTTTCTTAGTTCAACTGACAAGGCTTTACTTCTCCTGGAATTTTGTGGATGGACCCCTAAAATGCTGGCCAAGGAGAATAATGAAATTGAAAAAGATTTTGGTGCACAAGGTTAGTGTAACATTTGTGGGCAACCTTGGATTATTTTCATATATTCTCTTTCAAGTCATCTAATCATGCTTCCCTTGATTATCATCTGTCTGAGAAATGTTGGAATTAATTATAGAATTGACTTGACAGAACAGATGATGTCTGTGCATATTTCCTGGAAGTGTGTATGGATTTTTGACTATCTATTTTAAAGAAAAAAGAAAAGAAAATCTAACTGTGCCTTTCAGATTTAACATTGGATGGAGAAACACTGAAGTTTAGTTATCATTTAGAGTTGATTTGTTTAGGTTAGGTGACTTGAGCAGTGGCTGAACGGATCTGACAATTATGCGTGTGTTTTGGAAGTTTTGTATAAAGATTTGGGGGCTGTGATTCACTACTTTAACCTTCTTCATTTTGCCCCTTCTTTTGGTGTTGTATGGTTGGCCTAAGAGAATGCAGCTCTTAATATCCAAAAAATTTTATGTCCTTAAGAAGATGTTCTACCAGTGTACGATCATGATGCTGAATATATTTCAGAAAACCTTAAATATATATATATATTTTTTGCATAATTAGTGAAATCAATTTAGCTGCTTTTATGGGTTTGTGTCTCAAGTTCCGTTTGGTGTCTCTTTAAGTTCACTTCTGTTTGTAACAGTATCCTTTTTTTTACTGGTTAGTTACATGCACACACCTGATGGGTTTTGAAGCCATGACCTCACCCTCCACCTTGTTCTTACAATTAGAGGAGGTGCTATTAGCAACATTATCCTATTTTTTCTATTCTGCTTTTTTGTGATACTTGTTGATTATGAATCTCAGCAACGACTTTTTCCTTGAGTTAGCAGAAACAGAAGTTTTGGTAAGATGGGGAATGTCTCTTATTGGCTATTAAGTGGTTTTGCAGGATTAATTTGTACCTTAATGATACTGACAATAATTTTCTTCGTAGAGGATCTTCTTGGAACAAGCTTTAATGCAGAGACAAATAGAACGCTGACACTTAAAGGGAAGAATAATCAGAAGGTGGCTGGTAGTTTCTAATTGCACATCATTATGAGACTGATTTGAAGTAAAAATAAAACAAAACTACTAGTAATACATTTGTCATCTTTTTCTTATTTCTTTTAAAAGCAGGGGATGAAAGATTGAAATGTGGCGTTGAAAATAGTTTCAATGGAGTTCCTTGGCTTGGAGAATTTAGCTCAGCAAATGAAACTGCTGGTTTCAAGGAGATTGAGAATGTAAGCTCTGGTGTTGTATCATCCTGTAACTTACAAGAATTTCAGCAGTTTGATTCTTTCTTCTCGAAGTTTATGATCGTTGCAAGAGAGTTTTTCCTGCCCCCTGAAAGGCATAGATTTGGTCTGGTATCAGAACGATCAATGCTTTCATCCCTTGGTCTTGAAAATTCTGGTTCATGGTTAGCAGTACTTCATGTTGCTGCATGTCCCACTTGTTCAAAGATTCTTAAAGAAGAGGATGACCTCAGGAGTGTTTTACAGATGGATAATTCTGTTGTTATGGAGGTAATGTTAACCAGTTTGCTCTTCACTTGCATGTTGATCCCAGTCCTCTATGAGGTTTCTTTGCATCATGTTATCTTGTGCCAAAAATTATGTGTCGCTAAAACCTTTTCAGATGTATGAATTGAATAAGAAATTTTGAAAGAATAAATAAAGATTTGTCCTAATTTCAGGAAAAAAATGCTAAAGAAAAAGAAAGAAAATTTTCATCTTTGCCATCACCACCCTATCGAAAACCTGCTGTTGCCAAGCCCACCAAAAACCCCCAACCGAAATCTGATTCCTCATCTGAAAGTGGGGTGCGGTTGGTTTCAACTAAGAGTTCGGTCAGCTACGGGTGAGAAAGTTCCCAACCTAAAAAGAATAATCAGGTGGCGGGTTGGTACTAGACCCGAGCCAACTTGACTCGTGAACACTCCTAGCCAAGATTTTCTGTTTATGGGCCATAGTGTTAATAAGCTTTGAAATAGTTGTGTTAGTGTTGATAAATTACCACTTGTCCTGAAAGCTAAAGCTGATAAGGAAATGGTAAATTCAATCACTTAATTATATTATTCTAATACTCTCCCTCACGTTGGGCTTAGATTCCTCCTCAAAATTGGATGTTTTGCGTTCTTTTGATCTATCGGCGTCAACGGATCGTTTTCCGTTGTCGTTTCAAGGAGTTAAAATACAAGGTTTTTTCCATTTAGAGACAGCCTTTGTTTGGGCCTTGTAGTCAAGCTCCCTTTTACCTTTGCACTTGAGGGCCAATCTTTGTCTGACTCGAGGAAACCTTTGCACGCCTCCGTTACCTTTTGGGAGGCCTATGCCCCATAAAAACTGTCTACTTGAGACTTGGTGTGGCCCAAGACATGGATTTTTAACTTTTAAACAAGAAGTAATGGAAATGAGGTTTGAACTTAAGATTACCTGCTTTGATATCATGATAAATTACTACTTGTCCTAAAAGCTTAAGCTGATAGGAAATAGTGAATTTAATCAATTTACCATTATTTAACAAGTGCCAAATTTGACTTGTGTGCTGAAGGGTTTTTCACCTGTAATTCCTATTATTCATTCTTCTACGTTTGTTCCTTTTTTCTGTCGCTTTTTTTTTTTTTCTTCTTTCATTTCCCCATATTTTTGGTTGTTTCTTAGTAATTTCTTTCTTAGCATATGTCCAATGCCTCTGGCACGATGTCTTTCTCTTCTGTTTTGGATTTCTTAGATTTCTGTATTGCTTGATTTGTATTTTTTTGTACACTCCCTGTGTACTCTCTTTTTTCAGCAAAACAACTTTTATTTACTGATTAAAAAAAAAAAAAAAAAAATTATTTGTTAGAATGCATTTTTCATTTATTGATTCCATAGTTGTCTCTTTCAATCATGTAGCTGGAAGGTGATAGACACAATACTGAGCCCGCTTTACCTGCAAATAAGCCATCAATACTTCTATTTGTGGATAGATTGTCTAACTCATCTGAAACTAGAGGAAAGGGTAAAGAAGCTCTTGATGCCTTTAGAGAACTGGCACTGCAATATCATAGTTCATATCAGATGGGTGAGCATAAGAGGGACAAGCCTGAGAAATCCTCAGTCCAAGCTTATCAAGCACTGGGTGATAAATCTAAGCATCCTAGATTAAAATTATCTCTGACAGCTCAGAAGATCAAATTAAAGGAGAAACTGTCTACTATCATGATCATAAATGAGGATAAACAAGTCACTTTGGATAAAATAGCTTCAGATCCAGACGGTAGTTCCTTGCATAAGATCCTGGCACACCTTCTTCGGCAAAACAAAGAAGCTAAATTAAGCTCCCTCGCAAAGGAGTTGGGTTTCCAACTTTTATCTGATGATGTTGACATCAAGTTAGCTAATACATTGCCATCGCAGATAGTTCAGTCTAATCAAGTGTCACCTGCAGTATTTAAGGAAGGCCTTGTCTCAAACAGCGTTGATCAAGACAGAGATCAATTGCCACAAAGGGAAATTTTATCAGCTCAGGTGCATGAGGAAAATTCTGAACTCACTGATGGTGAGCCTTCTTCTGAATATGATGAAGAGAAGGTGGCTTATGTTGATAGAAGTCAGCAGTTAATATCAGTAGAAGCTCACCAATCTGTAACAGCTCTTGAAGAAGCTGCCATTGCTGAAGATTCGGTGGTGGAAGAAAAAAGTTCTGAAGATGTAGTGGTTGAAGAAAATAGCTCTGAAGATGTGGTTGTGGAAGAAAAAAGTTATTTTCCAGTGGACAACTTAAGGGAGCAACAGCTTCACTTTCAAGGTTTTGAGGGTTCTTTCTTCTTTTCTGATGGCAACTATCGGTTACTTAGAGCTCTGACTGGTGGCTCAAAGATTCCATCCTTGGTAATAATTGATCCCCTTCTGCAGCAACATTATGTATTGCCCCAAGAGTCAGACTTCAGCTACACCTCACTGGCTGATTTTCTCAATGAGTTTCTTAATGGGAGTCTTCTTCCATATCAACAGTCCGAATCCATTATTCAAAGCCCTAGGGAGGCCACTCGCCCTCCATTTGTTAATTTGGATTTTCACGAGGTGGATTCTATCCCTCGGGTTACAATTCATACATTCTCTGAGCTGGTTCTTGGTTTTAATCAATCTAACACCAACAATGTGTTCCATGCATGGAATAAGGATGTGCTGGTCCTTTTTAGCAATAGTTGGTGTGGGTTTTGTCAGAGAATGGAATTGGTTGTTCGTGAGGTTTATCGAGCTGTGAAGGGCTACATGAACATGTTAAGGAGTGGATCAAGGAATGGAGAAAAAGTGTTTGGCGGTGGTAAGTGCTTAGTAAAATGTCTGTTAAAATTGCTACTAGTTCTTTTTCCTTGCTTTTGAAAAAGTATATGCATGATGCATCTTTCATTGCTTCATATGGACAATATATCTTCATACCATTAAGTAAACTAGTAGGTTTATTTATTTATTTTTTCACTTTTAACTTTCGCTAATTGTCACATACACTAGGCCAATAAATTACTTTTATCAACTTTGAGTCCATATAAACAATGGGGAGTACTGGATAGAATTTTGTCCATGGATTTTCTATTTCTACACTGAAGTACAACAATTGTCTTTTGTATGATGGGAATGTTTATAAATTTAATCAGTTGTATTTGATCATAATGTCATATCCTCTTCCTATTTTTATTTTCTCAGTAACGTTTGTCTTTAAATTTAGAAATGGTAAAAAAATGTTAGAATTTAACTTCCTATTAATCTTCACATTTTGATGATTGGCCATTTGTGTGGCAGACAACTTGAAGGATTCTCTGGTGAAACTTCCACTGATCTATTTAATGGATTGCACATTGAACGATTGCAGTTTGATACTAAAATCAATGGATCAGGTTTGTTTGTGGGATCCACTTGATTTCCTTTAAATATTTGTATAGTTTTCTTGTATCTGCAATGTTTTATGCAATTAATGTTTTAAGGTTATGATCTTCTCCAACATCTAATGCTTCACTGCATTTTTATTAACCAAAATTTAACTCGATTGGCACAAACATTCATTTTCTTCTTTGGGCTATTTTCATTTTTTCTTGTTTTGGTGTTGAATGTTTGATTATGTATATTTGTCATGTTCCTTATTGTGATATAATGTACTGTTCATATCAATAATTTAACTTTCTTTCATGCTTCTGAAGGTGCAAAGGCATGATAAAGGTTCCTTGTCACTGATTTCCCTCAAATTATTTTTTTCATAATTTTGAAAGGTTTATTGTTTTCAACAAGCAACATCCAGAATATTTTAAGTATCCATTTCAGAAGCTTGACTTTCAAAGTGGAGATTGTTGACCTGTGGAGTTTAATAACTTGATTTGCATTATGCGCATCTCTTGTATAAACTATATATGTTCTTATGTCTATTCTTAGGAATAGAGTAAGAGACTCAGTATGGAAATTAATTATTGAAAAAAGCCCAAGTATACTAGGAGTATACAAAGGGACACAAAGAGCTTTAAAAAGTACAGATTTCGATCAACTCCACAAGGGAGTGAATAGGAAACATGCCTAGCGCCACTACCAACTCATACAGAGTTTGAAAAAGGAACACCTATAGGTCCGGAATAGTTCTTTTGCAATCCTCAAAATGACAGGCATTCTGCTATAAGTGTTGGTCCGTGCGTTGTGGCAAGTGTCTCGGTCATATTGCCACAGTCTTCCAAGTAAGAGGTGACATACATCCATTGGTGCAACATCACAACTAACCACATTTTTCTTACTTCTTCCGATTTGAAAATGAACCAAACACCTCTTTGTAACCTTGATTTCTCCATCTTTCTTAAGTGATGACAGCTTGTAAGGATTGGGATGCTCCTCCGTTTTGAATCCAAGGTTATCAATGGCTTCTTGACTCACTACATTCTCACATGACCTACCATCAATCACCAATGGGCAAACCTTTCCCAAAATATTACATGTGGAGTAGAAAATACTATCCCTCAACCATTCCTCATCATCTTCCTTCCTAGGTGCTAATAAAGTCTTCTTCATTACAAGAGTCACACCTTCCTCTTCTACTTCATCACCTCCAACCAGCTCATCATCCTCAGATTCACCCACTTTCTCAACTTCAACAACATTCTCAAGAATATGAGTTCTTCCCTTAGCCAACATGGGCTTACTACATTCTTTTTTTTTTTTTTTTAGGTAATAGACAAAATTTTATTAAAAGAAAACTTAGAGTGCATAAAGCATGCACAATAAGAGAATTATGAATTTACATGGGTAGCAGCAAGATGAGTAACAGATAAAGAAGAAATAAAATCTATAATAGAGCTACTAGAAGTAAAACCCCAAGCTTGAGACCAATGAAATAAAGAGATAGAAAAACCATCCAGCAACTGGCGCACAAAACTCTCCTTGTCTTCGAAAATGCGGCTGTTATGCTCCTTCCAAATCTTCCACATTAAGCATAAGGGGACCATGTTCTAAATCTCTGAAGAATGTTTCCCCAACAAATTCCACCACCCATCAAGTAAATCAAACATGCTACTTGGAAGGACCCATTGAAGCCCAAAAGAGCAAAAAACAAAGTTCCACAACACAGTCGTCACATGACAATGGATGAGAAGGTGATCCACAGTTTCTCCCTCGCAACGACACATACAACACCAATTGGTAAAAGTATAACCCCTCCGCATAAGATTGTCATAAGTTAAAATCTTATTCCAAGCAACGGACCACACAAAAAAAAAAATACCCTCCAAGGAGCTTTAGAACGCCAAACACTATTTCAAAGAAAACTCACACATGGACGGGAGTGAATGGCATGATAAAAAGAGCTAATATCAAAAAGCCCATTCTTCTTCTTACGCCACCATAGAATATCCCTATCCATAGATACTGGACTATGAGAATAGAGAAGCTGGAGGAAAGCCGTAACTATATCCAATTCCCAATCATTAAAATTTCGAATGAAAGTGCCACTTGGGTATTCGGCCCAGTGGTAATCCCCCTCTCCAAAAAGCCTCACTCCTCTATGAGGGTGTGGGTTCGATCCCCGGGATCTTCAAAATATACGTGTGTGTGAGTTTAGATTAGAATTTCTATCATATATAAAAAAAAAATTCGAATGAAAGTCACATTCCACTCCACACCACCATTCATCTACACCACCATTCATCTGGGAAAGGACCGAAGCAACCGAGGCTTCCCGATCCATTGTACACTCAAATAAAACAGGAAAAACCTCCTTTAAGGGAGAATCTCCACACCAACAGTCAGGCCACAAACTAGTACGAGAACCATCCCCTACCCAAACTTCCACATGCTGGAAAAACTGATTCCAAACCCCCATAATGCTTTTCCATAGACCGCACCCATGAGTCCCGCGCACTGGATCAGTACACCACCCTCCTATGCGCAAACCATATTTAGCCACCAACACACAACGCCAAATTCGGTGATCCTCCATACCAAAACGCCATAACCATTTGCCCAAGAGGGCCTTATTAAAATCCACCAGCCTACGGATCCCTAAGCCACCATCCTTAACAGGAGAGCACACAACATCCCAACTCACCAAATGATGCTTGGACACCTCCCCCGAGTCACCCCAAAGGAAATTTCTTTGTAATCTTTTGGCTGCTGAGCAACACTTATCGGAAAAGTGAACAAAGATAGAAAGTAAGTTGGGAGACTAGACAAAGTACTTTTAAACAAAGTAAGTTTGCCTCCCTTAGAAAGATATATTCTTTGCCACCCAGCTAGGCGTCGTTCCATTTTTTCAATGATTGGGTTCCAAATTGCAGTGGATTTATAGGACGATCCCAAGGGCATTCCCAAATAAGACATAGGAAGGCTACCAATATTGTAGCAGAGGATATCAGCCAGAATCGGTAAATTCATCACTTCCCCAATAGGGACCATCTCACTCTTTGACATGTTCACTTTGAGTCCCGACACAACTTCAAAACAGATAAACACCAGTCGGATGTACATAAGTTGTTCTGGATCAGTATCACAGAACAGTATGGTATCATCCGCATATAGAAGATGAGGGACACTTAGTCCACCCGATCCACCTGCACCCACATATAGGCCTTCTATAAAACCCTCCTATTCCACTTTTTGTAACATTCTGCTTAAGATTTCCATCAAAAGAAGAAACAACAAAGGCGAAAGAGGGTCGCCCTGTCTCAATCCTCTAGAACTATTGAAGAAACCTTCAGGGGAGCCATTAATAAGAACAGAAAAACGGACTGTGGATATACAAGCCTGGATCCATTGCTGCCATTTGAGCCCAAAACCCATCCTGCCTAACAAAAAGATAAGGCAATCCCAATTAACATGATCATAGGCTTTCTTGATATCAAGTTTACAAATAATACCTGGGAGCTCTCCCTGCCTAATTTGCTGGAATTATTCTATGGGCTTCTTTTTGATTGGGCTCGGGTCTGGGGTTTTACCTCGGAAAAATCTCTTGCTGCCTTTGTTGTTTCTTTACGTGTTTCTCCTATTCTTGTTTAGGTTCTCTGTTCTCCTCCTTCCTAAGTGCATGCTTTATGCCCTTAGAGGGAGCTTTGTAGTTTTTTCTGTTTCTCCTTAATAAAATTCCGATTATTTATCAAAAAATAATACCTGGGATACCATTCTTGATTCGGCTGTCCAGACATTCGCTAGCAATGAGAACCGAATCCTGAATTTGGTGACCACCAACGAAAGCGTTTTGAGGTTCCGAAATTAGGTCATCCAATACCAACCTTAATCTATTGGCCAGCACCTTCACCAAAAGTTTGTACATACAACCAACCAAACTAATAGGGCGAAAGTCTTTAACATTTAAAGCATCATGTTTTTTGGGAATTAAAGCAAGGAAAGTAGCGTTAAAAGATTTCTCAAACTGGCCATACGCATAAACCTCCCCAATGAAGCCCATAATATCATCTTGGACCACTCTCCAACAATGTTAAAAAAGGCCATAGTATAACCATCGGGACCTGGAGCCTTATCACCCTGCAAATCCTTTAACACTTGGAGGATTTCCTCCTTATCATAGGGTCTCTCCAACATAGTTCGAGCCTTCTCCCCAATTGTCCAAAAAGGTAACTCTTCCACTCTTGGCCTCCAAGCTTCACTTTCTTGATATAGAGTAGAATAAAATTCCACCACTTTCTCTTTGACCTCAGAATCCTCTTCATAAAGAATACCATTAACTTCAATTTTTCCCAAATGATTCCTGCGATGGTTAGAATTTGCAATTTTATGAAAGAAACCAATATTATTATCACCCTCCCTCAGTCAACTAACTCGAGATTTTTGTCTTCAGAAGATTTCTTCAGATTGAGCCAAACGATCCAGATCAATTTTCAAGATTTCACGCTGACTACGGTCCTCAACAGAAAGGTTTCCACCAAATTCTTTCTCATCCAAACCCATTATGTCATTTAGCACATGTTTCTTCTTCAACCCGATATTGCCAAAAACTTCTTTGTTCCAAAATTTCAAATCTTCTTTGAGAGCTTTCAGCTTCTTGGCCAGCACAAAACTAGGAGAGCCAGTGAAAACGTAGCTGGACCACCAACCCTGAACCAAATCTAGAAAACCTTCAGACTCCAACCACATATTTTCAAATTTAAAAGCACACTTACCTTTGGACACTGCATCTACCAAAATAGGGCAGTGGTCCGAGATGGGTCTGGGCAGTAGTCATTGCCTAACGTTAGGAAAGTGCTCTTCCCAATTTGGAGAAACTAACAACCGATCAATGCGAGACATAGAAGGGTTCTCACCGCCATTACTCCAAGTAAACATGCCACCCTCCAGAGGGAGATTGATTAGATTAGAGCCATTGATAAAATCCGAAAAATCAAACATTGACTGATTGAAATTAGAGCATCCCCAACATTCTTTGGGGTATTTGATGGCATTGAAGTCACCAAAAACACACCAAGGAGAGTCCCAATGATTACGAATCATTGCCAATTCAGTCCAAAAAGCTAATCGATCCGAATCAAGGGTAGGGCCATAAACTCCAGTGCCAGACCAAATAAAACCATCCTCCACATCTTTCCACTGGTAAGAGACAAAAAATCTATCCATAGCCCAGGCGAGTTTCTGTAAAACTCTCTTATCCCACATAAGGACACCACCAGCAGTGTTGATAGCATTAAGAGATTCCCAATCAGCATATAAGTTACCCCAAAGACTATGAATAACACCCAGGTCAACACACTGCAACTTGGTTTTTTGAAGAAAAACTACATCAACCCTCAAGTCCCTCAAAATATTCTTAACTACAGATCGTTTATGAGGTTTATCAAGCTTTCTAACATTCCAAAATAAGAGACGAATCTTCATAAGAAAACAAAGCAAACCCGCAGACTAAGAGAAGAGCTAACCAAGCCTCACCTACCACCAGGAGCACTCCCCTCGTAATTGATCGAGGATATCAGGTTGCGTAATTCCCGTGAAACTTTCTTCACTGAGCTTGTGGGCTGCGGTGTAGCCACATGCCGGCGCAACTTCTATCTTTCCTTGTCAATCTTCCGCAGAAGAGCGATACATTGCTCCTCAAAACCAATCATAGGCATACCCACTAGCTTCCCAATGGCCTTATATTTACCCTCAACCCATTTGGACATCATCGCTTCTAGAGATTTTACATCTCCGTTATAATTAGCCGTGAACTCAGAAAAACTCGAGGGATCAATCTTGTTAAGAGGTGCATAACAAATAGGGCTTTGATACCCATGATCACCTACCAAGACCAAAGACCAAAGGCCCACAATCATGATTGGAGGGCAAAACATAAAGCTCCATTGCCGACGGCGTAGATTAACATCCTTCCGAACAAAAACCCATCTCATCAACGGCGCTAAGAGAAACCAGGGAGGACAAGAGATCCTTTCCTTCTCCACCGATATCGTCTAGAAAGAATAAAGCCATCGACAACTCCTCCTCAACATCGTCGTCAAGGCCTGAAGGCCCACCCTCAGAGATGGTGTCTGAGTGGATGGAATCTTCAAGAACCTCTTCAAACTTAGACACATGGGTTGGACTTTCGCGACTCTGAGGCTAGGCTTGTATCACCGAAATTTGGACCTTGACCTCATTCGGTGTGGGTTTTGGTATCTACTGAGATGTTGGGCCAGAAGGTAAAATGGGCTTCCCATGCTCGGGTCCATCTACTATTTTCTTACCCTCATCCTTCCACAGATTATACTTGGACTTGGGTTGGGCTTTTTCAAATAAAGTCCATTCGGCCTGACGTGGCTTGCTCTCTGTTTTAGTAATACGCAATGTTTTGGGATAAGGAGTCCAAGTGAAATTGAATTTGCGGGTTGGGCGTGGAGCATCAGTTAATAAGGGTACTCGTGATTTCCGTGGTTTGGAATTAAATGCCGAAGTCAATGGAAAGCGTTTCCCAGATTTGTGAGATTGCCTAGGTTTGAAAAAGTTTCATTTTGGAGGTAACTCGCTGTGAATGGTGCTGCCGGTGAATGGAGAAGGGATCGGAAAATCTTCATTAAGAAAAAATTTATGCGGTTTTCTGTTAAGACCCCAACCATCCCACATCCGTGGGTCTGCATACCCAAGCCACTAAGGCACGGATTGGAGTAGTTAAACATTTGATTAAGACATTTGTGAGCTTATATTCATGATTAGTAGGTCCAAGCTATACAAGCTTGTACCTAGGTGGTTATTTGGGTGCATTGGGGGTCTAGTACATTTCTAGGCTTTAACCCCTTGTACTTATTTGTTAGAGCTTCTCAGGGTTGTACCTTGGCTGTTACTAGCAACAGCCAATAGGAGCCTTGATCTAGACCAGCCAATGGGAGGCTTGATCTAGATCAACCAATGAGAGGCTTGCATGAGAAAACTCATGCAAACTGTGTGGGTTATCTCTGCAATTCCACCATTGTTGCTCATTATCAAAATACCTTCATTGTTTCTCTTAGAAATTCTCTCTAGGAGATTAGATTCATTAGTTGATAGAATTCAACAATAATTAGTAGGTTTTGTTCATGAATGCAAGGGGATCAATCTTATCGGATTGAATTATTCAAATTGTTCTTTGATTGTGTGATTTAGGAGAGAATCTGAGTGTTTTAGAGAGAGAAAGAAAGGGAATCCTTCCATTTGGTATCAGAGTTGTATACGAGCCATGGTTGAAACAAGAGCCAGTCAAATTGCAGTTCTCGAGAAGAATATGCAAAAGTTCCAGCAACAAGTGGATGATCATACAGGTTCCATTGATGGATTGCACTTGAAGGTTGATGGATTAGAGGCTGGAGTGGTTGAAATTCGAGCTATGATGCAGGAGGTGATGAAAAGATTACCGGTGGTGGAGGAACCAGCAGTGCAAACGAGGCAAGAGGAGCAAAGTCCAAATCGGGTTCAAGCTAATTTGGGAGAGCAAATTCCAATAGCTCCTAGAGAAGCTCATGGAGTTCCATTAGGGGCTGAGGTGAGGAATGCTATGCCCATGAGACCATTGAATCAAGACTTTAGAGTCAGACCTAATCAGCCACGAGTTGGTATGCAAACAGGTGAGTTTTTTGAAAATGGTCAGAATGAACCCATTTTGGGTGAATTTGGTGACCCGATTGAGGAGAGAAGGAATGTGGGGAACAATGCTAGGTTTATGCCTCCATTTCAAGGGCATTTTGATGCTCCTTATGAGGAACCTTGGCTAGGAAGGAGGCAAGGAAGGCAGCATGGGCATCAGGGGCAGCAAGCACAGTTTGAGCCCCATGCAGCCCCTCCAAGGCATGGGATGCACTTTGGTGACCCGAGAGAGGACCAATGGGGTTTGAATGACCAAATGAAGCTTGGTTTGCTTGGACCAAGATTTGATCCAAGAAGAGGGAGACCAGCTCGGGAAAGGCCAAGGCAGTTCCAAGGAGCTCACCATAGAGATCCTTATTGGCAAGAGCAAGATGGACCTCCATGGAACCAAGGAAGAGCAAGGGACCCGAGGCCAATGAAGTTGGACTTTCCAAGGTTCAAAGGTGGTGATCCAACAGCTTGGGTGTATAGGGCATTGCAATACTTCCACTACTACCAAGTCCTTGAACCCGAAAAGGTAATGCATGCTTCTTATCACTTAGATGAGGAAGCCCTAGTGTGGTTCCAAGATTGTGAGCATGAATTGCATGGATGGAATGATTTTGTTAGAGCTATACAAATTAGGTTTGGGCCTGCTAGCTATGATGATCCTATGGAATTATTGACTAAATTGAAACAAACTCATAATATTGCTGCATATAAGAGTCAATTTGAGTCAACTAGCAATAGGGTGAGGGAATTATCTGACATGCATAAATTGAGTTGTTTCATGAGTGGCATGAAAGATGAAATTAGGTTGGCTGTAAAAATGCAAGGGCCAAGGAACTTAGGGGAGGCCTATGCCTTGGCCAAGATACAAGAGGAGTACTTGGCAACTGTGAAGAGAAGTACAAGACCAACCTATGAGCCAAGCCGAGGCTCATGGGTCCAGTCACAAGCCCAGCAAGGGGCAGCTCGGGTTGAGAACAAAAGTGGGGATTCCAAACAGTTTAGTGCAAGACCCTCTATGCCAGTGCGAAGGTTAACACCTATGCAAATGTCAGAGAGGAGGAAGAAGGGTTTGTGCTACAATTGTGATGAGAGATGGAGTTCAGACCACAGGTGCAAGAATAGGAAACTATATCTTATGGAAGAGGTTGAAGATGAAGAGGCCGAATTGATAGAGATTGAGGAAGAAGAAGTTGAGGCAGAATTAGAAGATGAGAAGGCCGAGATTACTCTATGTGCATTGTTGGGCAGCACCTCTCCTTCCACCATGAGAGTGATTGCCATTTTGAATGGCCAAAAAACTGTTGTTCTTCTTGATACTGGAAGCACCCATAACTTCATGGATGAGACTTTGGCTAAGACATTGAAGCTACCAATTGATGTGGAAAGCAACTTTGGAGTGAGGGTAGCAAATGGCCAAGTAATAAGAACCTTGGGTGAATGCAAAGAAGTGAAGTTCAAGATGCAAGGCTTGCACTTGAAATTGACTTTCAACTTGCTAGAATTGGGAGGATGTGGCATAGTATTGGGTACCCAATGGTTGAGCACACTTGGGGTGATTAGTTGGGACTTCAAGAACCTTGTGATGGGGTTCATGCATGAAGGAAAGCAAGTGTGGCTGCAAGGGTTGAAGGAAAAACCCAACTTGATACAAGGTAGCAAGGACTTCAAGGGGAAGGCTACCATGAAGGGACTACTCCTTCAGATTATGCCTTGTGAGTTGGCTAGTATACAAGAAGAGATATGTGCTCCAATCCGAGAGTTGGTTGAAGAGTTTCCACAAGTATTTGAGGAACCCGAGGGTTTGCCTCCCAAAAGGAACCATGAGCACCAAATACTACTCAAGCAAGGGGTACCTCCTCATTTCCAAAGACCTTATAGATATCCCCACTACCAAAAAACCGAGATAGAAAAGATTGTGCAAGATTTGCTAGACTCGGGTTGTGTGAGGCCAAGCCAATCGCCATTTGCCTCTCCTGTGTTATTGGTGAGGAAGGCAGATGGGAGTTGGAGAATGTGCGTTGATTATAGGGGATTGAATAAGGAAACGGTGAAGGATAAGTTCCCCATTCCTGTGGTAGACGAGCTACTAGATGAGTTGCAAGGTGCAGTTGTGTTCTCCAAGCTAGATTTGAGGTCAGGGTATCACCAGATCAGAATGAGGGAAGAGGACATAGAGAAAACGGCCTTCAAAACTCATGAAGGTCACTATGAGTACTTGGTAATGCCTTTTGGCTTAACCAATGCTCCTTCTACCTTTCAGGCCCTCATGAATGAGGTATTCAGACCACATTTGAGAAAGTTCGTCTTGGTGTTCTTTGATGATATTCTGGTTTACAGCAAAGGACTAGAAGAGCATACTGCCCACCTCAAGACAGTTTTGCAGATTTTGGCACTTCACCAACTCTATGCCAAGATGAGCAAATGTGTGTTTGCTACTAGTGAGGTTGAGTACTTAGGGCACATCATTTCTGGGGAAGGAGTGAAAACTGATCCTAAGAAGATTGCAGCCATGGTGGATTGGCCAATACCCAAGTCCTTGAAAGCTTTAAGAGGCTTCTTAGGGTTAACTGGTTATTATAGGAAGTTTATTAAGGGGTATGGGCAGATTGCTTCTCCTCTTACCTCCTTACTTAAGAAGGATGCTTTCTTATGGAGTGAAAAGGCTGAAAAGGCTTTTGAGGAGCTCAAGGCAGCCGTGAGCCAACCACCAGTGTTAGCCCTACCAGATTTCTCCAAAACATTTGTGATTGAGTGTGATGCAAGTGGTTTTGGAATGGGGGCTGTTTTGATGCAAGATGGAAGGCCATTGGCTTATTATAGCCAAGCTTTGAAGGGGAAGAACCTATTCCTCTCTACTTATGAGAAGGAGTTGCTTGCATTGGTATTGTCAGTTAAGAAGTGGAGACCTTACTTATTTGCTACCATCTTCACTATCAAAACTGACCAACAAAGTTTGAAGCACATATTGGAACAAAGGGTTGGCACTCCTATGCAGCAAAAGTGGATATCCAAGTTATTGGGATATCACTTCGTGGTTGAGTACAAGCAAGGGAAGGAGAACAAGGTAGCTGATGCACTCTCAAGGAAGGAAGATACTGACTTGAAAACTGAAGTTGAGAAGGAAACTGCATACTTACAAGCCCAAACCCATGGCCACCTTTGTGCTATTTCTTTTCCATCTCCTACTTGGTTAGATGATTTGAGAGCTAGCTATGAGGAAGATGAGGAGTTGAAGAGTCTTGTGAGTAGATTGCAAGCAAGTGGGGAAGGTGAAGGCCATTATACCTTGAACCAAGGGTTATTGCTTTACAAAGATAGATTTTGTATTGGGAAGGAAAGTGGTATGAAGATCAAGGTGTTGGCCTTGATACATGATAGCCCACTCGGAGGACATTCGGGTTATTTGAAGTCTTTGCATAGAGCCAAGAAAGATTGGTTTTGGCATGGTATGAAGAAAGACATCAAGGCCTACATTAGAGGTTGTGACACTTGCCAAAGACTCAAGCATGAGACTAGCAAGCCTGCAGGGCTTCTCCAACCTCTTGCCATACCTCCTAGGCCATGGCACTCCATTAGTATGGACTTTGTGGAAGGGCTGCCCACTTCTAGAAAGCAAAATGTAATTTTGGTCATTGTGGACAGATTTACAAAGTATGTGCATTTCATTTCCCTCTCTCATCCTTATACGGCTTCTAAGGTGGCTGCCTTATTCTTACAACATGTGTTCAAGCTACATGGGCTGCCATCTTCCATTGTGAGTGATAGGGATACGGTCTTCACATCATTGTTTTGGGAAGAATTGTTTAGAAGGCAAGGAGTTGATTTGGCTATGAGTTCCTCTTATCACCCTCAATCTGATGGGCAAACTGAGGTAGTGAATAAGAGTCTTGAGCATTACTTGAGGGCATTTGCAGCTGACAAGCCAAGCTTATGGGTGGAATGGTTACCCTTGGCTGAATATTGGTTCAATACCAATTACCACACTTCTACCAAACTATCACCTTTTGAGGCATTGTATGGTTACTTACCTCCTAGGTTGATTGAGTTTGTGCCTGGGCTTACTAGGGTGGCTGCAGTGGAGGATTTGCTTGAGCATAGGCAGCAAGTTGTGGGGCTTTTGGAGCACAATTTGGTGGCTGCCCAAGCTCGGATGAAGCAACAAGCTGACAAGCACAGATCCGAGAGGGAGTTTGAGGTTGGGGATTGGGTGTTCCTAAGGCTCCAACCCTTCAGGCAGAAGAGCATGCGCAAAAAACTGGGGAAGCTTAGTCCTAAGTTCTATGGGCCATACAAGGTCATCCAAAGAGTGGGCATGGTGGCTTACAAGCTCGAGCTACCCGAGGAGGCTTGCATACATCCAGTTTTCCATGTGTCTTGCCTCAAGGCTAAGTTGGGGAAGACTATCACACCTATCTCAAGGCTACCACCCACGGATGCATTGGGTCATTTAGCTCCTCAACCAGCAAAAATCCTTGAGACACGGACCATCAAGAAGAGAAGACTACCTGCAGTGACAGAAGTGCTTGTGCAATGGGAAGAAGGAGATCCAGATGATGCTACATGGGAGCTCTTGTTCAAGCTCCAAGAAGACTACCCACACCTTGTGGGCAAGGTGTTTTAGATGGGGGGGCAATGTTAAGACCCCAACCATCCCACATCCGTGGGTCTGCATACCCAAGCCACTAAGGCACGGATTGGAGTAGTTAAACATTTGATTAAGACATTTGTGAGCTTATATTCATGATTAGTAGGTCCAAGCTATACAAGCTTGTACCTAGGTGGTTATTTGGGTGCATTGGGGGTCTAGTACATTTCTAGGCTTTAACCCCTTGTACTTATTTGTTAGAGCTTCTCAGGGTTGTACCTTGGCTGTTACTAGCAACAGCCAATAGGAGCCTTGATCTAGACCAGCCAATGGGAGGCTTGATCTAGATCAACCAATGAGAGGCTTGCATGAGAAAACTCATGCAAACTGTGTGGGTTATCTCTGCAATTCCACCATTGTTGCTCATTATCAAAATACCTTCATTGTTTCTCTTAGAAATTCTCTCTAGGAGATTAGATTCATTAGTTGATAGAATTCAACAATAATTAGTAGGTTTTGTTCATGAATGCAAGGGGATCAATTCTATCGGATTGAATTATTCAAATTGTTCTTTGATTGTGTGATTTAGGAGAGAATCTGAGTGTTTTAGAGAGAGAAAGAAAGGGAATCCTTCCATTTTCCCTCAAATAAAGACTAATCAGCACCATCACGACCCTCCAGTACCTGTATGCTACCTTTCTGACATCCACTATGAAATTCCAATATCTCTAGGAAACAGCCCCTATTATTCTTCATCCCACTTCTTTCCAAAGCATGATATCCATCTAAAAAAAAATAGAATAAACCCTGCGGGGTCTGATGAGAATTACGAATAGAGCTTAATTCGTCCAGCAACCATTTTAGCCCTGAAAAGCCCATCCAAATTGAACCCTGAAAGCTACCGTGACTTTCCTTGATGTTGTAAGGATCGGATCTTCCACCATTAAAATCCAATCTAAAGGTTTTAGCATCCAACTAAAAAACCAGAGACTGCCCCTCCTTAGAAAAAGAAGTGTGTTTGTGATGTTTGATATCTATGGTCGTTGGTGGTTTGGGCAAGGCTGTTGGGTGAAAGGTTTGGTTCTCTATAGCTACGGGTAATAAGTTGGATTGGGTAAACGATAAGGATTGGGTGGCCATATATGGGTGAATTTATGTGGAGGTTGGATTGAGGGGAGTTCTATTTGTGGTTGTGTAATCGGAGCTTGCCACAGGGGAGGAGGTTGAAACGATATGGGAGGATAAGGTGTTGGTGAGAAAATGACAGGTGGGAGAGTTGGTGGACGCAGCCAGACGGGTGGGTGTGGAGGGGGGTAGGTTGAGGGAGGGTGGTGAAAGGGGTTTGGAAGAGAGGGTAGGTGTTGAGGTGGGAAGGGGAAGGAAGAGGGGGGGGAGGAGGGAGCATTTTGTCAAGGTCAGGCTTACTACATTCATTTGCCTTGTGACCCATTTCACCACATTTAAAACACTTGAAGGTAACTCCACTGTTGGTCTTTGGTACTGATCTGTTGCAGGGGCTAGGATTGGTTTGTGTGCAGTTTTTTTGCTGGTTTTGCCTTGAGGCCATTGTTTGTCTGGAGGTATTGGATTACTGGACCTAGGGTTGTAGCTGGTTGGTTATGGCTTCCTAGCCAGCTGCTTCTCTAACAAAATGGCTCGATTATAGGCTTGGGACAGGGTGTAACAGATGTAACTGATGAATTGGGCTATGAGTTGCTCCTCCGTCTCCTTCAAGTCAACCTATGCGATTAATTGGTAGAATTTCTCTCCATATTCTTCCATAGTCCCTACTTGTCTCAGATTGTGAAGGGCTTGATACAGTTGTTGAGTATAGTTTTAAGGGAGGAACTGATCAGAGAGCTTCTTCTTCATTTTGGCCCATGAGCTTCTTCTTAATTAGTTGGGCCCCACCACTTATTGAGGAGGAGTTGGGCCATGTGTGGGGGGTGAGTGTTAGAATAATGATTAAGTGATTAAATCCACCATTTCTTATTGGTTTAAGCTTTAGGGACTAGTGGTAATTTATTAGATATAATCAAAGATGAAGTTAAGATAAGAATAAGCTCTGGCCTGATGGTTGGGGTGTTAAAGGTTTAGGGTTTAATTTTTAGTATTTAGTGGTTTTATTTTTGTTTTAACTTGAATGAAAGAATTGTGTATCTGATTTTCATGTTAAAGCATACACAAATATCTTTTAGCTTAGTGGTAAAGATTTTGAAAAACTAGTGATATGTCTAGGTTTTAGTTCTCCCCCACTTACAACTTTTCTGTTGTGCTCTTGAAAATAAACCTGTTAGTCAATGACCAGTTCAGTTCTCTGGTCACTGGTCACATGGCCCAAAGTAGGCCTGACCAAATCTAAGTTCTAGGGGGTAAACTGGATCAGAACTAAGCTCAGTTGACAGTCCAAATGTTCTCACCAGCTGGCTCTGTCTGGTCTTTAAATATTTCTCAAACCTATTGGAAGTGCTTAGTAGGGTGGTGTTTGTATGTTGTTGTTGTAGTGGGGAGACTGTGGAGCTTTGTTTTGCAATCGTTTGGGTTCAGTGGGTGGTGCCAAGAATGATTTCGGATCTCTTGTTTGATTGGTGGAACTGGTTGGACAAACATTCCTCGGATGATTGGAACCTTGTTCCTTTTATGTTTGATGTGGACGGTGTGGCACAAACGCAATCAGCGTACGTGTGAGGATTTGGAAATCTCAAAGTTGCCGTTGCTTGCAACGTTTTCTAGCACATTATTTCATAGGTCCTCTGTCTGGGGTTTCACAGATAAGAAACTTATTGCAGAATTTATTCAGTACTTGTCCCTCTGAATATATTTCTGCTTCTTGCATTCTTTTGTTTTCTTCAGGCTTCTTTGTGTTTTTCATGAAGTTTGCCGCTTTCAATAAAATATTTTTACTTTTCAGCAAAAAAAAAAAAAAAGGTTCCCACCAATATTGAGGAATTTAGGAAAAATGTGTATGTTACTATGCTTCAGAAGTTCGATTTAAGCTGGAGCCTTTCATATGTGACTTAGCAGCTGCTTCTTAAATTAGTCTTTAAAGTTTCATGCTTTTGCTAATTGCTAAGTAATTTATATTAACTTGTCCTCAGACTTTGTTTTATGTGTAGTTTAATATTTTGTGCATTAGTAATATGTAGATGATTAGGAGTTCTTGAACTGCTTGCCAGTTATTGTTATTGTGCCTAAACTGTTGAGCAGATACAATCAGAATCATTCTTTGATTGAAGATTAATATAGCATCTTATTTGTTTTCTATTGATGTATTGAGGTTGTGCAGAGAGAAGTTTATCCTGCTCTGATATTATTTCCAGCAGAAATGAAGAATGCTGTTCTCTATGACGGAGATATGGCTGTAGCTGATATTATCAAGTTCATAGCCGATCAAGGCAGCAATTCTCATAATCTTATCAGCAATAAGGGTAATCTTTCTTGATGGGGTACATTTCTATGACAAACTATTGAGATTTACAATTCATATGAAGGAAACTAATTTACTTTGATGACTTAAATGTTGCCTGTTTTGGAGTGTTGCTCATGTTTTTCTGCCCCATCTCCCCCCTTCCCCCCCTGCCTTTTTTCTCCTCTTCTGCTTAGCAGTTCCAAGTGGTAGCAGATATTCCTACTATGATACCTTTCTTGGCCTTCTGGCTAAGATCAAGGGTATTCCAACTATGGCTTTGATTCCTAGTGCTAGTGGTGTTAACAATTATACCACTGGAGCTAGTATATGCAAATTCCATACCGGATGCTGATGCCAATTGCTGTACGACACACCTTGTGAAATGCAGCATGGATGCAGAATACTGTATTGTTATTAAAATGTGGAGTTGGATTGAATAGTAGATGCCCAATTTGATCCTGGTAGGATAAAAATAATTTGTTATATGCATATGTTAAACCAGTGTTGATTGGCCATGCATGCTGGTTCTTTTGATTGAAAGTACCTTCATGTAATAGAACTTGTCTTATGTCTAATTATCTTTCATTTTGATTTCCGTTTCGACAAAATAATTTACAAAAGTTTCTTGATAAACTCGTTGGAGTTCCAAATGACTTGTGAAACACAAAACACTGTGCTGTTTTGTTGTTTATTCCTATTACTACAATATTTTTGCTTTGAAGCATCTATTTATTGCGCGTACAAGCTGGTGGTCTCTGGCTCGATGGTTTTTCTTCACATTCTTCATAAACCTTGTATGTCTGTTTTGTTAGGCATTCTTTGGACTGTTGCTCAAAAAGGAGGCAGGAATCAGAATCTATTTAAGGAGGCATCACGGACTGAAATTCATGATGAAATTCCTGTTGCTGAGGAAAACTTTCATGAAGTCCTATTAAAAGACAGGAGACTAAAAAGAGTTGTTGAATACAATCATATCGAATCTCACACATCAAACAACTTGCATGAAATTGCTCCTCATGTGGTGGCTGGTTCCATCCTAATTGCTACTGAAAAACTTCTCAGCGTACCATTTGATAAGTCAGTAATTCTCATTGTGAAGGCTGATCCAATTACTGGATTTCAAGGTCTAATTATCAACAAGCAAATCAGATGGGACTCTCTGCATGAACTGGAAGAAGGAATAGAAATGATAAAAGAGGCTCCTCTGTCCTTTGGGGGTCCGCTTATAAAACATGGGATGCCGCTTGTTGCCTTAACTCGAAGTGCTACTAAAGATCAGTATCCTGAAATCCTACCAGGTGTTTACTTTGTTGATCAAGTAGCCACAATTCGTGAAATCGAAGGGTTTAAGTCAGACAATCGCTCCATCGCTGACTATTGGTTTTTCCTGGGCTTCTCCAGGTGGGGTTGGGATCAGCTGTTTGGTGAGATTGCTGGAGGAGCTTGGAATGTAACTGATGATGGTATGCAACATTTAGATTGGCCATAAAGCTAACTATTCAATCAGCTGGGCTTATATCATCTCAAATATGATAAGAGCTGTAGGGTAACTCAAGCAGGAAGTTTAAAGCAGTGGACAACCACTGAAGTATAATTAGAAAGGGGAGATTAGCATGCATACTGTTTGACATGTTCGTAATATTGGGCTACATTGAATTAGTGTTTATGCGCAATTTTTGTTAAAATTGTATATTCTATTGCTACTAATATGAGTCTCGGACTTCATTTACTTGGCTGTAACTACTAACTACCGATAAAATTTATCATTCTCAAAATGGTTATCGTTTTGCAATTTTGGGTCAGTTCTTATGTGTTTGAACATATTTCTTTTGTCGCATTTATTCTCCTCTTGTTACTTGTTTGGCACAAAAAAGGCATGATGTATAGGGTCACATCTTTTTTTACTTCTGATAATTATATTGTTTTTAGATTTAATTACTTAAACAAATCCATAAAATATGAGGATAGATCATTTTCAAATTTCTTTTGAATTAATGAAGTAATATGATTTATATCTTTAATTATATTTTTACATGTATGAGCTAAAAAATATTGTTGGAGCTGCCATATTTTTAAGAAGCCTTTTATTTTTTTGACAAAATTGGAGACTTAATTATACTTTCTAGTCATATGGGTTTTATTAAAATCTTTGAAACTTTTGCACTAATATATTATAATTTCTCCAAAACTTTAGCATCATTATCTTCTTTAAAACCCCTTACACTAAACCTGGATCTTAGCCCTAAAATCATCAAAATGACTTGAGGAAAGATTTTAAAAATATTGTGATTTGGTCTTTTACCCTTGTTGCCCATTATGTTTTGCACCTCATTGAGCTGTAAGCCCTTATTTACTCTCATTGCTACCCACCCATTTTGGAGCATTCTTCTTTCAGCTTGGATGAGCAAACCCAGCCTCATCTAGGCATTTGGGTAGCAGCAAAAGTAAGGAAAATGCCGCGGAGGCCATATCCAAAGTTTGAACCCAAACCCAAACCCGCCTCGTTTCCTATTTGATCTTAGAGTTTCATGCTTCACCAACCCAAGATTTAGACCATTAGGTGAGTTTGTTTAGGTCATCAATAAGTCTAGCAACTAAATATTTTCATAAATATATATTTTTTCATAACTGTTGACATGATTTATTGTAATTGATGCATAATAAAAGTGGTGTTGATAGGTGGACCCAAGTGAAAGTAAATCAATTCCGTTTAATCCAGAGCTCAAGTCTTGCACCATGTATATCATCGATGAAGATGAGGAGGAGCTCCTTAAGAAGAACTCGACCCTAGAGGCTAGTTAGGTAGAGAGCAAGTTGGAGGACTTGGAGGAGAAGATTTGGTCTATCTAGGGGATTAGTGCCTATGGGGATATTGATTTCGCCAACTTGGCATGATTTCCCCATCTTAAGGCTCCCCTAAAGTTCAAGGCACCAAATTTTGAAAAATAATATGATAGTGGGGATTTTATGATGCACTTACACATGTACTACCAAAAGATGGCCCAGTACCTTGACAAAATCCTCATGCTCATTTAGACATTCTAGGAAAGCGTGACATGGCTTATGATTGTCTAGTTTCTTAAACTGGATAGGGTTGCCCGCTAGAAGGAGTTAGTTGACACATTTATTGCACAATACTGTTTCAAAACGGAACTAACTTTGATTGCTATGATCTCCAACAGATGGAGAAGAAAGGCGTAAAGACATTCAGAGAATTTGCGTAATAGTGGAGGTAGGTGGCAGCCTAGGTTTAAGCCCAATGACTGATAAATAAATTATTTCCATCTTTAGGAATACCTTGAAGCCACCGTTCTACAAGATGATGTTTTGGAGCATGACCTGACATTTATTGGATTTGATAGTGATTGGCTAGAGAATAGAAGATGTGATTAAAGCCGAGAAGCTTTTCGATCATGCTGCGTGACATTTTGTCGCAAAAAAGCTATAAGTCAACTGTCAAGGGAAACAAAAGTGAAGTTCTTTGAAGTAAATACAAATCTAGTCTAAACAGTTAGTCCGCCTTAGGGCTTAGGCATAACTAAAAAGTCACCGTCAAAACACCTCGCAATGAAGGAAGAAAACAAAAGGCAGCCGGCTAATTCATTGCTACTGCCATTGTGATTTATTTATTTTTGGATTTTTAAAAATATGGTGGGCATGTGACAAAGGTGATAAATTATGCATGTTAGAAAAAGTGAAGGAGTAAATTGACGAAATATAAAATCTAAGGAGTAATTAACAAGTGGCGCAAACTTCGAGGTCAAATAATAGTTTAAAGTTATTTTTAAATCTTGAACCCATAGGAATGATGTAGCTTATTGTGGGTCGTTAGATTTGTTCATGAAAATGTGGCGCATCCTCAACCATAAAAAGGGAAGCGGCTTAAAAGAAACTGTCACGCAAAGCCCAAAGGCCAAAGCCCAAACTGTCGCGTATAAATTAAAAAAAAAAAAAAACATTTTTCTGAACGAGGAAGAAGAAGTGGACTCATTCTTCCGAGGAGCTGTATTAATATTTATTTGATTATCTTCTCTCTCTCTCTCTCTCTCTCTGTAAAATATATGGCTTTAAGAGTTAAGAAGAGCCAGTTATGATTAAGAAGAAAAAATGCTCCAAATCCAAAGCTTCAATCTGAATCTCACTAAGATATAGAAGAAAGAAGAAGACATATTACATGGCTGACTTGCCCAAGGTTACTTCCAACTTTGCCTCTTCTTTTGTATTTTCTTTGATGGTTTTTTTTTTTTTACTTGTATTTCTAAACCCAATTGCTTGATTGGATTATTCTGTTGTTGCTTTCCATTTCTGTTAATATCTGCAATTAAATCATGATCACTATCTTGCTTAGTTTTCTTATCACAAGAAAACAGATAAAAAGTTTGGTTTTTTGAAAGAGGCAAGTCTGTAAACTGTAATTGTAGATTCAATTTTGCTCTGACCATAGTACTTTTCAGTGCATGCAAATACTGAATATTGAGTTGTTGATATAGGCTGAATTAGATTGTTTTCCATGCCCTTTTGTTTGGGAGGATTGGATTCTAATTTGTTTGAATTCTAATTTGTAAGTCTACCTTCACTTCTCTAGAAGCTTCAAGGAATATAATTTTGAATATGAGACTCTAAAACAGCAGTGATTGGAATAGGTTTACCTGAAAGAGCAAGTATCTCACACTCCTTGCCTCCTTGGTTCTCTGGATGTAAATTGCAAGAGAATGATGATAATTGAGATTGAAAAATAGTTTTGAATATCACATACCTCTCATGGAGTTTGTGGCTACACATGGAAAAAAATATCCAATGCTTTGATGCCAAATGATGGAATGGAACTGATCTAGAGTAAGAAAGAGAAAAATAGAAGTAGATGAAAAGACATAAACCCAAAGTAGGGCTGTAGAGAATAATTTATCCTGACTTATATACTACTACTTTCTCTAAAGATAGCTTGCGTAATAAATATTCCTTACTTCCAGGAGCATGCAGTTAAAAGGTCAGTAAAAGACTTCTTGACTGACTTGAATTCAGCAGAATCTGCAATATAGAAGACTAAGTAGCATAACTGCCCTAAATAGGATTAAATACTAATTTGCTACAACTTTAAGAAAAACTTTACACATCCTTCTTACTCATATTTAGCTGGCTGCATCAATTACGGTCACTTGTCTTTTCTCTATGCTAGAATAATGGCGATGTTCGCTTGTTGAAGTGCACAAATAGGTAGGATGATCTAGAGGGCAGTTCCTTTGTGCCTCGTGTGGTATTATAGGAATGGCTAAACCTTTGAGGATGGTGAAATTTCAGTGGTTGATCTGAAATTCATGTTAATGAGATCTTTGTATGATTGGATGGTTGTGACTGTTTGCTTCATTGTTAAATCATTGCTTGATTTCTGGTATCTCTTGAACTCTAGTTTAAGTGCGTCCCATCATTTTTTATTTTTTTTGTACATCTCATGTATTGGGGGTTGCCTCACTAATCTTTGCAATTTCAATTAGATTCTTACTTTGTCAAAAAAAGATGTAGAGGTTATGCTATTTACACATCCTTTATAAGAACAAGGTGGAGGGTGCGCTCATTGGTTCAAGACCCACCCGGAGAGTGTGCTACTTACCAATCAAAAAGAAAAAAAGAATAGGAAAAGGAAAAGATGTAAGGTTGTGCTATTTATTCCAGTGTTATTAAAGGCACATTTAGATGCGCTTATAGCTCACAGTTCAAAACTCTAAGGTCTAAGAGCTTTTCTTGGCTGAAGTGAAGCTCGTTTAATTAGTGTGCCTCAGGTGTGCTTTTATGGTGCTTTTTGAAGAAGCACAATGCACACCTAGGCACACTTTTTATTTATATTTATTTATTGCTAAAAATATATTAATCATTGATTTATCATACAAATACTATTCTTAAGATGCTATACTACACAAACAATTTTTTGTTTACATATCAAAAGACATGAATAAGAATAATTTACTATTCTTGTGATTTTGGTTTATGTAATTTATATGACTAGATTATTATCATATTTCCATTTATAATTGTTTCCAAATTTACTATATAAAATTTTTAAGAAATGGAAATAAATTTTTTTAAAATTTGATCTTACAAACTTTGTGCAAATGCACTATCCATTGGAGCTAATAGACTATTTTGAGTTTATGAACTCTTTTTAAAAAAAAATTATATGTTATGAATCTTTCTATTAAAGGCTATTATACATTATATTTGAAGAATGTGCGCTTTACTTCAATTAGGCGTATGCTTGTGCTTTGTGCCTAGGCTCCAAGAGGCCTGTACCTTAAGTGCGCTTGAGGCATTTACCAACACTAATTTGTTCAAAAGTTTATTTCTTTCTTGCCAAGGAGTCCACATCAACTTCAAGTGCAAAGGTGCAATTTCTGAAAAGACCTCCTACTAATGTCCTAGTACCTCCTAGTGATGACTTCTACAAAACCTTTAAACCTCCTATGCAATTACTTCTTCAAAACCTTTAAAAAAACTTTGTATTCTTCTTGGTTGCCCACAAGTTCGTGAATGCGTTTATTGGTGCATGACCAATTGTTGTCTACATATGGCTTTTTAGATAATTTTTTTTTTTTTTTTTTTTAGTGATTTAAAAACTTTGTTGCTAATGGAAGGGTCACATATAGGAGCAATTTGTAACAACAGTCAGTGAGGACTGTGAGGCAACCTGCTGGGGTTGTGGATTACGTCTTCTTCTTCCATCTTATGCACCTATTTTCAAGTGTGGTTGGTGTGGGGCCTTAACGAATCAAAATGCGACGAAATGTGAAAGCAACTGCTCTCGATGGAGGTGCTTGCGTGACCGGTGCTTTCTTTGCGTCCTCCTTCTGTTTATGCTCTTTGTGATATGTAAGTCAATATAGCTCTTTATCTTTACGCAGAAACCTGAAATCTAATCTCTCTCGTATGCATGATTGAGATCCCCCTCCTCTCTTTGACATTTATGAACTAGGTATATTATCAGTTCCACTTCTGCAAATTATCATTATTCGTCAAAACTGGTTTACATTAATTATTAAAAATTAAATTGATTGGTTGTTTGGATAGAGGTATTTAAATAAAAGGATTTGGATTTCAATTTTTAGTTTAATTACTTAATATAGAATGATATGACAAATATATTTTCTATTGATGAAATTTATGGAAGGATTTTGAGCTTTATTGATATGTGGATTTGAAATCAAATTGCGTCCTCACATCATTGTGTGTTGTTAAATTTATATTAAGCAATTTATACCAACAATGGTTCTTCAAATCCCTTGATTTCAAATCCTCAAATCCAAATGCAACCTGAGTTAAATTCAAGTGTTTAGACATTTGGAGTTCTCAAAACTTAATATTTAGGTTGATGAGTTTGATAGTTATGCATTGATTCTAGTGGCTCTACTTGAAGACTTGTTCACCACCCCCCCCCCCAAAAAAAAAAAAAAAAAAAAAAAAAAGAAAGGAAAAATAATTGGACCCTATTTGTGTCAGCGACATTTTGAAGCTCAAACAAGGGGGAGAAGGTATGTAGTAACAATTTGCAGTGCTTAGCACTACAAGTCCTTGTGTCTTGTCAGCCTAACCTTTACAAGAGCATAATTATGTAGGCATTATTCAGTATCTGTTTTTTTTTTTTTTTTTTTTTTTTTAAAGTGTGATTATTACTAGGTTATTAGTATGTTTAGTATGTCACATTTCATTCATCGATAATGGCTACCATCTTAGATAGGAAAATGGGATAAAAGATGCATCAATATTAGTGGTGTTCATGGGTTGAGTTTGGCGGGGTTTAAGATGAAATTTGCCCCTGACCAAAACTTTCGGGTTGGGGAAGTTCCCATCTGATGCTGATTGAACCATTTGTTGAAACTGACTGAACCTCAGTTTCAGTTTCATGGTTAGGTTCAGTTGGGTTATCAGATTGGGTTTGCTCAACTTCGAAAGCTGATCTTTGGCGGATGAAGGTATGGGTGAGGTTGAGTCAATGGGCGAGGTGGCAGGCTGCCTCAATGAGCAAAAATCCAAATGCCTCCGAAATTGAAGATGTTGCACAATAAAAAAAGGAGATCAAAACCCACTAACCTTATGAACTAATCTTAACCAAATACAATGACCACCCAATAAGTAAATTAAACAAAACCATCGAATTTCCAGTTGTTAGATACCGAAGCATCTATGAAGTAGGTTTGATATGATGGAAAACCGTTAAAAATATACAAATCAAACTCAATTTGTACAAGGAACCCATTTTTTTATTTTTCAAATTCAAATCAATCTAGAAGCTAATTACTGTGATATGAAGAAGAATTTAGCTATATCAGAACAAATTTGGGCCTAAATCGACATAATCAAGCTCTAAAAATGGATGATCAAGTAAAAACTAAAAAGATTCTTAAAGCTACTGAGAGATCAAAGAGCCGCACAAAGCCTTTTGAAGAATTATATTTTAGACCCCAAACTAATTATGCAGTGGAATTGTCGAATTTATTACACAAGTTATGATTTAATCCACACAGATAACACAAATAATTTATAACAACCATAGTTATAGCTTACCAAATCTAAAGTAATAATGATAAAGCAATAGATATGTGATACAAAGATTTGGTAACAAAGTGGAAAATCAATGAAAAACCTCTTCAAAGGAAAATCACTATGGGGATCCATTCCCATTAGAAAATCCACCTTAAAGGAATAGACAATAAAAAAAACAGTCTACTTACATTTTCTTTGTACTAGACTCTATTGTAACCTCTATGAACGCCCCAGTTGCCTTCCTACTGTAGTCGTCTCTGGAGTCCTATATAGATCTTCTCCACAAATGAACATTGTCTGCACAAACCTGAATTTTCAACACCCCACAAATATTTGCAGCAAGCAATAGTGAACTCACTGGAAGAGATATTTGTGGTTTCAAGCAATTCTCACAATCACTCTCTTTGGGATCACAGGATGAGTGGGTAAAAACAAAAGGTTTTTCACGTTGGTTCAAGAGAAAGAAAGGATCAATGTTGGATCTATTTAGTTCTAGTATAGCAACATTTCTTACCTCAATTTTTTTTGCAGGATATGCTTTATAGTTACACAAGGTAGGGTACAAATTCAGCAGAATCCCTTCTTCTAGCAGAACTCAGATTGCAAATCCTGGCGATTTCACTTGAGCGAACTTTAGGTGAAATACTTGTGAAGTTTCTGTTTTTAATGTTTTGCTCGAGTGAGATTCGTTTTGTTCGAGCGAGTCTGAGTTCGCTTAAGCATAAATTCTATCTTCAATTTTTTAATTTCTCCTGATAGACTTTTAACCAAACTTTAATACAATAAATTACAATCCTTTAAAAAAGCAATCCAGAATCTTCCTACTAGCTTACGAAGTGAGATCACAACAGAATTAAAAAAGAAAAACCCTATAGCGTGCTTTGGTTGTTGAGAAAATGAAGCAAAAAGAAAGAAAAGAAAACCATAATTCTAGATCCCATCTTTTCCTCTAGTCGTGGAGATCTGAAAGAGGTAGATGGTGAACCACTTGTTTTCGTGGTTGTTCCCAAAGCGGGACTTGCCTTAGAGGTGGGCAAGATCGAAGGATTAGAGGCAAGAGGGTTTGGGGTGGGAAGAAAAGGCTGAGAGGGTTAGGTGGAAGTGTGTTTCTGAGAGAGAGAGAGAGAGAGAGAATAGTTGACGAGGGGTGGTCTGCTAAAGGATAAGGGAAATCTCTTGGACCAATGGGATGAAGCCATGTGTACACATTTTGGTTGGTTTGGGTTGCCTCAGATTGAATTTCTGTAAGCTCAACACTTTGACTGAAAATCCTTCTTTTTTTTTTGGCTGAATCTTTGACTGAAAATCCTACTCATTTATTTATTTAAAAAACCCAAAACTGGCAACCCCTCTCTTCAAAAACAACTGTGCTTTCTTTGGGTTGGGCTGGGTTGGTCAGTTTCGCCGGGTTTTTCGGATGCATGGACAATTCTAGTCAATATTGGTTATAAATCTCATTCATATTTTCCTCTTGTATAGAGCATATATTCTTTTTGATTTCTTAGTAGTGTGTTGACATGTGCTTTTGGTGAGATATTAATCATGGGGGTCTTATCTCATTTCTCGGTTGCTTGATGGTCTTAAATAGCTTTAGTAGGGTAAAAGAGTTCCTGCACTATAGTTTATAAGAGTTAACTTTGTACTTCTGTTACCAGACTGGTAAATGTTCTTATAAACTAAGTTTCTATGCACACTAATACGTACACACATTTTCTTTGGATTATATTATACATGTTACCACACATAAACCACAGACATCAACAGTCTAGGTCCTCTGGGAAAGTGGTATGAGTCATATTTACCTTTTCAAAAAAAAACATCAGTAACTGTGGAAGCTGAACTTGAGACATGTGGTCCTTGAGATATTGCCACAAACAATTACATTTCAATATTGAATCTTCTACTTAAGTCTATTTGTGCAGTTCGTTGTGTCCAGCCATAAGTATGCTGCATGTATTAACTAATATATTGAATTTTTTAATCTTGAATTTGTAAACCAGCTTTCCATCATGGAGTCTCAGTGCTACTTAGTAATCTCAGTTACTATGGGATGCTTTCCATCATGGAGTCTCAGTGCTACTTAGTAATCTCAGTTACTATATCCCATATTCTCGATGATTTTTATCCTTCTCATATTGATACATTTTCCTGAAAATGCAGGTGGTGGGGTGTGGGCAATGTACCCCATTGTTTTTTCTATTAGCTACTTCTGTGGGATATTCCACTCTGTCATAGCGATGATCTTGTCTGTAACTACCCTTTCTTCATTCAGCCTTGCTGCATTTCGGTGTGCTGGCATGCCTCCAAGCATACAGTGGGGTAGCTACCCAGTTGTGCGGCAACGTGACCTTGAGAACTATACCTTCTGTCACTACTGCTCAAAGCCAAAGTCACCTAGGACTCATCACTGCCGCTCGTGTGGAATGTGTATATTGGATATGGATCATCATTGCCCATTTGTAAGTTTTTGTGATCTTTTCAAGTTATTAATAACTTAGTTAAGTTATGTTATTATTTTAGTTGAACTTGCAATCTAGTGGGCTTTGGCGACTTGGCAAGTGGCATTTAAGCAAGGGGCTTGTTACTTGTTAGTTTATTAAAATTTTATTTTCTGGGTTTTGAACGTTGACTTCATATTCCTTTGGTCAGTCCTGAAAAGAAGTTCATGGAGGCGTAAGACTGTTGCCTATGTATAGAAAATCCATGAATTGGTTACACTTCCAACTTGCCTTTTTTTTTTTTTTTTTTGTGCAAAACAAGAATTTACTCTTGTTTTATATGCTTATATTGAACTTTTACATTAATTATTTTTATTTATTTTTTAAAGAAATTTATTGCACCAAGCAGTGAATTTTTAATTGAAGTTTCTAACTTTGCTCATAAGATAATTGGTGTTTAGCAGTCCTTATGTTCCAAGGTTAGGTGATGTAGGTAGCGCGGAGACAATTTTATTTCATTTTAGAAGTCAATTGTATTTAATTTTAGGTCTTATTAGTTAATTAGGTTATTAGTATTTTATTTAATTCCCTGGAGTCAAGGTTATTTTCTTAATTCAATAAGTGAGTTTTGGTCCAAGTCAATTAGGATTAAAGTTTAGTCCTAGTAGTGCTATTGCTTATTGTACTCCAATGGAGTTAAGTTTATGATGGATATGATTTTAGTTGGAAATTTTTTAATGTTTTGGTGCTGATTCCAGGCAAGGTGTTGATTCCTTTATTTTTTATTCTTCTATTATGTTCATTTTCAAGTTCTTTGAGAATTTTGTACTGCATTAGTTTAATGGCACCACTCTTCCTAGGAATCAAAGTTATAAATGTAGCATTCAAGGACTTCTGAAACCTATAATAATCATAAAACACTGAAAGACATGTATGATATCACCCTTCAAGGTTCCCCAATAAAAAAAATGCTATTGACCTGTCTAGACTCAGAGCCTTATCACCATCTATATCTTGCGGTGTGTAAGTATTTCTTCTCTTTCAAATGGTCTTGCCATCCACTTAAGGTCTCCAATTAGTTGATTCAAAATATAATCCCCTATAAAACTGAACAACTGATTCCTTCACCTCACTGTCTTCTAAATGTGACACTCCATCATCTTCTAAGTTTCCATTGAAGTTACTCGCCTATGAGAATTAGCCCATCGATGAAAAAAATTTGTATAATTATTATCCTTCTTTAGCCAATTGATGAAACACTTTGAATAATTATCATCCTTCTTCAGCCAATCGATCATAGTGTTTGACTTCCAACTCCAGGATGACATCCTCAAAATGAGCTAGCTTTTCTGTGTCAGATTTTTGTTCGTATCTCTTTAATCAATCATCCTAGGATAAGTCCTCAATCTCTTCCTTCACATCCAACTTCTTTTCTCCTCCAACGCATTGTTAACCCTTATTGCCAAACATGTCTTTATTTCAAGCTCGTAAATCCTCCTTAATCACATTCTCCTTATGCTTTATTAATCTAAGATACTGAACGTGATTATTCCTAAGAAGCACAAGCACGACACGGTACACGACAACACATCAATTCTTGAAAATCTAGGACATGACATGGAGGGGACACTACAATTAATTAATTGATTAAAATATATTTTACATATTTTTGGGCATGTGCTATGTTTATTTTAGGTTTTAAAAAGGGTTAAATACACTTTTGGTCTCTAATGTTTACATAGGTTGCATGTTTGGTTCTAATGTTTGAAACGTGCATAGTTGATTCTTAACGTTTAAAAAATGTGCACCATTGGTCCCTAGGGACCGCTCATTTTTTATTTTATATATTTTAGGGACTAAAAATGAGCTCTATTGCTTCCTAAATTGCACCGTTTAGGGATTAATAGAGCGCTCACTTTTTTAGACTTTAGGGACCAATTTTGTTCAATTTTTGACACTTAGGGACTAAAAATCACCATAGGGATCAATAGTGCATGATTTTGAAATATTAGTGACCAATTGTGCGCGTTTCAAACATTAGGGATCAAATGTGCAACATGTGCAAACGTTAGGGACTAATAGCGTATTTACCCCTTTTAATATTAGTAACAGCTATCATCAAGAGTCTTGTACTCAGTGGCATTACCTCACCTAGACTTATAAAAAAAAAATGTAACAGCAATCAATTAATTTTAAAGCAAGTCTCACAGGTTATCCCATTTTCATTCTCCTCAATGTGTCCATTAGATCATCTTAATTCTTTGTACAAACCTACCATTTATATACTCAATAGAGTTACTAAGTTCTCCCCAAATTCCCTGCTTGACTTCCATTAATTTTTTTTGTCAAAACAGCTCCTCCATCTTTATTTAATGCCCATAAAATTATTAAAATAGAACTGTTTGATCCTCATCTTTGATATAGTTGACACAATTCAATTCTCTTGTTTTCCTTTCTCTTATTTGAGCAACTTTATAAAACCTTTGGAAGTTTATAAAATTTTCCATTCAGCACATCTGAATCTTAACTGATTAAAAAGGCTTCAAGGTATAGGGGCTTGAGGCATTAAGAGGGAATTTAAAGATTTATTTCAACTTTGAAGAGGTTCTTGATCATGTAATCTTAGATTTGGAAACCATCTACTTTGAAATTCAGAATAACTCCACGACAATCCTTAAACTAAATTTTTTGTCATTTGAATAAAAACTTGGTCGGGTACAATAAAAATTTGGTGGGATTAGTATGGGGCTTCAGCTTTTGATGTTGGAGATTAAGGTGGGTTTAAGATCTGCTTTTTGTTCTACCCACAAATTCTTTTTGAGAATCTTTTGACCACATGAAATACTTTGGAAGATCTTGCTGCTAGGATTTTGAAATGTTGCTGTGAAAAGTATAGCTCATAACATACATACTAACAATCATAATCATCTTGCAGATTGGGAATTGTGTGGGTGCAGGAAATCACCGGCATTTCATTCTCTTCCTCATGTCGGCTGTCATCAGTACAATTTATGTATCAATCTTGTCTGTATATGCAGGGTTGCATATATGGCCAGAATTAACTTATAAATTTGGCCGTCTCAATGGGTTTGACAGGGGTTTGGCTTATAGAGCTACAATTGAAGTATTTCTTGCATTGTTAAGGTCTGCAGTGCTACTTTCCACAAGAGGGCTTGTTCTAGTATATCTGTTTATTGCAAGTGTCTCAGTGCAGATAGGATTAAGCCTGCTTTTGTGGCAGCAGCTTTGTTATATTTATGAAGGGAGAACTTATTTAAGTAATTTAAGTTCAAAGGAGAATGATGAAGTTGGGAAAAAAGATTGCCAAAATCTTTTCCGGTTTTTTGGTTGCCGGTATTCTATATCAAGATTTTTGCCTAACTTTTGGAGATCTCGGAGAATACCAAGATTTTTGCCTAACTTTTGGAGATCTCGGAAGTGGCACAAGAGGTGAAAGGGAGACATTTATATTTCGGAAAATTTGTGCCGTGTGGTGACACTGTATTATTTATTTTTGGGGTGTGGTAGTTGGGTATGGGTTTTTTTGTACATCAGTGAGATTAAACTGCAGCATTCACCCCGTTGGTACATGAAGACATTTGCAGCCACATCTTTCCATGGGGCTCTTACTTTTATATACGGACATGTTAAAATAGAGAACCCTTTTTCATGAGTAATGTTACATATACAACAAATTTCACAATATTTTTTTATAACTATTGAGTTGGTAGGCTATTACTAGTTTTCATATGACGCATCACTGACATCACTTTAATATCTCTCATTAACAATTTGTCTGGTAATTGTGAATTAAGTTGTAAAAAATTTTGTGGTTGTAGAGTTATGGATATTCTTGGTTGATACTCCAGTCTATATGAATGAGTAATGACATACAAAAATGCAATATTTATTTGAACCTTAGTATAAATAGGATAGGGTTTACCTCTAATCCGGTTTGGAGGAATTCTTATTTAATTCACTACGTGTTAATTACATAGTCTATCCACATATGTTATTTAAAAAAGTAATATGATTCATTAAAAAAGTTATGTGACTAAAAATACATGTGGATGGTTTATTTAAGTGTCACGAAGTGGATTCCTCCAAACCGGGTTGGATAGAAACTATTTTCATATAAAAATACTTAAAATATTAAATTTTTATTGTTAAGTAAGTGGATTATATTTTTTCGTGCTTATAACAAATGAGGGAGCGGATTCAAACTCAATTTTTATAATTTGATAATTGAGAGAGGGAAAGTTTGAACACAAGATATTTATTATGAAAACACCAAAAGATATTAGTTGAGTTACAAAACTCGAGATATTAATCCTTCCAACCCTGGCTTGTATCATTGAACACAAGAATAATGTTACAAACACAATAAATTTCACAATTAGTGAGGTGACAAACTGTGATGGGTGAAATATCACTTTCACATATAGAATCACAACTCATGTCACTAAAAACATAAAAAATATAGTCTACCACATTAAAAGAAATTTCCTACCGAGAGAGTTATATATGAAGATAAGGTTGTAATCTCCAAGTATCACACACTTGGTTAAATCCTGACCGAGAGAGAGGGAGAGAGATGGCAGAAGCTGGGCATCTGGTATCAGCAAGAAGCATCAGCCAAATTCCCAGTTCCTACCCAACTAAGGCTAAACCCCTCAACTTTCAGTCTCAGTCATCCTGCAGAATCAGAGCTGCTTCAAAAAGAAATGATTTCTCACTGGTATTGTGAACTATATCTATATACTAGTTCCATTCCATTTGAGAGTTGATTTTGCTCTTATTATAGCTAGGATTTATAAGTTAGACTTTAACTTTTATCACCCATGCACAACAAAGTATCTTTGGTAGCTTATGGGTTATGTCTTTCACCTTTTGGTTTCCACTCATGACTATTCTTATTTTGTACGGCACCATAGATTAAGAAAAACAATAGCAAGACTTCACGGCGTATTATCAAAATATCAACATCAGATGGGAAATGGCAGGGGAAATGGACCTGCGACTACCTTCTCTCTCTCTCGGACCTGCGCTTGCAAGATTTGGTCGAAGATGAACATAATCAAGATGCACAGGTTTTTATCAACCTTTGCATCCACAAGGTGATTCACACTCCTTCAACATGTGCATTTTGGTGCTTTTTTTTTATGGGAAAAGTTAAATGCTATACAATTTGTTTTCCTGATTTTGAGCTAGTAATTATTTGCTCTACTTGACTTTAAAATTGTAATGGTAATGCACATTTGATTTCCAGGATTTAACAGTGTATCGGCTGCAACGTTACTTAAATTATTTTTAAATGATGTGTTCGTTTATACAACTTTAAATTTATAATATTTAATGCGAATCATAAAATGGATCAATTTCAACCTTATCATATGATTCGTTATGTATGGACTTCACCCACTTGTTTATTTTGTTTTGGGGATCAGTATCACCCACTTTCGTTAATACTCAACACTAAGATTTTCTTCAATTTTCTCATGTGGGTGACGAGATTTGAGAATCCAAATAAGTCCTACATTATGGTAGTATGTGAATCTATCTAATTATTTCCTTTCTGTTTTGCCAGCACGCGAGCTTTGGTCTTTCTGTGGATGGAAGGATTCTTACATCCTTCACAAGAAAATGTAGTATTTGCGCCTCACCATACTGCAGAGAGGTAATTATTCATTCTAAAAGAAAGACAATCTCAATTTTATTTAGAGAATCTGTTTTCCGTAAGGGATGAATATTATGCAGCACTTGCATGACCAATTACTTACTGTTGTATGTGATGTAATAGATTGACACAAACTTCAATGTATGGATTCTATCATCAAGCAGAGACAATAGTGAAAATCAACTACCTGAAATCGGGGGCGATGATCCTTCATTAAGTCTCTAAACTCTTTCTCTTTCTATCTCTCTCTCTTCCCGTAAAAATGAATTTAACATGGTTGCTTAGCAGGTGATCTATGTTAAACCCGGATATGAAGCTGACCTTGATTCACTAGTACAAGACACAATCCGTCTTACCACCTCAGTAAAAGTACAATTTATTGTACCAAGTTTTGTATTAGACAACTTTCATTTGAAGCCTTGGTAAATTCTTAAAATCTATGCTGCAGGATACTTGTTCGGAGTTGTGCGAGAAATCAGAACCTACATTGCAATGTAATCTTGTTTTCTTTTTTATGACTATTGAACTAGCCATTAATGCAAGCAAGGATCACTGAATGAACTCTCCTTGCAGATATTGGTGTAAAAGATGCAGGTTCTACCGATAAGAGGTGGTCTAGACTCTTGGAGCTGAGGAATGCATATCGTGGCTCAGATACCTAGAGATTACCTCTAGACATTTTTATCATGTTTCATAAGTGTATGGTGTGAAGAATATCTAGTAAGGTCGCTTGATACCCTAAAAAGGGGGAAATACACTGTTTAAGCAAAGCTTTCCCTGTACAGAAATGAAAATCAAGAACTTATGAGCATGATCAAGCAAAGGCACTAAAAGTGACTTTCAAGTTTATCAAGAAGAAATCTCGTTGATTTTCATTCCTTTCACCAACAAAAGAATACATTTATTCATCCAAAAGAAAGTTATAAAGAAGTAGCATGAGTTTCAACAACCTGATCTTCAGTTGGCCAAATCTAAACCATTAACCATTATATCTTTTTCTTTCACCACGTCACGGATGTAGTGAAATTTGAAGTCAATATTGCGTGAGGTGGATTGAGTTTATAGGGAAGTCACTAATAGAAAAAGGGGGCCAGACGAGACAGTTATGCCTACTGTTGCCTGAGAGATAAAAGAAAACATCTTCGACAGAAGCCACTCTGATGGTTAAGTTAGATAATTGCTATTCTTTTATGGAAGTTTCCTTTGTGTAGATAGATTTTCGCAAGCCTTTTTCTTTAGGATGGAGGCCCCTTTATAAAGTTGCTTTCCCTCCAAAATCATATGCTTTTCCCGATTCTGACATGCGAGAACTGAGGTTCAGTTGATTGGACTTTTGCTCAGGCAATGCCTCTCTTATGAAGGGGACATATTGGATCGTCATTAAATGCATGTTGACAAGTAGTTGAGGGCTAATTAATTGATGGGAGTGGTGGGTTCGGGTAGTGATACGTCCCATTATTGCCCAGATGTGCCTCATGTCATGTCAAATTCGGGTTTAAGTGGGTCGGGACAATAAACGCACATGCGAGTCCCTCTTTTTTACTTATAAAAAAAAAAAAAAAAAAAAAATTAATTGATGGGAGTGTAAGCTTGGCGAGGAGCTAGAGAGGCATTACTTTTTAGGGAGTCGATCAACTTCAAAATGTGATCCCGGACACCTATACTTTGCCCAAATACTTCCTAGCCATGTCAGGACCATTAGCAAATCTTACAAAGGATTTGTCGGCCCAATCGGTGCCTGTTGACCTTAGTTGAGTCGATTGACCGAGAAGCTAGAGAGACACTACTTTTTAGGGAGTCGATCAACTTCAAAACGTGGTCCCAGACACCTGTACTTTGCCCAAACACTTCCTAGCCATGTCAGACTGGGTTGTTTTTCTAGGACTATTAGCAAATCCTACTAGGGATTTGTCAGCCCAATCGGTGCCTATTGACCTTAGTTGAGTCAGTTGACTGAGCTCGTGACCGTTTGGCATACCGTACAGTGCCTTCTTGCTTTAGTCCTTACAAATATATTTGCTTTGGCCAAAAAAAAAAAAAAAAATTTGTCTCAGTAATGGCAACTCCTGTCACTACAACAAAATATATCTATTACAACAGGTGTTATTACAACAAAAACGATTATTGTGGTAATATACATCCTATTGTATCTTTTAATTAAACTTTAATGAAAGAGTTACTTAAAAACTAATAATTTATTACATAAAAATAACTCGTTGTAATATGTTATAAATTATCGTCGTAACAAATAATTTACATGATTTATTGCAATGAAATTAGTGGTTAACAATACATATCCTATTGCATCTTTTGTGGAGATGCATCGCAACAAAATATTTGAAGCTATACTTCATCGCTACAAAATATTTGTGATAATAAAGGTTAATTGATTTAGTGTTGTGGAGATGTGTTACAACGAAATTTTTGTTGCGAAAACCTATTTGCACATAGTTTATTGCATCACCTTGCAAAAAGTAATTTTCATTGAGATAAAATGTTATTGCAACAAAATTGAAGTTATTGCCACATCATTTATCGTTGGAACAAACATTTTTTCTTGTAGTAACTATCCTCAATAATTATGTCAACAACAGACATATTGGTCATCCTCCTCTCTATACTATTAACAAAGCTTGCTGGGAGAAGAACACCACTTCTTGTGAGTTGTCTAATAAAGTGCGTCTTTGATGTTATATTGTTTTCTTTGTAGTGGTAATTTTAATGTTTATGTCGTATTTTATATCGCCATAAACTCTTATGGTGTGTTTGGATGACGAATTTGTTAAATACACAGAATTTTGCAAATGACAGGATTTACATCTCCATCATTTATAAATTTCTTTGTTTGACTGTAATTTGTGTAAAAATTTAAAATGACAGGAATTATAAATTTTAAAGTTTGGATATAAAACAGAATTTGTAAAATCCTTTTCTATACAACATGTTGGTTGAATCAATTACAAAAAATTCTATTAAATAAGTAGTTTCTACAAAATATTCCAATTTCAAGTATATTATTTTGTCTTTCATTAATACTACTTCATTTTATTGAAGCTTGTCTTTGCTTAAGGTTGGAACAAAAAAGCAAAATAATTGGTAACAGATGCAATAAGAATAAAACACCAAACTTGAATGAAAGACAATAAAACAAATTTATTCCAATGACATTATTTTTCTATAATAATAATAGCATGTCTTCTTGTGAAATTAAAAATTGCGTACATAAAATAAAAAACTAAATTTAAAAGTGCAAAATTATTTTAAGATCAACATCAAATGATCAAATTAAATCAACTCTATGCTCCTTGGGAAATAAACATCAACACCATGCTTTTTTTCCTTGTAGCCAGAACTTTCTTCATATACCTCTCCTGCATCGAGTTTTGGTGTACTACTACGAATGAATTCCTAGAATGATGAAGCCATTTTAGCCACAGAATCAGCAAGAACATCCTTACTCACCATTCTTTTCTTTGCATGAGCAACCAAAGAAGAAGTTGATGCTTGAACTCGTTTCCTTTGTCTATTAGTAGTGTTAGGCGAAATATCATCTTAACCAATGTTCAATTCTTCTTGACCTTGAGTCTCACTATCCAAATCAATAACATTGGATTCCTCAATGGGAGTCATGATCTCATCAGCTTCTACACCTGTTTCAGTACTCTCACCAGTTGCCCTATCCTTACCGCACAAATCTACTATATCATCCCAATTTGACAACTGATAATAGGACTTCTAGAGACTACTGACATAGGATAAATACATGCTGATAATTACAACTGATAATAATCACAAGTTTCTTTATATCCTCTGCCTTTGGAACAAGTTGCATGAATCACGCACCTCATAAATCTTAAAGTGAGAGAGAGATATCAAAAGGCAATGGTTAATAATCACCAATGCAACAACTTTTATCCATTTTAAGTGTTGTCTCCAAACCAGCTCTTAGAAGCTAGAATTAAAGCTACCTCATGCCTTGTTTTAGAATTTTCACCTATATACTGATTTTGTTTGGAATTCATGGTCAATTCATAGACTAAGAATCCAAATGAAAATATAATGTGGAAAAAAAACATATATAGTTAAGATGTTTAACAGCCAAACACAAGCCAGCGCTTCTCATTTTTTTATAATCCTTTCACACATGCACACTTGGCCTTATTAGTCTTGACATCATAGAAAATGGCTCCTCATCCAAGAGTTCTCAATTCTAGCATCTATAAAGTTTAATAAAACAAAGAAGGGAGATGAGCAATGCAGAAATCAGCTTTAAAATACTGAAGATGATATTATAATCCTGCGGACCATACAACACACTTATCAATCCATTCAGAGGACTGCTTACCGAAAATAAGTCCATCCAGAGGACTTTGACACAGCCTACAACCATATATGCAAGAAGCCAAGAACCACATCACATAACCCAACTTGCATATTTTATATTGAGCTCAAGATAACCACTAAAATCCTCCCTATACTCAGCAACTATTAGGATCCCTTTTGAAAACAAACTTCATTGTTGACATAGCAAGACTAGTTCTACCAGAAAAACTTCTCTGCCAATTGGCTAAAATCTTTGCAAGAGAATAATCTCTAATGACATTATAGAAAACTTTGAACGGACACTACGCACCATGAATTCTAGTGGAGAACAAGAAACAACATATAATAGATATGAAATTCCATTAAACATAAAAATCCCCAAATTAGACTATGAGATTGCTCTTACCTGGAAAATCTGAATATGGCTGAGAACACTGAACAAAGAGAGATTGTGAAAGATCTGAATATAAAGGATGGAAAAAATTAGTGGGGAAAGAGAAACAATACAATCTGCACAATACCTAGATTTTAAGAGAAAAAGAGTGAGAAATAGAGGGGTATGCATATGAGAGAAACACAAAAAGAAGAGAGAGAAAAAAAGATCTTACCAGGAATCTGAAGATGGAGAATAGATTGAGCCAAATCTGATACGAAGAGAAGAAAAAAATGGAGAATAGTGAGTGAGAGAGACTGAATCGTTGTGTGATAAGAAGAGAAGAGAAAATAAAAAGGAGAGGGATAAATAGAGAAACATGAAAGAGAGTCCCGTGCCATCAAGAATTTCAGAATCCCGCGCTCAGTGATTTATGAAATAACGTGTGTTTTGAGGGGATTTTGAGACGGAATTTTTGGGATACAAATCCCAGCAATAAATCCCACCGGAATTGAGAATTTCCTCTTTTTGTGCTGCCAAACCCAGTAATTGAGAAATTCCTCACCCCAAATTCCGGCTCCTCCCCAAATTCCGGCTCCAAATCTCTCACCCAAACACACCATTATAGTATTATTATTATTTTCTCTCATTTATTTGTAGTTACTTATTAGAGCAATTATACATAACTTGAAACTGTTTTCTTTTCTTTGAAGAAAAAGAAGCCATTGGAGTTTTGGTATTGAGTTTGATATACAATATATGTTTTGCATTGACAAGTGGACACTTAGGTTAGCTTAGTGAGACTTTTCCTCCAAAAAAAAAAATGGAGGGAATCATGTTGTCCAATATCTTCAACATGATTGAACGTTTCTTACTTGTCCATGCGTTGGTTTTTCTCATATGTAAGTTAAAATTTGGGCTTTTCATTTTGTTCGATATTTTTCTTTTCATTATCGTTGAGATTATATATTTGATAATCTCAGAGACAATGGATGTTCCTTCTAGTGAGATGATAGGTAGAGCATGGAGAAACATCCATGTTGGAGAATTTATTTTTCTTCAAAAGGGGATTACAACAGAAAAATAAATTATGTTAACTTATTAACAATGTAATTTTGTTTTTATTGAACAATATGTGCTTCAACTTTCTATATTATCTCTAATAGTATGTTTTCTGGTTATCACTACTATAACCAACAATATCAGAATAAGTTATGTTAAACAGTCTGAATAAGCTAGCTAGTATGGTTGCACATTTGTGCATTTTGTATTTTTACTCCTTTTTTCTCTAGATGGACAATTGGAAGCATGGTCATGTAACAAAGATAAGAGGAGGATAAAATTATATTAAAGAATATTAAGGGTATTGATGATATCTAAGAGGAATTTAATAAGATTTTATTGGATACCTGAACAATAAAGAGTATTAAAAGCTCATACATGGCTGTTTTTAAATATTGTGGTCATCTAACCCTCTTTACCACCTTATTAATTCAGGATTTTCAATTAATTATTGGAAGTGCAGCAATTAAGTTTTTTGGGTAACTCTTGTTCAGATTAATTGGTTTCATACCCAAATTTACTCAATTCATTACAACAAAATACACTTATTACAGCAGGTATTACTACAACAAAAAATAATTCATCAGGTATTACTACAACAAAAAATAATTCATGTGGTAATACACACCCTATTGCATCTTTTAGTTAAACTTCATTGCAATAATTACTTAAATACTAATAATTTATTACAGAAAAAATAACTCGTTGCAATATGTTATAAAATATCGTTGCAACAAATAATTTACATGATTTATTGCAAAGAAATTATTGATCAATATTACACATCCTATTGCATCTTTTAAGGAGATGTATTGCTACGAAATCGTTGAATCAATACTTTATCGTAGCAAAATTTTTGGGGCAGTAAAAGTTAATTAATTTATGTGGAAATGTATTGCAATGAAATGGTTGAAAAATTAACTTATTGCCACAAAATTGTCATGGCAAAAGGGTTTAAAACATTTATGTATGAATATGTTGCAACGGAATTTTTGTAGCAATAGCTTATAGAAACAAAATATTCCTAACAATAACATTAAATATTTTTAGTTGACATATATTACAACAAAATTGTTGAAGCAATAAGTTATTGCAACAAAAAGGTTGTGGCAATAGGTTGGTCATAAACGTATTATAGACACGCTATATCTTGTATTGCAACGAAATTGTTGTTGCGAAAGCCTATCACCACGTAGTTTATTGCACCGCCTTGCAACGAGTAATTTTCGTTGAGATGAATTGTTATTGCAACAAAATTGAAGTTATTGCCGTGTCATTTATCTTTGGATCAAACATTTTTTCTTATAGTAATTATTTTTAATAATTATGTTAGCAACAAAAAATATTGGCCATCATTCTCTATATACTATTAATAGAGCTTGTTTCGAGGAGAATACCATTTATTGTGAGTTGTCTAATAATCTTTGTATCTGAGGTAAAATTGTTTTCTTTGTGGTGTAATATTGTATTTCTTTATAGGATTCGTTTTATGTAATTTAATTATACATTTTTGAAGTCGCTTTTTTATTTTATTTTTACCATATTTTCATTGAGCACGCTATATAGTATTTTTTTTTTTTTTTCTCTGTTTTAGGTAGTTAGCAAGACGTTTCCATACCATGCAGTAATTATACATAGCTTGAAGTCGCTAAACCAAATGCTTTCCTATTTTTTTGAAAAAGAAGCCATTGGAGATTTGGTATATAGCATGATATACATTAAATATGTGGCAAGCTAAATCCCAGTGCATTGTACTCCTTTAAGTTGGATGATATTTCTTTTTGTTTAGGTTTGCTATTGAAGGATTCATTTTTGTGGTCAAATTTTCTAAGCAATGGCACGTTTCCACCAAAACCATATGGAGGGATGGCTGATTTGTTCTTTACAAGATTGTAAATTTCTTACATGCCTATACATTGTTTCTGATATGTAAGTCAAAGCTATTTTTGGACTTTCATTTTGTTCAATATTGTTTCTTTTCACTATCATTGATGATTATGATATTGGATAATCTACCAGGGACAATATTAAAAGAACTTCAAATGGGATGATGTAGTAAGCATATAAAGAAACATATGTGAGGAAGAATTTATTTTTCTTCTAAAGGATTTATAGAGATTAATAGTTGTATAACTAGTGAAGCAATTATTATTTTCATTGAGTAATATGGGTTTCAACTTTCAATGTATGCCTCAAATTATGTTTTATATTTTTTCACTTCTGTAACCAACAATGTCTGAATAAATTATGTCTTGAATATTCTGAATAAGCAAGTTGGCACGGTTGCATCTTTGTGCATTTTGTTTATTTGCTCGTTTTTCTTGGAGAGACACCAAGAATCATGGTCATTTACGAAGAAGAATAAGTCGACAAGAAAGCTAGTGTCGGTTGTTGCTACTGTGAAGGGAGAAATCGGATTCTTGTTACTATTGGTGCTGATATTGTCAATTACGAAAAGCCCCTTATTTTTAAATTAAAATTACAAATGGCACACCTTAAGCATGTACCAGAGCAGAACATAAATTTCGGACCCGAAACGCCTTGAAACATCCCGAAATATTATTAACAGATACGTTTCAGTGGTGTTTCCTATACTGTGTGACGTATTGGAACGAAATATTTCGGGTGTTTCGGCCGAAACGATACGAAATTGACCACTTTGGTTAAAAGCCCCTACAACACTGTTTTTAAACATTGTGGTCATCTAGCTCTCCTTATGACATTATTAGTTCAGAATTTTCAACTAATTGCTGGAAATGCAGCAATTAAGTTTTTTAGGCAACTTTTGTTCAAATCATTTCGTTTCAAACCCAAATTAGCTCAATTGTCCTTAATAATTATATTGGCTACAGACATATTGGTCATCATACTCTCTATACTATAAAAGATACCATTACTTGTGAGTTGTTTAATCACGTTTGTATCCAAGATAATATTGTTGTTTCTTTGTGCTGGTAATTTAATTTTATATCGCCATCAATGCTTATACTATTTTTTGTGTTTTTATCATCTTTATAGGTAGTTACTTATTTGAGCAATTATACATAACTTGAACCCACTTGCTTTCCTTGAAGAAAATAAAGTCATTGGAGTTTTGGTATCGAGTTTGATATACAACATATGTTTTCAATTGACAAGTGGACCCTTAGGTTGGTTGAGTGAGATGTTTCCTCCAGATTCCAAAATGGAGGGGATGGTGTTGTCCAATACATTCACCATGGTTGAAATTTTTTTACTTGTCCATGCATCGATTTTTCTGATATGTAAATTAAAATTTTGAACTTTTATTTTGTCTGATATTTTTCTTTTTATTATCATTGAGATTATATATTGGATAATCCTAGAGAAAACATATGTTCATTCTAAAGAGATGATAGAGAGAGTATGGAAAAAATATCCATGATGGAGTATTTATATTTCTTTTAAAGGGGGTAACTTTTAATGTATGTCTCTAATGGTATGTTTCTTTTTTCATTGTTGTAACCAATATTGTCTGAATAAGTTATGTATTAAACATTCTGATTGAGCTAGTTGGCATTAGGGATGGCAACGGGGCGGATCGGGACCGGATCATGGGTGACCCGAACCCGCCCCGACCTATAAACATGTGACCCGACCCCGCCCCGCCCCGGTGGTCGGGGCAACCTACCCCGCCCCGTCCCCGAACCGCCCCGCCCCGCCTTGCCCCGCCCCGCCCCGAATTAAAAAAAAAAAAAAAAAAAAAACTTATACTCCTCAAATAACCACCTCAGTTAGGCATTCCTCAACTGAACTAATCAAAGAATATAAAAACCACCGAGGAGAATCCACAGTCCAAAAGAATTGACCATCCATCTTTAAATAAACACAAGGCCTCGCCCCAATGATTTGACCCTCTCGTCACAACTGGAACACGCATGGCAGCCAAAACAGTTCCCATTGATTCTCTTATCAACCAAAACAGTTCCAATAAATAACTTCCAGCATAGTTCCTATAAAACATAACTTTGAACTTATATTAACATAATATTTTTTAAATAATTTTTAAAAGGAAGGAAAAATGTCACATGAATCGTGTGTGCCCATAGGCCACATCTAGTTATTATTAAGGGAATTGAACTCTTCCCCTTCACAAGAAAAGCATAGAGAATTCAAAGGTTCTCAATCAATCCTCAAAAATTCAACTAACATGGATTTTCTTTAATAAACACAAACAAAGATTATTTGTTTTGAATTGGTTTTACCTAAAATGTTATAATCACATAATAATAAAAACCAATATTTTTGTAATATTATTAAAAGTAGGTGCGGGTCGGGGCGGGTCGGGCTAATCGGGGCGGGTCAATGCCAATACCCGTTACCGCCCCGCCCCGGTGATCGGGGCAAAAGTCTTGCCCCGTTCCCGCCCCGCCACCTCTACGGGGCGGGTAAAATCCGTGCGGGGCGGGGCGGTTCGGGGCGGGTCGGGTCGGTGCTTGGATATCCCTAGTTGGCAGTGGTTGCTTTACATTTTGTTTCTTTGTTGTTTTTTTCTTTGGAACTCTCAATGAGAAGCGTGTTCATGCAGGGAAGATAAGATAATGAAAAAATTTTATTAAAGAAAATTAGGGGTATTGATGATATTGAAGATGAATTTAAGAAGATTTTATTGGATACTTGAGCAAGAAGACTATTAAGAACTTTATACTCATTTTTGTATTATGGTAATTTAACTCTCCTTGGTTCAATAATAGAATTAATGCTACTAACATCACTTTGGATCTGTTCAAATCAATCTTGCTACTAAATCACACTTTGGATTGCTTGGGATTGCATTTTCCAATTTCACATTTAGTTTCATCAGTACAAAACTTCTCAGCTTCAACAACAAAGCATGAAACTAAAAATTCAAAGAACTTGGAGGGTGAGGGCCAGGAAGAAAGATCAATTTGATGTGAAAATCTGCTAGATGACTGTGAGCCCATTAGTACGTCACATTGCTCACCTAAACACGTCATACTTGTTGGAAGCCTTACAAGCTTTATGAATGCATGCAATCGGAAAATTCAAGAAATAGAATTTTTCAAAAGATCAAATTACATGATTTATTGCAACCCAATTTGATCTGTTTAACTTATAATTTATTATAGAAAAAATAACTCGTTGCAATATGTTATAAAATATCATTGCAACAAATATTACATGATTTATTGCAATGAAATTAGTGGTCAATAATACATATCCTATTGCATCTTTTGCAGAGATGTATTGTAACGAAATTGTTGAAGCAATACTTTATCGCAACGAAATATTTTGGGCGATAAAGGTTAATTAATTTATGTGGAAATGTATTACAACGAAATTGAAACAATAACTTATTGCCACAAAATTGTCATTGCAATAGGGTTTGAATAATTTATGTATAAATATATTGCAATAAAATTTTGTAACAATACCTTATAGCAACGAAATATTCATGGAAATAACATCAAAATAATTTCGGTTGAAATATATTGTAATGAAATTGTTGAAGCCATACGTTATTGCAACAAAAAGGTCATGACAATAGTTTGGTCATGAACGTATTATAGATACGTTATTGCAACGACCATGTATATTATAACAACGAAAAGTTTGTAGCAATACATATCTTGTATTGCAACAAAATTTTTGTTGTGAATACCTATCACCACAAAGTTTATTGCAACGCCTCACAACAAGTAATTTTTGTTGCGGTAAAATGTTATTGCAACGAAATTGAAGTTATTGCCACGTAATTTATCGTTGCAGAAAACCTTTTTTTCTTGTAGTGTGTCATAGTAATGTAAGATATTTCTTCATTAGGAGACTTAATGTGTCTCAAAAAAAAAAAAAAAAAAAAGAGGCTAAATTACACATTACACCCTCTAACATTTATGAAAATTAATTTCAATCCTCTAACTTTGATTTGTCTTATTTTAGTCCTTCAATTTTCATTTATTGTCAATTTAGTTATTCCATGCAGGTCCTTAAATAGGTTCCCATTATAAGTGCCCCTAAGGCCCTAACGATGTTGTCATAACCCCATTTTTACCCCCGGGATTTTCCCGGGTGTCGGCACGCAAAACGAGGCAGCCCGAACCAAGTCGGCCTGTTCCGACGAGGGCTCATCACCTCGAATACTCCCAAAAAGAAGGTCCGAGACACATTTCCCAAGGTTTGACCAAGTTTGACTAGGGTTGACCAAGTTTGACTAGAGTTGACCAAAGTTTGACCGAGGTTTGACC
>OU015771.1:10729866-10782445 GCA_907173295.1 Fagus sylvatica | reverse complement strand
GGCAGTACTACCAGACTCATGGGGAGGACTTGGAGGTGTTGATACCCTGATAGTGGCTGAAACAGTCCTCTCTGAATCCGTGGACACTATGCTTCCCCTACGGGCCCTTCAAACATAATGGCGAGTGGAAGGACTTGAATCGGGCAACGAAGAATCCACATGGCTGCCACTTTCAGAAGGGTGACCTTATGCTGTCTCACCACTACTTGCTATAGTAATTGGTGTAGTCTCAACAACTCTCTCAGCATTGGAAACGACTCCAACAGTCGTGTGTTCTTCAACAGTCTCTTCTGTAGATCTGGGTTTACTGGCAGATGCAGTGGAAGCACTGTCAAAAGCTGCTTCTGCAGCTTCCAATTCATCCATGGATACTTTATCCTCTTCAGTACTGGTCCCTGCTTCCACACCCTTTTCATCAGAAAAAGTACTCGAAGCAATGCTCTCATCAATAGAGCTAACTTCTACCGCAACATTTTCTGGACCAGAAACGGTTTCTGCAGCAGCAATCTCAGCATCTTCACTTTCAGTTCTTTCTACAGCAGCTCCAGACGGATCACCTTTATCACTTGAAGATGATGATGAGCTACTCAAATCATCCTACACAAAAAGAGAGAAAGCATGAGAACACTATTTTATTAAAAGCAAAGTACAATAGCTAAATGCATACCGGTATTGTAATTGGGACACAGCTAACCGTGTCAGCTCTTTGCTTAGACTGCCATAAAACAGAAACTATATCAACACCATGAGAAAAATGCATCAATTGATAAATAAAGAAGCAAGAATGAAGACACTTACTCTTTTCTCAAAGTAAACAACGCCTCGGGATGACTTGTGTGTAGCAACGCGTGCGGCAATAGACGATGGCACACTCGGAAAGGCTGGAGGAACAAAAGTTCTCTTCCTAGCTCTGGTCTTTCTCACTGGTTTCTTACTTACAGGGGCAGAAACCCCTTGAGCAACGCTTTCTCCAACTGGTAACGGATCTTGAGCAGTAGTTTTCAGGGTTATCACTCCTCTGCTAACTCTGCCAGCAGTTGTCTTTTTCCTCTTCGAAGCTTGGATAGGAGAATCCTTGCTCGGAGCTTTTCTTTTCTTGGACTTGCTGGATTGCTTCCCTTTAGTAGTAGGGGTACCAGCAGAAGCAGTCCTTCTTCCCCTACTGGATGGCACTTTCCCAGGTGCAGGGATATGAGGGTGATCCCTCAACCACAACGGAGGGTGGTGATTACCATATATCATTCATTGTGACTCCTCATGATACCACATAGCATAGCCCAAACGTTGGCGATTTGCATAAGTGGTCATGGTGTTCGTAGCCACAAATAAGTGAGGGTGAGGCAACGGAGAAGTGTATGACTCCAACAGCTGGGAAATGTCTCCTCTCCCACTATTTCTAAACTCCACCATTGCAGCCATCAACCCTCTCCAATAATTGATCATGCCCGTGGTATAAACATCTACTCTATTACCATTCGGGATTATGACCCGAGGAACAATGCCACTCCAATAGGCAAAAGCCCTAGTCCTTAAAAATGGATTAATGGTGGGGATTTCACCTGCAGCTATCCCCATAACAGCTGGTATCTCTTGGTCGAATCTAAATTGCCTCCTCACTCTATGAGCACTATAGGCAATAAATTGAAGTCTGCCAGAAGACAACACTGGCAACCAGCCAACATTGGTTGTAAAAAGATAAGTTAGGGACCTCACATCCCTAGCAATGAGAGTATAGTCTTGGGCCTCTACATTACGGAACCCAGACATCACTGATTCATACGCAAATCCACGATGGGTTATTCCGTAAGGTCTCCAACAAACCTTACTCTCACTATCCAAGGAGGGTATCAAGCCGTGGTCGTAAAACTTACTACCTACCCAACGAAACACAGCAGGAACGTCCCCCTGAAAGTCACCAACATGAACAGCAACCTTTTTTGGCATCAATGCAAACTTGTTCCGAGCCTCATAGGGTTTCCTACCCTTTGTAATGTACTCCAAGGCATGCTCCCAAAGGAACGTATGCACAATGAATGAATTAAAGGCTGTAGCAACTATGTGGCAGGACGCACCAGCCAACTCCTCAGCATGTAACAAGTCTAGCTGAGTGTAAAGTTGTCCCAACAGCAAAGGAGCAAGGGGAAAGCAAGCACCTGCAGCAATCTTTACGGTAAGAGGAAAATATGAAGGTTTAATTGAGTAAGCGGGGTGCTCACCAAAAACGCATTTGCTAAGCCAGTATGCTACAAAAGCAGCTCTTCGAATCGAAGGATCCTCCTCTCTGTTGAAATGATCCATCCACGGATTAAACCTCGCAGCTTGAGTCCCTAGGGCAGTATTCTTTCGCCTAATGTAATCTGCCAGAGCAGCTTCTGTCTTTAATTCTTCAGGGGAAAGCTCGAAATCTGTTGGGTCTTGATCGCCCAATATTGGCAACAACCAATGGTTCTCTATATCTTTCAACGTCATGATCATCTCTCCGTGAGCAAAGAAAAATGTGTACGTGGATGGGCACCATCTCCGCACCAACTGCCGTAACGCCTCGGTATCCCAAAACATGTTCGAACATCTTGAAATAAGAATAGAGCGGAGTACACCGGTTTGCTTTAAGCGGTCACAAAACTCTCTATTGGCAAGCTCCGAATCTATCCAAGCTTCCCAGACAAGAGCTCTTGAACACTGGAAATCAAAAACAAGAGGCACAGCAAGCATTTCATTTCTTTGAATCTGAAGGTCTCGGATCTCTCGAAAATTTGGAGTCCAGGCCACATCTGCTGCGGCGTCTTCTCTAATAACCAACCACTCCAAGTCCGCCGGTGGTGGTTGGAGGTTTGCCGGAATAGAAAGGAATCTCTCACCACTTCTATACCATGGGTCAATAGTGGGTCGACCCAATATGTCCCCAAGAGGCTCCGGTGACCCTAAATCAGAGCCGGAGCTACCACTATTGTCCTTTGAGCCTCTCGGCGCCGCCGACCCACCAGCAACAGAAGGACCTCCCTCGCCAGAGAAGGTTCCTCTGCGTCCCCTCGTCGGTCTCTTTGAAGAAGAATCCATTGATGGAGAACAAGGAAGAGAAGAAGAAGAAAAAGAGAAGGAGAAGGAAGAAGAAAAGCTTGGACTTGTTTATGCCTAATGAGCTCTCTATCTCTCGGGAAAATAGGTAACGGCTGAGTAAGTGTGGAAGTCAACCAAGTGGTTGAGCCATTAAAATGGGGAATAATGACCATTAACTCAGGCTGCCCCTTGAAACTATGAGCTACCAGCAGGTATGTCTTTCCCACTCCTCCACTATTTCCACAGAAAACTGAGCCACCATCTTTTTTTGAAAAATACCCGCCAGTACCAAGAAGAAAACTAAACAGTTATTTTGGCTTGCACGTGACTCACCATAGGTAAGTCACGGGCTCGGGGGGCTAAATGTACATGCCCATTTTTTTTAACCAAACATTTGAATGGGCCCCCAATAAAATGTTTGGGCTTGATTAATTATTTAATGAATTAGCCCAATAAACCCAACCCATTTAAATATCCTAAACAACATCCAATAAACTGCTTGGGCCCATTTTTAAAGTGTTTTAATACTATCTTAAAAGCCCACAGCTCGAAATATAAAGCCCATAGCCCAAAAGAAACCCATATAGAACCTGTGGCCCAAAAATATGCTTATAATATAATTATTGGGTCTAAATACCATTGGGTTCTTTGAGGAAAACAGCTGGAGTCCAAATACCAATTAGCCCAGCATTTAAATAGCTGAAGTCAACTCATCCGTGGGCCCCATGAAGTCAGAAACTAAAGCTGACACGGAATGAGCTGCATATTTGCTACTGGTGGAGCCCGCATCATGTCTGATTTTACTAAAAAAGAGAAGAACAGCAACATGCCATCTTCTCCAACGTGACAAGAACAGCTGGTCTGCCATTCTCAAACCACTCTAGCACCTCCAGCTCATTTCAGCTCTTCATTTCACCGGAAATCATGAGTTCTGGTACTGTTCACGCAGCAAGCTTATGCATAACAGCTCAAAGACTATTGGAAATAGCCAAGATGCATGAGAAATGGGAAAAAACCCATAACCCATGCCCATTCCGGTCCCAAAAGGACTCAGGGAGTAGCTCCCGCGGCCCAGCTCGTGAGGAAGCTACTCTCCTTATGTTGATCTGACTTGAGGAGTGTGGTTTGGTGGAGGGGAGTAAGTCCCGAGATTTTGGTAGCCATTGAACTGTTGTCATTAGGTCTGCTGGGAGGCACAATGATTAGTTTATGGAAACCAAAGTCACATGAGACATGTATAGACCTGACCTATAATAGAAAACCAGCTGACTAAGCATAAAAGGACTCTGAAAAAGCTATTTCAGAGAAGAAGAAGGCCTTACTCTGACATTAGGGAAGGACCATAATCATTTTTACTTATGCAATACTCCTTTTGACAAAACATGTCATGAAGGGTTAATTTTGAAAGTCAAAAAGGGCTTAAGGGAAACAATAATCTCGGTTTTCCCATGAGTTAAGCCACCCTAATCACTCTTATAAATAGGACTGATCACATTCTCAACAACAAGAAGAACCGGATTAACAAGACCAAAAACCAGAAAAAACACACTCAAGAGAAGATACTTTCTCTAAGAACCGATTAGTCCACTTCTAGGATTCCCCAACAGAGGACCCCGTGAAATAGGTGTTTCAAAGTCATCTCTAACTTAGAAACATCAATCCGAACCCAGAAATGCAATCCCATCTGAAAATATTAGGATTCACCACTTAACCCATTTTATTCCCCAGAAAACTCCCTTAACAGATGTCTGGGTAAAAATCCTAAAATGCCTTGATAGGGTTACCATGTCTTTCTACTACTGATATAGCTCCATAAAAGGCCTAAACACATCTTTCCCTAACCCTCATGCATGTCTCATCGGGGCTGACTCTCTCCCACCAAGTCAACTTTCTTTTAGCCTCAACAAGTGTATTACTATTCACTGGCTTTGTGGCAGATGTCGGCAGAAGCGTGGAAAGCACGTGTTTTGGTAATTTCTATTAAAGTTATTATGTTTCAAGCCCGACCCAGCTAAGGAACAGTGAGAGGCTCGGCTCAATAACTGTTCCTTGGGTTCCTTATCGACAATATCATTTTGGTAAACCTTCTTGGTCCTTGTTCTCACTTTTGGGCTTTTGAGATCTTGGCTCTCAAATATTTTTGGAAAGTGTCCCACTAGCCCTTGGGCCAAACTAGCCCTTAGGCCCTTGGTTGAATTTTGGGTTCGACTACCCCTTCTCAAGACTCAAGTCCGCGTTGTGATCGCCCTCGGCACGCCACGTGGCACTATCACAAAAACACTCCCCCCACAGAAACCAAGCCGTGGAAAAAAATAATTCCACATTTGGAGATGTTAAATCTCGCAAACAAGCTTCGACCACTTCTACAAACGTCATTTGCAACTCCAACCTCGTAGGCATCTGAACAGCACCAGCAGCCCAAACACGTTGAGCAAACTCACATTGCCAAAGCACATGATCACACGTTTCAACCTCCTCCTCACACCAATGACATGATACTGTTGAAGAAATTTGTTTATCAAAAAGCTTTGAGGTGTAGGAAGGACATTGCAACATGCGCACCAAATAAAATTTCGAATTTTCTGCACCATTCGCCAATCACCATACCCCATTCTAGAAGGCTTGAAAAATAAACCTTCTTATTAACCCCAGTCAAAAGGGTGGTTATTTAACTTATTTCCATAAATAAGTACCCATCAATAACTACTTTAGTGATTTATTTTTAAAGTAACTACTCCCAATATTTGGAAATCATGACCATATTTGGATCATATCATAGAATTTATTGATAGTTATATTCTACCATATAACTTCCTTCATGAAGGTTGGAAATAATAACACATGTAAATAAAATATTACAAATAATTTTTATTTCTATATAATTACACATATAATATGGCTACCAATTTAATATATTATGGTGATCAATATTATATATATCAACATATATAATAATAGATATGAAATTCCATTAAACATGTAAAAATCCCCAAATTAGATTATGAGATTGCTCTTACCTGGAAAATCTGAATATGGCTGAGAACACTGAACAAAGAGAGATTGTGAAAGATCTGAATATAAAGGATGGAAAAAATTAGTGGGGAAAGAGAAACAATACAATCTGCACAATACCTAGATTTTAAGAGAAAAAGAGTGAGAAATAGAGGGGTATGCATATGAGAGAAACACAAAAAGAAGAGAGAGAAAAAAAGATCTTACCATTGGAATCTGAAGATGGAGAATAGATTGAGCCAAATCTGATACGAAGAGAAGAAAAAAATGGAGAATAGTGAGTGAGAGAGACTGAATCGTTGTGTGATAAGAAGAGAAGAACTTAAAAAGGTAGGGATAAATTTAGCAAATAAAGATCCCGGATGTGCCACAATTGAACTTACAATTTGCCATGGAAATAATTCATTTTGCTACATACTTCTTTATAGGGGATATTGATATTAAGTTTTGTGCTTATCTAATACTATTAAGAGGATTGATGTCTTTATGTCCACTTTAATGTACTGCAAAAAATACTCCTCACATCTTCAAATTATTCTAATTTAATCACTCACTTTAAATAATAATGTGTCTTAGAAAAAAATGGTATAATAGTCACATCCAAATATAGAAAAATATTCATTTTAGTGCACAGATTAAAATACCCTCATACATTAACATTAGATAACTTGAAATAATTGGGGGCAAATAAGGAAAATACAAATTTTTCAAAATCATAAAATTTAGGGTCCATTTTAAAAGGAACCCAAAAATTAGCACCACTTTGCATTTACTATTCAATTAAAATCACATTCGGATTAGATCAAAAAAAAAAAAAAAACACCACCTTATCTCAATTAAAAATATAACAACAAAAAACTACCTACACATTTCTATTCCACTTCCCACGTTTTTTTTAAGCAAAATTCCACTTCCCATGTTAAAAAGTTCTCTAATTTATTAAAAATCTTTTTTTTTTTTTTAAGTACAACTCTTTAGGGAAAGAGTTTTCACCGGATATTTATTTAAGGAAAATAACATTTTAACAAATCCTTCAAATCCTTAGTTTTAGGTCACCTTAATCTAACAAAATAAAAGAAACCCACATTTGAGTCCTCCATTTTTAAAATTGGCAATTGGATATGATGGATAATGATATATCTCATTGCTTGGCTTTTTAATAATGGGATATATCTCTTGCATTATCTCTCATTTGTAGTTATACTCAAACTCATTATCCAATGATGTTTCAAAAAAAAAAAAAAAACTGAATATCACAGTTACTCAAAAATAGTTACTCAAACTCATCCCACGTTTACATGGTTACTTAAAATTTGGACTTATCTCTTGCATTATCCCACATTCAAATACTTACTAAAAATTTGAACTTATCTCATTTCAACTCCAAAACATACGATGATGGTGATTAATGCCTACTTCCCAGTTCCCTCTTCTTCGACATTTCCCATTTTTGGGTTTTTCATAAGTTGTACAATAGCAATTGATAGAATCAAAAATCTGGAAAGCAGGGGATTTAGATAGATAGTCATTGTTTAAGGTAGGGTTTAGTTTAAAAACTGTTCAAATTTTAGTTAGATTGAGTTTCTAACTTTCATGGTGTTTTTGAAGTGTAAATATGATGAAAATTACGTGTTTTATGATGTATTTTTGAAGTAATATATGAGGTTTCTACGAGTTTGATTTTGATTTTAGATATTGTAAATAGTATTGGATTTGATTTCATTTATGAGATGCAAATGTGTCATGGAAAGCATATTCCAAGACATAATTTGAACTTTACAAGGTGTAGATTTTCATTCAATTTTGTCTTATTCAATTAAGTAGTCTTTATTTGATCATTTGTTATTTAGGAAACCAAAACGCATGTAGAAACATGAGACCAATTAATCTTTTGGTGGTATCTATTTTTTAGTACAGATTTCTTTCTTGAAATTAAATTTTCATTTCAATTTTTTACTAATTTATTCTAACAAATGTTGATGTCCTTGGAATTCAATTCTTAGGACATTGTAATGCCACAAGTCGAAGGTGCTAAAGGAGGAGTTGCCTATGGATGAAGAGATGGTGGTTTACATAGGTCAAATTCTTTAAAGGGATTGATTGACCCCACAAAGATTTTAACTGCAGATTTAGTGGATGCCAAACATTTTGACAACACTGATCATCTCTCGGGTTGAATTTTAGTTATATTTTTGTGTATCTTTCAGAAAATAGGAATTTTAAATTTTTCATCACATTTTGAATACCTAATGTTTCTTCTTTTTGGTAGGGTTCAACATAAGTTTGTAGTTCTCTGTGTATAATCTTTTGGATTTGGTCCCAGTTGAGGGTCTCTAAATGATGTTACCATAATAAAATGTCTTTATTAATTTTTTGGATGAATGCATTAATCTAAAAATATAGGACTATACAATTTGTCCAAATTAAGAAGTAATATGAGTGAATGGGGCTTAAATGTGAATGTAATCATAAGGTGGTAATAAAACGATAAATATGACAGTATACACATAGGACTGTAGTTTTTTATATATGCAAACCAAGAAACCTTTCCTCGGCTGAAGGGCTTGAGACCATACCAGCTCATTTTCACGAGCTGATATGAGAGATGGTAAGTTGTGTTCTACCTGTCGAGAACAAGCAACTGAGAAATTTATGAGCTGGATAGATATCATGTGTAACATTTAGGTATCCACCGATCGGAGTGGTTACTTAGAGAGTATAACCTTATTTTACTACTCTCACTGATGTTGAAGCACAGAATAACATAGATCTAAGACCATGTTTGGAAAGACACAGTATGGTCGCTATATATAATTGTTCTCTTACTTTACTTATATAGTTATTGTCTGTGATGGTTTCGAGGTGATGAATCACCCGCCTATTTTATTCTGTGAGTATGATCTAATAATCTTCTGTCCTTTTTGATATAGTGCCTGACCGCGTGAAAGAAACTAGCTTATTGGCTCTTTTATGAGTGGTAGATTAAGAACTTTAGTTGACTCAATAGTAAGGGGATGGTAATCCTGATGTGGACTTAATTTTTTTTTACACTATTTTCATTCTGCGCACCTGCGTTATCATCGTATTTGTCTTGCTGTGAATTCTGTCTCTTTTATGTGCCATTCAAGTTGATTATGGATGTGTTACTCTTAATTTATGCACGTGTAGTTATCTATATGGCTGGCATATGACGAGGTTCAGCTTGCTTTCCTAGATGAATAATCGAGCGCTCACATTGTGTAGATTACTGGTATATTAAGTAGGCCTCCTCATACCCTAGGCTGGAAACTGAGCATATTATATAATGTTATTGGCACACGCATGACGAAGTGTAGATACCTCGTAATAAGGTAATGACCTAGAGCAACCACGCTCGTTGTCACACATAAGAGGCCCGGTATCAGGCAGCTCGATATGTAGAGGTGTGCACGTGGCGCCAACTTGTGATCGTATATTGTCCAAGCCGTGCTTGAACCTTTGGCACCAAATAAAGCCCTTTATTCACTGTAGGCCCTAACGGTTTTTATCCTCACAGTAATCATGGTGAATGAGTGGATAATCTTCTTAGATGGATGTTCTTCATTATCAATGCTCTTAATTGTTTGTTATTTTAATCCAAGTTTCTTAATTATCAAGGTTTAAGTCGTGTTAAATCCTCTTGCTAGATTCGAAAATAGAAATATTGTTCTCTTTGTCCAAGTGGTTGGGACTGTTTGTGTGCACGGCTTACTTTTTAATAACAGGTTATTTACTTTTTAATAACCATACAGTCGACTATAATACTTAAATCAAATTTAAAAATAATACAATTTTTTTTTTTTGGATAAACTTAAAAGTAATCACCAAATAAAACTTCCACAACGTAACAACTTTTAGGAGATAATCTTAAGAATTAAAACTCCAATTAATTAAACTCATTAGTTTAAGTAGAGTACATTAGGTAGGTTTCAACACTCATATACTCACTGCTCATATCAAATCTTGCGAGATATGTGGGGTAATGTTTTTATATTTTTTTCAATCTCATATTCTGTACACCCCACTTCTCATATTATTGCTCACTTGTATCACAACTATCTTACCATGTCTCGAACTATTCTGGAAGATGCATTTATGTACTATAGTTATGGTCTTATATGTCGGAGTTGCTAAATGCTAAAATTCGGTGCACAAATCTTTGTTTATTTGCTCGTTTTTCTATATGGAGAGTATCAGACGCAAAGATATTATTTGTGTCTATTGTTAAAATTATACTGTATAAGATATTGTATTAATTTATAAGTTGAGTTCGTCAACACAAAGAACCATTGCATAATATTAATCTATCTAATGCTCGCTCTCGTCTTTTGTTGCCATTTTCGTGAAGTGTGTTATTGATATATTTCTTGTGTATTCTTTGTTTATTTCTTTTTTTTATTTGTGTGTCTTTTTTTTTATGATAATTGTCACTAATACACGACAAATAATGCTTCCACTTTATAATTTTTAATAATATACAATTTTACATAAATAGGTCACTACTCAATTACCTCCCTTACTAGTCATGTACCACGAGAAGCAACAGAACATAAAATATTACCTGCTAATCGAACAAAGGTGTTGCCTTGGTTGTGTGTACTATCAGATTGATTCAATCAGATCACTCCTTCACTTATCAATGAAGCTTTTACGAAAGGCATTCAATCTATATGAATTGTTTGAAAAAGTATGTCTAGATGTGTAACAATTCTTACAAAATTGGAATTGAAATTTAAAAAATATTTTTTAGTATCAAAATTTTCATTGGAAATCACCTTGGTACCAATCTTTATAGATAACACTTCAATGGCTTATATTGTTTTAACACATTTGTGGCAAATTCACGCCGAACAGCTTCTCTATGGACTATATGAATAGAGTATTAACAGTATCAGATAGTAAGAGTTGTCGAATTATATTGACTTTGTTGGAGAAATATTTGAGCGAGATAAGTCTTTAATGTTTTTAATGGCATCTTATCAATCTCTGACTAATATCAAATCATTTCGTTCTACAAAATAAGATTTCCCTCACAATATTCTTAGCTCAATTTTGTATACTCAAATCTAAAAATTATAAATGAATTCGGTATTTATCAGCGATATATAGAGTACATATCATATAAATTAATCATCCTATATGATCCTTTTTCTTATTTATGGCTTAGAAAGTATACCTATTACTTGTGAGTTGTCTTATATTATAATCGTTGTGATCTCTATCTAAGATAATTTATTGTTGTCGTTTTACTTATAATTAGAGATTAGCGTGGTAAAATTGAGACTTCTAAAATCCTAATTTTCTTGAGTATTCGAGAGCCAATCAAATGCTTAAGTATAACTATTTGTTATGTTGTATTGTAATCCATATAAGAATTATAGTACCTCTACATATTATTGTGGAGCCACAGAATAATAAAACTAATGAGCACCACAATTACTAATGGAACCCACTGTTTGCTTTTCCTGATATGATAATATATATGTTACATATGGAAAGTGTGTTGTCGCGAGATCTTTTGATTTGAAAGTATTAGAGAATACACACATCACAGGTTTGTCCAACTATATGACAAGCTGGAGTCGTTCTCGTAAACTCAAGAATAGGATATTTGAGTAGATATGATTATCCATTGTCCACAAGTATTTCTTTCATGGGATACAGCCGAGAGAATAGAGATGTACCACCTCATAGACCTTCACTATATTACTCTCCACCATTACAACACACATTGAGTATTGAATTGAAAAATAAATATTTTTACACCATATAATAGAGTGCATATAATAAGGCAAATATCGACTTTCTCCTTGAATGAGCGCTAGTTGTAATAGAGGGAGTAGTGCATTTTTGAGCTTTTTAGTGAAATCTGAAATTATTTTCATGCATTTCTAATTCAGTTTTCTACTCTCTGAGACTCGAGAGTCAATTTGGAGATATCAATACTAGAGAGAAGAGACATCAATGTTGAGGTGGGTGGTGCGCTACAAGGAGAGTGTGAGAGTATGGAGAGTCTGGAAAGAACCATATCGTCGAGATGGGAGGGAGAGTTATGTTATGAGGTTCAATCCTCCTTTTCACAAAGGGGGTAACTTTATATACAATCGATTTTGTTAGTCATATTGGTATGTGTTTTCTATTTATCTCTCTATACACTCCACTATTAGTTTAAGTAAACCAATTGGATTTCAGAGTGCTTGAATATCAGTTATGATATAATAAACAATTGCCTGATACTGTTAGACTAATTTTTTTCTTCAAAAAGTAAGATCCATCTTCCTATATTCCTAATTTAATCAATGACTTCAAATAATAATGTGTGTTAGCAAAAAGGGTATAATAGTCACATCCAAATATAAAAAAATGTCCACTTTACTACATTGACTAAAATACCCCATATTTAAAATCAATTGGTTTGCTTTTAAAATAAAAAATAAAGGTTAAAAGAGTAATCTACTAATCTGCTCAAATTCAAAAGTTAAAATGATCACAATTCCACATTCATGTTTTACCATTTTTTTTTTTAAGTCTCCCTCTTTTTTCTCTCTTACATCTCTCTTATCTACTCCACTTTCTAATTTCCAACTTCCCACTAACTTCTTTTATCATTATCCAAAATAATCCTATCTCATCTCTCATTCCCTCAAAATAAATAAATTAATTTAAAAAAAAAAACCTTCCTACTAACCCACGTTCAAATTTGTCTCTCCCTTTATTTTCTCTCACAATTTCCCTTATCTTTATAACTATCAATTTTCTCTCACATATCTATTTTTTTTTTTCTCTGCCATCTCCCTTATCCTTATTTTTTCATTTTTTCCTTTTTAATCCTTATTGAAGAATGTCCTACAAATTCGAATTTCATAATCAATACTAAATCAACTCTAGAGAATATTACCACTCTTAAAAATTCGGAGTTCAGACTCGCAGCTTCTCACGGCCACATCTCAAAATATCATACAATCTCTGAAACTCAATTTCAAATAATGAATTAATAAAAACCACGAGTGACATAACTCACCCAGTTCTCTATATCACTATAGTACATATAGATATCATCCATATTCTCCATTATACTTTTTATATCATGAGATACACACATGTTCCTTAGACTAGGCTTTTGGTTCATACACTTGATTGTTCTTTGTGCCAGGCTCCTCATACTAAATTCGACACACTGGAACATCAGAGAGTTGGCATAGGAGGAGCCTAGTAAGACAATACTTTTGAGAAAAATTCTCCGAAGTTTCGGTACAAATTGTTGACCACGAGTTTGAATTACTCTTATACAGATCAAGAAACTAATTATCCAATAATACTTTTTTTTTCTCTGTTTTATGTAGTTACTTATTGCAGTAATTATACATAGCTTGAAGTCGCTTGCTTTCCTAGATGAAAAAGAAGCCATTGGAGATTTGGTATTGAGCATGATATACAAAATATGTTTTGCATTGACAAGTTGACCTTTAGGATGACTTAGCAAGACGTTTCCACCATAAACCATAATGGAGGGAATGGTGTTGTCCAATACTTTTACAATGGTTGTAAATTTCTTACATGCCTATACATCGGTTTTTCTGATATGTAAGTCAAAATTTGGACTTTCATTTTGTTCAATATTTTTCTTTTCACTATCATTGAGATTATATATTGGATAATCCCAGGGACAACAAATGTTTCTTCTAATGGGATGATATAGTAAGTATAGAAGAAACATATGTGAGGAAGAATTTATTTTTCTTCTAAATAGGATTACAGTAGAATAATAGTTGTATAACTTGTTAATGATGTAATTATCTTATTATTGAATATATTTTCATTGAGTAATATGGGTTTCAACTTTCAATGTATGCCTCAAATGGTATGTTTTATATTTTTTCACTTCTGTAACCAACAATGTCTGAATAAATTATGTCTTGAATATTCTGAATAAGCAAGTTGGCACGGTTGCATCTTTGTGCATTTTGTTTATTTGCTCGTTTTTCTTGGAGAGACACCAAGAATCATGGTCATTTACGAAGAAGAATAAGTCGACAAGAAAGCTAGTGTCGGTTGTTGCTACTGTGAAGGGAGAAATCGGATTCTTGTTACTATTGGTGCTGATATTGTCAATTACGAAAAGCCCCTTATTTTTAAATTAAAATTACAAATGGCACACCTTAAGCATGTACCAGAGCAGAACATAAATTTCGGACCCGAAACGCCTTGAAACATCCCGAAATATTATTAACAGATACGTTTCAGTGGTGTTTCCTATACTGTGTGACGTATTGGAACGAAATATTTCGGGTGTTTCGGCCGAAACGATACGAAATTGACCACTTTGGTTAAAAGCCCCTACAACACTGTTTTTAAACATTGTGGTCATCTAGCTCTCCTTATGACATTATTAGTTCAGAATTTTCAACTAATTGCTGGAAATGCAGCAATTAAGTTTTTTAGGCAACTTTTGTTCAAATCATTTCGTTTCAAACCCAAATTAGCTCAATTGTCCTTAATAATTATATTGGCTACAGACATATTGGTCATCATACTCTCTATACTATAAAAGATACCATTACTTGTGAGTTGTTTAATCACGTTTGTATCCAAGATAATATTGTTGTTTCTTTGTGCTGGTAATTTAATTTTATATCGCCATCAATGCTTATACTATTTTTTGTGTTTTTATCATCTTTATAGGTAGTTACTTATTTGAGCAATTATACATAACTTGAACCCACTTGCTTTCCTTGAAGAAAATAAAGTCATTGGAGTTTTGGTATCGAGTTTGATATACAACATATGTTTTCAATTGACAAGTGGACCCTTAGGTTGGTTGAGTGAGATGTTTCCTCCAGATTCCAAAATGGAGGGGATGGTGTTGTCCAATACATTCACCATGGTTGAAATTTTTTACTTGTCCATGCATCGATTTTTCTGATATGTAAATTAAAATTTTGAACTTTTATTTTGTCTGATATTTTTCTTTTTATTATCATTGAGATTATATATTGGATAATCCTAGAGAAAACATATGTTCATTCTAAAGAGATGATAGAGAGAGTATGGAAAAAATATCCATGATGGAGTATTTATATTTCTTTTAAAGGGGATAACTTTTAATGTATGTCTCTAATGGTATGTTTCTTTTTTCATTGTTGTAACCAATATTGTCTGAATAAGTTATGTATTAAACATTCTGATTGAGCTAGTTGGCATGGTGGCAACGGGGCGGATGCACATGGGTGACTTACATTTTGTTTCTTTGTTGTTTTTTTCTTGGAGAGACAATGAGAAGCGTGTTCATGCAGGGAAGATAAGATAATGAAAAAATTTTATTAAAGAAAATTAGGGGTATTGATGATATTGAAGATGAATTTAAGAAGATTTTATTGGATACTTGAGCAAGAAAGACTATTAAGAACTTTATATGACTATTTTTTAATATTATGGTAATTTAACTCTCCTGACCAACTTATTAGTTCAAAATTTTAAATTAATTGCTGGAAGTGCAACAATTAAGTTTTTTGGGTCATTTTTGTTCAAATCAATTGGTTTCGATTAATACTAAATCACTTTGGAATCTGTTTTCTTGGGATTGCATTTTCAAATTCACATTTAGTTTCATCAGTACAAAACTTCTCAGCTTCAACAACAAAGCATGAAACTAAAAATTCAAAGAACTTGGAGGGTGAGGGCCAGGAAGAAAGATCAATTTGATGTGAAAATCTGCTAGATGACTGTGAGCCCATTAGTACGTCACATTGCTCACCTAAACACGTCATACTTGTTGGAAGCCTTACAAGCTTTATGAATGCATGCAATCGGAAAATTCAAGAAATAGAATTTTTCAAAAGATCAAATTACATGATTTATTGCAACCCAATTTGATCTGTTTAACTTATAATTTATTATAGAAAAAATAACTCGTTGCAATATGTTATAAAATATCATTGCAACAAATATTACATGATTTATTGCAATGAAATTAGTGGTCAATAATACATATCCTATTGCATCTTTTGCAGAGATGTATTGTAACGAAATTGTTGAAGCAATACTTTATCGCAACGAAATATTTTGGGCGATAAAGGTTAATTAATTTATGTGGAAATGTATTACAACGAAATAGTTGAAACAATAACTTATTGCCACAAAATTGTCATTGCAATAGGGTTTGAATAATTTATGTATAAATATATTGCAATAAAATTTTGTAACAATACCTTATAGCAACGAAATATTCATGGAAATAACATCAAAATAATTTCGGTTGAAATATATTGTAATGAAATTGTTGAAGCCATACGTTATTGCAACAAAAAGGTCATGACAATAGTTTGGTCATGAACGTATTATAGATACGTTATTGCAACGACCATGTATATTATAACAACGAAAAGTTTGTAGCAATACATATCTTGTATTGCAACAAAATTTTTGTTGTGAATACCTATCACCACAAAGTTTATTGCAACGCCTCACAACAAGTAATTTTTGTTGCGGTAAAATGTTATTGCAACGAAATTGAAGTTATTGCCACGTAATTTATCGTTGCAGAAAACCTTTTTTTCTTGTAGTGTGTCATAGTAATGTAAGATATTTCTTCATTAGGAGACTTAATGTGTCTCAAAAAAAAAAAAAAAAAAAAAAAGAGGCTAAATTACACATTACACCCTCTAACATTTATGAAAATTAATTTCAATCCTCTAACTTTGATTTGTCTTATTTTAGTCCTTCAATTTTCATTTATTGTCAATTTAGTTATTCCATGCAGGTCCTTAAATAGGTTCCCATTATAAGTGCCCCTAAGGCCCTAACGATGTCATTTTGATAAAAAATTCATAAAACTAATAAAGTTAGAAAGTGTAAATCGAAAAGAAATGGAAACATTTAAGTTAGAGCACTAAACTGAATTTTGACCAAAGTTAGAAAACTGGAATTAACAAAATAAAAGTTAAAGAACTGATTTGAGTTTTGACCAAAGTTAAAAGGGTGTAATTTTTATTTTAGCCATAAAAAAGGGTAATTTATACTGACACCCCTTTCTTATAAGAAAACTAGACTTACTATACCCTATTTTGGGGAAATGACACTTTGCTCCCAAATTTGCAAAATAATTAACACTCCGTCCTCTTCTCCCCCATTTTTAAAGAAATATTCCCCACTTAAACTTAAAATAATTGGAATATAATTTTTCTTTTTAACTTTGGTTAATTAGGCATTTGGTTAAAAAAATTAATTAAAAAAAAAAAAAAAGCGGGTGGAGCGTTCATTATTTGCAAATTTGAGAGCAAAGTGTCATTTTCCAAAAAATATGGTATAGCGAGTCTAGTTTCTCCAAAAGAATAGAGTGTCAAATAATTTACCCAAAAAAATCGATAGAATAAAGTTTTTTATTTTTTATTTTTATACTTTTTTTTCTTCTAAAAAAATAGAGTAAAGGTAGAAATAATTTTATTTTTATTTTTTATTTATCTATCTATCCCTCCACTTTAGGATTATATATATGAATGAAAGTGCAACAAAATGATTGAGTACGTATTTTGTTACGCAATTTATTCTTCTATACCAAACAAATCTTATGGTTATAAAAATCACTTATACGTATGGATGATCTTATGAGTTGTCACATAGTTAGTTTATAGCCCTAAGCTATAAACTAAACTCTATTTATCACTTAATACATCAAGAATTTCACATGATTTATTGAGCTTATATATATATATATATATATTTTTGCTATGAATATTTTTGTACTCAATAATTTGTATCTCCCCCACTCACATACAAATACTTTTAATGGGTGGTAGACGGGTGACATTTGTCCCCAAATCCAAGGCGACCCAACCCGGTGATTTGGTAATAGATAGATAACGTACCTCCCTCTCTGCCTCTCATTATATATTTATATCTCCCCAACTCTTCTTTGACGCCACCATGTCCATGGCGACTTCTTCTCAACTTCTCAACCACATTCAAATCAAAGGTGCACTGCTTTTTTATCTCTAATGTTATAGAACTATATCATAGTATTATATTTTTAAAGTTAGTCATATTTATCGTAGGATGGCCGGCTCTGTTATCCAAAGGAGGACATTCCCGTTTTTCTGTGAGTACCCACATCTTTCTTTTTCACAACTTCTCTTCAAATGGGTAGGCTAAGATTATCTTTCACTGTTTCCTTCTTATTTGTTTCTAAACTTGGCATATATATATATATAAAATTTAATTTAAAAATCAACCTGGGCAATTTTGTGTGTGTGTGTTTTTCTTGGATAGTACATTACACGAGCTGTAGAGTGAACTTACCTGGGCTTTTTGCTAATCTAATTTTGTATTAAGTGGCAGCCTTTCTCAAAATCAAAAAGAAAAATGAATAATTTTTAATTGCCTGATTGACAAGCATATGTTGGCTATCTAATTCACTCCTTTCACATTAGATGGATAAGATTTTAGAAATTCTATGGTGGAGTTATCCTAAGAACTCTAGAGTAACTTAATCCTGATAGCAAATATGTAGCTACAAACTTTTGAATTTAAGCACATTATAAGGGATTAATGATTTTATTTTAGATGTCATAAATCGTTTTTTACAAAAAAGAAAAGAATGGGGGGGTCAAAATTCATGATCCACTAAAATTATTAGTCAACGAGGCTTGCTTCTTTTCCTCTCATCTTACCTTATCTCATTAGTGTGTCATAACTAAGGCTATCTGATTCTAAAGATTGTAATATAGAACGATGATACTTTATGGTGAACTCAAAACTGAAAATTTATAGTATATTGCCTTATGGTAAACCTTGGGTTATGAGAACAAAAATATAGGTCTAGGTGTAAGAGACTAAAATTATGCTTCTAACTCTATGCTCCTGAAAACAGAACTTAAGCTTCCAATGCAGAACATGGTATCCAATAACATCAAGTTTTGGAGGAAGAGAGGGAGAGAGGAGTTAACTTGCTATCTATATCTTTACTAACCTTCTGTATATAATTTGGTGTTGCCAACTTGTCCACAGTTTACAATGGTACATGCATGGCTGATGTATGCTAAAATAATTTCTAGAGAAGTTATGACTTATGTTTCTCAATTTCTTAATTTTTCTAGCAGTTAATATGCATTTACTTTCTAGTCAATAGCATGAAAGCAGAGTACACAAATGAAATAATCCCAAATATGGAGAAAATTCTGTATCCTTATGGTTTTCAGCTGAAAGACTAGAGTTGCAATGTGGGACCTCCAAAACTTATATAATTTCTATTAAACTTAAATGATTTCTTGTAATGTCATGTAAATTCGTTTATTTGTAGGAAATATTGATAATTGAGTTTCATATTTATTCCTATTTCTAATAAGTTTCAAGTAAGAAATTCTGATCCGAAATTAGGTGAAGAGAGAAATTATCCCTGAAATGAAGATCCCAAAATATTTAAAATTAAGATCTCTGTTTTGGTCATGCTTGTTGAAATTATAGTCCTATCCATATTTGCCTTGACTATAACTTTTCACCTTATGGCAGGAAAGCTTTAAGCGTCCGGCTAAAAGAAACTCAAATCGACGTTCCCAGCTTGCTCAATGTAGCTCATGTTTTACAGAAGTTGTGACTTTCCCCAGCAATGAACTTTCACAATTAGATGCATCTCTATTAGGAGAGCCATTTGATGTACACGCTGTTGCGAAAATTCTCAGGATCTACTTACTGGAGACATCAACGAGTACTGCTTTAGGTTTTATGCAGAAATTGGTATTAGCTGATTTGGACCCTGCTTCAGCAAAGCTTGCAATTGGTTTCTTAGGACCCTTTCTCTCAGCATTTGGTTTTCTGTTTGTTTTGAGAATAGTAATGTCCTGGTACCCAAAACTTCCTGTTGGAAAGTTCCCATATGTAATAGCTTATGCTCCTACTGAACCACTTCTCATCCCAACCCGGAAGTTAATTCCACCCCTTGGAGGAGTTGATGTAACTCCTGTGGTATGGTTTGGATTGGTCAGTTTTCTTAATGAAATATTAGTAGGCCCACAAGGGCTTCTTGTGCTTCTTTCTCAACAAGTTAGCTGATATATCTGAAAGATGTAGGAATGAAGATTGCTTATATATTGAAATAATTTTTCTCTGCTGTGATATGGAAGGATGATTCACTTTTTGGACTGTAAGTGTAAAGCGTAGTAAGAGTTTTTGTTTCTTATCCATTATATGTAGTGGTTTGCAATTTTGGGGGTGTAAATTGTACTTTAATAAACCAATTTGGAAATCAAACACTTGATAGTTTTCTAATTAGATTTGGTTAAATGCATTAAGTGATAATCTACACGTCAGTTTATTGAGTTCTTAGAATATATAAGAATGAAAAGAAAGTGTCTACAAATAATTGTTACAATGGGTCCTAAATGGTTCCCCCATTCTATGAACCAAGGGTACGTTTGGATGGGAGGAGAGAAAAATGGGTGAAAAGAAAATGGGAGAGGGAAGAAAAGTGAGTGGAAAACTGAAATGTGAGGTTCGATTATTGTGCTTTGCGCTTGAGTGAGCAACACAGCCCCCTCGAGCAAAACACTCCAACGTGTTTTCCATTGAGTTTTTCTCCCAATTTGGGAGGAAAACAATTTGTGGGCCCGGTGGAAAATCTCGAGCCCCATCAATTCACCATCCCTTTTCTCCCCTCCCCCTTTCTTCCTCCCTCTCTTTTACCCAAACAAACAGACCCTAAGAGAGAAAAATAAGATAGGCATCTTAGTTAAAATAGAGGAACAAAATTGTTCATAATTCTTAATATTGAAAAATTGAAAGCACTCAACCACGCTTGTCATAATACAAATAATTAAAACGTACCGGAATGAAATGGTTGGGAAAATCTTCTGGAAGTATTAGGCTCCTATGACCTATCCCCAAGAAGTTGGACTGAGGAGCAACAAATTTGGCAATTTGATTGTGTAATTATGGACTCGATGATATGTATGAATTTTGCAAAATCAGTAAACATAAAAAGTAACAATCAAAAAAATAAAAATAAAAAGTAAAAAGTACACAACAGAACCCCTTTGGTACTTTTTAATGTGAAATGTAACTCTAAATATAGTATAGATATAAAACATCACATGAGGATATAAGTGTTATACTCAAAACTTTAAATGGATTTCATATTTTACTGAGAAATCAAATAAGGATTTTGTGTACTTTTCCCATATAAAAATCATTTCAAAATATTTTTAGTGTTCCTGACATATATATACATTGCAGGATGGGGGCTCTCAGCTACACAGTTGGGCTTAATTGGAGGTTTAGCCTATAGTTTTATTTATTTATTTGATAACTTAAGGAACTTTCGAAAGAGGTTTAACCAAAAGTTAAAAGCTTAAATCTTGCTTAGTATAAGCAGTGCTCAACTACAGTAGCTCAACATGCAAATAACAATATGGAATAAATGCCCTGATCACTAATTTTTCTCTAAAATGTCGGTTAATACATTACACCATAATTAAATAAGAAGAAAAGAAAAGACAACAAAGGAAGGTCTAATGGGACTTGATATTACTTCATCTTACATTATTTTTCTGCTGCATTTGATTTTTTAAATTTCCAAGAGGGCCATGACTCTTCTCCTTCACTTTCTGTTTGCTACAATTACAACTACCAGTGTTTAAATTTGTACCACAGTTCAGACACAAACCTTTGCACATCGAATCACAAATTGCATTAATTGTAATTTCCACATGCACCATGTCCCTTATGTTCTTTGAAATGTCAATTTCTTTTTGTTCAGGAGGAAAATACAGCCTGTCTTCCAAATCGATTGAGGCTTCATCATCTTCCTCACCTTCCTCACTACTTCCAGAAGAAAATTTGACTTTCCCATCTCCAAAGATCACTCCCATACTGATAATCTCGGGTTCTTCAATGGGTTCTTCTGTTAGTAAAAGTGAGAAGTTGGAGAATACACACTCAGCAGCAGGCTCACCACACCTTCAACATGGAATTAACAAAGAATCAAATTATATGAAACAGATATAAATAAATGACAGCATCATAGATGCAAGTGTAATGGGCTAAAAAGATTAATGAGGCAATGCATGCAGAATTTGTTTTAGGTGACCTAAAAAAAGGCATCTCAGACACCACGTGAAAAGAAATCATTCCATTTGTTTCTCAAAGCATTTGTTCATACCTTAAAATGGAGTCCCCAATCATCCAAATGCATACAAGTATAAGCAAAAAAGAAGAAAAAAAAAAAAAAAACACTAGAGAAAAGGATAAGAAGACTGAAATATTACCACCTTTTTTTCTTTTCTTTTTATTTTCTTTTCCAAAATCCCAATATCTATAGCACGTGTACCAAAATAAACACATTTCACTTTTTCTCATTTGTTCCTTTGTTAACTTTGAGAGTCATTTTTCACAAACATCCAAGTGCATCCATTCGGGGGAGTTGCAGTGATTTCATCTATGAAGCATCCAAACATATGAAATTGATGATCCTACTAGGGGAACATAAATCAGAGTCTTTTGTCACCCAGAATCCCAAGCACACAAGAACTCATGCATCGGTTGCAGCAGAACAAACCAAACTACAAAATTCAGTGCAGATATTATTTGGTAATTTGTATGATTTAATGCAGTCCTGGTTTGTGATTTTTTTAGAACCGACAGTTTAGTTCTGATATAGCCATAAATGGAAATTGTTCACATAACCCAAACCAACCTAAGAATCCACCACCATTATATATTGATAACATAGGGAACCTTTCTAAAGAAAAGCCCTTTCGACTCGCCTCTAGGCGGTAAAACCTACAGCAACTATCCCACCCGCCAAAACCAGTTGCTGGGTAAAAAACTGAAGTACACCACCATTATATATCACTGATAAAAGAAACAATAAAAATATCATGCATTCACATTTCTGATATTCTGCCCATAGATCTACTTATAATTCTTAGCAGTGACATGTTGTAACCTTGTAAGCTATTGCAATTTAAAAGGGTAGGCATGCACATACCTGATCTAATGGTGTGTGTTTGGAAGTTTGGAGGGGAAAGAGAGTAGAGGGTAAGGGGGGAAGGAGAGGGAAGGGAATGGTTACACCTTCCCCTTGCTTGGATGTTTTAAAAATTAAGTAGGGGAGAGAGGGGAATGGATATCCCTCCCCTTTGTTTGGATGTTGTAGGAGGAGGACAGGGGAGTGACAAGATCATATAAATTGACCATTATGGTCCTCGTTTGGAGCAGTATCTTACCCCTTCTAATCCCCTCAAATCCTTTCCCCTCCCCTTCCCTCTACTCCCCCTCATTCCCCTCCATCCAAACATAGCATAAGAGTCTAAACTAGGGCAGCACAAGTTGCATTATTCGTTAACATGTGGGAACCAAGTACTCCTTAATTCCAGCATGTGAATGCAGTGTCAAAACTTCCCAGGAATACACCAAGTATCATGGGTGCAACCCCTTTTGGGCCCAATAGGTTTAATTATGCTGGCTTAGGCAGTCCTTACTCACCCTCAGCAAGAAGTTATGACCGGAACAGCCCCCTCCCCCTCTCTCTCCCTTTTGGCAGGGCCCCCTTTCACAGCACCAACATTAAATAACGGATTAAATTGAAGAAACTTGCGAAAATACTAAATATGGTATCTTTGGCAGGAAGAATGGCCTTCAAACTTCAAACCCATATATGGTTGTTCCACAACATTCATGGCAATCAATATACTAATTTCCTCTACACTGAAGTCAGACATCTGTGTGAATAGAGTGAATGAGCAGGAATTGGCAGCTTTTACAAACAAGTTAAAAAGGGTCAGAACTTGATGTTCCAGAACATGTTTTCACCTTGAGAATAATGAACAAAAGGATGCAAAAGCATGGACAAACCACATCAAACTTATGTATCTTATGAACTTCAAGCATGTGATCCCTAGTATCAAAATTTCATACAATTCGAGCTGCATAGGTTCAGTTATCCTGGTTTAAATTGGTTCTGTCTAATTCTCTCAAGTTGTTACGTATGAATTTATTATTTCTTCTCTTAGAGGCACAAAATGAACTTACAGATTAAGTACATCTCGTAGCAACTTTTGAAGATCATGGGTATGTTTGGAAGGAAAAATGTCTTCATAAGACACTAGAGTAATTCCAACAACATGTGTGGCAATCAAGAGACTTTTTTTTAACCCCTTAACAAAAATCAGTGGTAATGGCATAAATGATAAATCAGGAATTAGTTGCCTTTTTTCAAAAAAAAAATTTAAGAAAAAAGAGTTGGAACAGGATGTTTTGGTTCTCTCCTAGATAACACATTCCTGACACTTGAATCTTACGTTATGAATAATGAACAAACAAGAGGGAAAGAAATGTAATAATCTATGTCTCTACTTTGTAATCCTTCCCATTACAGATCAAATATGACAGAATTTCCTGAAAAACTATAAACCTAACTTCAAAAGTAATATGGCATTTTAAATTACATTTACAGCAAAAGTGATTTTAGAGAATACGTGCCCTGGATACCTATGTCAGAAAAAGAAAAAAAAAATACAGTAGTCAGCTGGAAGTCCTTTTCTCATGATTTTGAATACACCCAATATAGATATTGTTTCAGGCTTCAATAGATTATAATGCCAACAGAAGATAAAAATAAGAGACAGCTAAGTACTCAGCAATGAGAGTTACTAAAGCAGAAAACAGCCAAGTAATTCAAGACATCTCCAGAGTATGTTTTAGAGCAACACATAAAATAGGCAATGAAACAACCAGTAGGCTTAGTGAGTACATGCATGAATTTCAGAACATGAACAATTAAATCATGTTGATACAAAAAGAAAAACAGAGAGAGTGTGTGTATTTAATGGTAGTACATTATAGTGAATATGAAAGCAAAAGATCCCAATATAAATTGGCAAACATGCACAAAGCACCACTGAGATAAGCAATTGAATTCATTTAACAGATTAGAATACCTATTGCAGCCAAGAGTAATGACAGTTCTAATGATCCCATCAAGCCTCAACTTTTGCCTCTTCCTTGTTATGTCAATGGAGATCTGAACAGGTGTTCCATGCGGATAATCTTTTACAGCTTTTGTGACCCGTAAACCCATTATTGAAGCCCTAGACTTGGAGATCTCAGTTGAATGCTCTCCTAATCCAAGCCTCTCTAAGGTTGTGCAGTACTCCACATGTGAAATCGAAGAGTTTCTCTTGTAAACAACTGCCCCTTCCCACGGTAACCCCATTTCTTCAATCTCTCCTTGTCCGTGATCTCCCCAGTCAAAAGATACATTTTTCTCTTCCGTCAACTGATTACTAGTATTTTTGCAATCTCTTGGGGTAGACATTAAAGTCCTATGCAGTTTGCTTCTGAAAAATGTATGTTTATCTTCAGGGATTCTCCATAGAACTTTGTAATGAACAAGGGGGAAGCATGGATTTAGAGAAGCACCTCCCTTGGATTTCAATCGGTAATAATAAGAGGGAAGTACAGAAGAAGCAGAGGGTAATATCAGTGACATTTAGTTATGGTATCTTCCTACAGGGAATTTTATGGAATAGAAAAGTTTATAAGGCTTTCAGATAATTATGTGAAGGAATTGGGCATGGTGCCAAATTCTGGATGTAAGGATAGTTAGGGACTGGTAGCAATGTGGCTGTATAGTTATATTGGTTGAGTGTGGAAACTCAGCAACCAAATTCTGCAAGATCATTGAAAACAGTTCAGACAAAACAATATATTGAAGATCCATTATATTGCAAAATTAAAGTACATGTTACAAAATATAGATACAGTAGAATACATTTAACACAAAGAAAACTCTGTTAAAAAAATAAAATAAAATAGCAAAATGAATTAAAAGTTGCAGATATTGAGCCTAAAATTATAATAAACATTCAAAGAAAACACACACACACACAATGACATAAAGATACTAAGGGACAATTTTGGTGTTCTTGGCAGAAAATGCAAGTGAGGAGATAGTACTGTGACATAACCACATGCAATAAAAGATAACCTAAAAAAAATGGATATTGTTAAAACCATACACCATAACAGTCAAGAAGCAACTGAATATTATTAAAAATGATATATTTAACATCTCACTAGCAATTTATATAGCATATCATAGCATAATCCATTAAAAACTCAAGCATTAATCCAATTCATCTCAATTAGAGCCGCAACGATTGCTAGCGTAGAAAAGAATAGAAAAGATTCTTATACCTATAATCTGAGCAAATAAAACCTCCCTCAAACAAAGAGAGTTATTGAAATCCAGAAGTAGTATAATCAAAGTAACCGGTCACCGTTATTCTTCTCTCTTTCTATTTTCCTTTATTGTTTTATCTCACTAAGCAGAACTTTTTGTTCATCATAGCACGATAGGATAGGCAATTACAATAATGAAGTGGTTTTAGTAGAAACTGAATTTGCTGTTAAAACTTGGGTTTATAAATGTTAGCCAACCATTCCATTTCAACTATTGTAAAGGTTGGCAAATGTCAAATCCATGATAAGTTGATAACATTGAACATAAGCTATTGAATTTGTAAGTTAGACATTTCCACAAACACTTTGCTTTACAGCTAAGTGAAGTAGATAAGCTTAATAAGATGACCAAATATTTTATGGGTTTTGAGTGAAACGAAGTTAAGAGTAGATTTGGTGGATATGGGTTTTGATTTTCAGAGAGAATTATATAGAAAAATGGCATGTAGAATTATCAACCTTGTAACTAAAGAGAAGGAAAAACAAAGAATTGCAGTTGCACAAAAAAGAGAGTCAAAACTGAATTGGTTATTAGGACGGAAAGGCAGCTGGGTCTTTGGGGTACTTACCGTACGAATGCTATTTTCTGTGGGAGCGGAAACAGTGAGTTTAAAATACATATATATATGCGAGAGATGAGGTGTGAGTGAAGAAGGAGATAGCTTTTTTTGTTCATATGACTTTGATGTAGGGATGGGAATCTTACAGCGATCCCCGAACCGACTTGAGTTGGGTGGATTTTATCCGTACACGTGTATTACACTTCCCCGTTTTCAAGTTTGTGTTTGGTTTGGTCTAAATTGCAAATTACAAATTACACCTTTAAAAGGTTGGGTTAAAATTCAATTTAATACTTTAACTTTTAACCGTTTCAATTCAGTACTCTAAAATTGGTTTGGTTTCAATTCATACTTTCCATCCAAATTCCGTACTGGTGCCGTTAAAACTTAAATGGACCAAATTATTATTTTTTTTTTTTGAAATTGAACAAGAACACAAACCAATTTGCTGTTAGTAACACCACTAGATCAAAATTTGAATCAAAGTCTCATCTTGGGGTTCACTTCAAACTAGGGTCTTCTACAAGTCAGGCTGAGTTCAATTATTTCTTCAGCTAGGGGATAATGGAGTTGGGAAGAGCTCTCTCAAGTCTCATCTTGAGTTTCACTTTTTTTTTTTTTTTTTTTGCATTAGAAATTTGAACCGGAGATAGTCTTCAAACATGATTGGGATTTTTGAGTTTGCGGATGCTGGGTTTTTTTTTTGGCTCAAGATTTTGGTATTTTTTTTTCTTCTTCTTTATTTCTTGTGTTCTTGCTGCTGGATCTGTGTAGTTGGCTTTAGGTTTGAAGTATGTGTTGACTTGCATTTTTTACCCAGATGATTTTGTTTTTTTACTCAAAAGGCCAAACATACCATTTCCCTTTCCAAAATCCTTTTCTCATTCACGCAACGAAGTTGCGATAAGCAAACAACCGAGAGGCCGGTTAAAGAAAAGCTTCCTATGACTAGGTAGGCATAAAGGGGAGGGAGGGATCTTCTTTATAGTCTATTTTCTCCACCTTGACACTCTTTCTTTTATTTATTTATCATTTCAGTCAAATAATTGTTCAATTGCTTATTTTTTATTAATATTGATTCGAAATTTAGTTTCCCGCACTCAAACTAGGGTTACTGGATAAGACAGTGTATGCCACTCTCAGTAAGCGTTCACTACTTTGGAGGTGGCATACGCCACTTCACCTAAAAACCTATTTCCTTTATTTATTTGTCCATTTCTTATTGCTTTTTTAGTCCTACAATGACGCTTGTAGAGTTGAACTTTCAAACTCAAGAAACCCTAGGGTTTCACATAGAGTTGATGAAGTAAACTGGATGATCAAGTTGAGTTTTCTTCTTTAATCATTTATTGTGCATCATACACCCCAAAAGATCCAATGATTAGTCCTCCATTCAAACACCCATCCAAGATCTCCGGATTTTGTGTGAGGGTGATAGAAAGGACCCTAGGATCACATAAAAATTGTTCATGCATTTCGTATCCTTTTTCTTCTTTTTTTTTTTTTTGCTAAAAAGCACTTCAAGCCAGCTTTTATTGATAACGAGAAATTAACAAAAATGTACAAAAAAGAAACAATTACAAAAGGATATGAGAAAGACGTCATTCAGACCATAATCGATCTCTTCCTATTGTGAGGCTAACCAAAACCTAGGGACTCTCAGGTGTGATCATTCCCCGCCCATAACCCAACAGCGCGTGACGTGGGGCACATTTGAGCGATAATTGGGCTTGCCACATGAACCCGCAACTTCTGGACTCGTAGGTGTGATGGGTACATGGACTTCCTATCATCACACCACCTCCCAAATGGCAAAAAATCAAACTAAAAAATTACAAAAACTATGAATCTAACAACAAACCTAGACTAAACTAAAGTAAATAATTACAGGGAAAAAAGCACAAAATAATTATAGGTAAATAATTACAGGTGTGAATGGTGGACATGCCAACACAACCACAAACACCAACAAATTAACACCACCACCACAACCACCAACAAAAACACCACAAACACAACTGTCGACACCGGCGGAAAATCCGACCTTAAAAAGAGGTTAAGGTCTTTTCTTTTTCCTAGATACCGACCCCCATTTGGCGAGTGTGTGTGTGATCTCTATCTCTTTTCCGTTTCGAGATATGAGTTGTGTGTGTGTGTTAAGACCCCAACCATCCCACATCCGTGGGTATGCTTACCCTAGCCACTAAGGCACGGATTGGCTTAGCTTAACATTTGATTAAACATGTATTAGCTTATATTCATGATTAGTAAGGTCCAAGCTATTCAAGCTTGTACCTTGTTAGTTAATTAAGTGCATTGGGGGTCTAGTACATTCCTAGGCTTTAACCCCTTGTACTTAATTGTTAGAGATCCTAAGGTTGTACCTTGGTTGTTGCATGAGAAATGCATGACCAACTCAGCCAATGAGAGGAGAGCATGAGCTTGGCCAATGAGAGGAATGCATGAGAAATGCATGACTTAGCTTGACCAATGAGAGGAGTGCATGTATTAGCCAATGAGAGGAGTGCATGTAGCTTGGCCAATGAGAGGAATGCATGAGAAATGCATGACTTAGCTTGACCAATGAGAGGAGTGCATGTAGCTCGGCCAATGAGAGGAGTGCATGCTCTATCTCGGCCAATGGGAGGAGTGCATGAGAAAGCCCATGCAATTCATGTGGGTTATCTCTCCCACTCCTCCATTGTTGCCCATTATCCAAAAATTACTCCATTGTTACTCATAGAATTCTCTCTAGGAGATTATAGAATTAGTTGATAGAATTCATTAAGAATTAGGAGGTTTTCTTCATAAATTCAAGGGGATCCATCCTATCGGATTGGATTGTTCAAAGTGTGTGTTGATTATGTGTTTGTTGAGGGAGATTGAGGGTTTTAGAGAGACAAAGCAAGGGGATCCTTTCATTTGATCCATCCTATCGGATTGGATTGTTCAAAGTGTGTGTTGATTGTGTGTTTGTTGAGGGAGATTGAGGGTTTTAGAGAGACAAAGCAAGGGGATCCTTTCAGTGTGTGGGAACATGTGTACGTGTGTGCGTGTGAGCACGAGTTTGGAGTCGCCACCAATCATGGGAAATTTAAGATGTGATTGGGCACCTATGTCTAATAGATTTTATCTTGTTTAGACATCTAAAACTAAATGGTCTTGAACCAGAGATGGGTTCGGGGGTTTGCTTATGCGTGGGGAAGGTGTTAGGCACCCCACGACATCCGTTTAAGAAAACGGTTACCTCCTTTCTAGTGTTCCCTTTTATTTGCTAAGCCTAGGTTTGTTGGTTTTAATTATGAACAAATGTCCCAAATTCTGTCATGCAATGTACCAAGAATGGCAAATGCAATTTGACTTCATTTGGTTTTGATTAGACTCTTTATTTCACCGTCCCTCATCTTTGTATTTTTTAAGTTTCCGGGCATTTCGGTGGTAGGATGTACTTGAAATCCTAACACCTAGTGCCGGGACAAACAATTAATGTTTTTGGTGCCATATTCGGGATCTCTTTACCCTTGATTTCCAAGAGTAAAGCGGTCCGTCAAATGGCGGGGTTTTGGATGATTAATTCACACTTTGGGGAATTTTAGACCATGATCTTATGGGAGTTAGAACGTGTAGAATCCCTTACACGAAAGCACGTACCAGCCACGCCCCCGTGTAAAGGACTCATACCATGGTGTCCCAAAAGTCAAGGCGAGCCGTTGCCCTTGGGTTGCACCAACTTCGTTTCTAACGCCCACATTACCATGTTTACTCTTTTTAAAGTTTTCATGGCAAAGTGTATTTTAATCACATTTATATCAAAGCGATAAACACTCAAACGAGTAATCATGGCATGTTCACAGCACGTAAATTACAAGAACGAATATGAAAGCGAATAAGATATTCAAACAAGTAATCACGGCATGTTCGCAGCACATAAATTACAAGAATGAACATAGCATCAAAATGGTAAAACATTCAAACAAGCAATCACGGCATGGTCGCAGCACATAAATCACAAGAATGAGTGAAGATGAAAATGACAATTATCATGATATGAATGTAGCACTCAATTGAATGACAAAGTGCAATTTATGACAATATAAATGAATTTAGGGAAAGGGTCAAGACCTCATGGGGTCGGGATTCGATGCTATTTGAAAGACTTATTCGAATCTCGACACCACCTTAGGGTTTACATGAATAAAATAAGGCAATTTTAAGAGAGAATTCAATGCCTCTCGGGCTTACACGAAGGTTTAGTACTATTTGAAAGATTTACCTAAACCCACGAGGCCGAATAGGACTTAAATGAATGAAAATCATTTTGAACATGGGGTTTCAATACCTCTCGGGCTTACACGAAGGTTTAGTACTATTTGAAAGATTTACCTAAACCCACGAGGCCGAATAGGACTTAAATGAGAAGAATCATTTTGAAAGGGGGTTTCAATGCCTCTCGGGCTTACACGAAGGTTTAGTACTATTTGAAAGATTTACCTAAACCCACGAGGCCGAATAGGACTTAAATGAATGAAAATCATTTTGAAAATGAGAGTTTCAATGCCTCTCGGGCTTACACGAAGGTTTAGTACTATTTGAAAGATTTACCAAAACCCACGAGGCCGAATAGGACTTAAATGAATGAAAATCATTTTGAAAAGGGGTTTCAATGCCTCTCGGGCTTACACGAAGGTTTAGTACTATTTGAAAGATTTACCTAAACCCACGAGGCCGAATAGGACTTAAATGAGAAAAATCATTTTTGAAAATTACGTTGGTGATTTTGCGGGTCCAACGCCTCATGGATTTACATGGGGTTTAGTGCTATTTGAAAGACTTACCTAAAACCACCAATACCGTCGGTGTTTTCATGCCCAAATCAAAATAGAAAGGGAAATGGGTAAACAATATTTACAACGTAGTAAATAATGAAATAATGGCAATAAATAAATTTAAAGCATGACGGAAAGCGATAAATATATTTAAAGCGATGACGGAATTTAAAGCAGGGGATTTTCGTGGGTCCAATGCCTTATGGAATTACGTGATGGTTAATGCCTCATTGAGTTCTCACATAATCCACCACGACCAATCGGGATTATCACGCCCAAATCACAAGGAAAAAAGGGGGGAAAATAATAATATTCACAACGTAGTAATGTAATAAATGACGGAATTTAGACATGGGGGTTGTGTTCTTGGATCCAATGCCTCGTGGGTTTACATGGTTGTTAATGCCTCTTTGAGGTCTTACATAATCCACCAAGACCAACTAAGGATTTTCACGCCCAAATACACGGGGGACGGGGATAATAACCATATATTCACAAGTTCATAATAAATGTAAATAAAGCGATAAGTGTATTTAAAGCATTGCGGAAAGCGATAAATAAATTTAAAGCAATATTGAATCTAAAGCAGAGGGGTTTTTATGGATCTAATACCCTATGGAATTACGTAATGGTTAATGCCTCTTTGAGGTCTCACATAATCCACCACGACCAATCGGGATTATCACGCCTATTTTTGCAAAAGGGGAAAAATGGGGAATATTCACAATATAATATTTACAACGTAGTAAAGCGATAAACGACGTTATTTAAACATGAGGGGGTGTTTTTCGGGTCAAATACCTCGTGGGCTAACATGGTTGTTACGGCCTCATAGAGGACTTATGTAATCCGCCAAAGCCACTCGGCATCGTCATACCCAAACACATGGGGAAAAGGATAATCACAACACAATATATATATATCCACAAATAGATCTAAAGCATATATGGAAAGCAATAAATAGATCTGAAGCATATATGGAAAGCAATGAATAAATCTAAAGCATATATGCAAGATATTTAACAAATAAAACATTCAATGAACTAAACAAGTAAATAATAGTTGATCCTTGTGAATCCCTTCCCATTTTAGGGATCATCACTAGTCACCTCCACCAAAAAAGAAAAGAAAAGAGAGAAAAGAGGAGAGAGAAAGAGCTTAGAGAGAGAGAGTACCTAGAGAGGAGTCTCTCACTCTAAAAACTACCCCAAAAACCCCCTAAAGAACCCCCTAAACCCCTATTTCTGCCTAAACTAACGCTCAAAGAGGCCTACAGCCGAGCAAAGTGTGTGCAAATGAGGGGGGGGTGGGGCTTTAATTAACACCACCACCACAACCACCAACAAAAACACCACAAACACAACCACCTCCACAAACTCCACCACAACAACAATAACTCAACCACAAACACAAACCCAACCACAATCACAATCACAATCACAACAACAAATCAACACCACCAAAACAGCCACACCCACAACCACAGCACCACACAAACACCACCAAAACACCCATACAACAGTAGACAAACACCAACACCACCATCACAAAAAACAACCACAACACCAACAACACAAACACAAAAAACAACCCGATCCTACTCGGGGCTGAATAGGAGGAACAAATGGCAAAGGACGCCGAGAAAAGACCCACGGCGAGTCGAGATCCACTGCAAGGCGAGCCCTATGACAGTTCAAGACCCACGGGGGCCAGAGAAAAACTCGAGTACAAGTAGATCTAGACCCACCTCGACCTAGTAGATAGAGGCCACACGTGGTGACCGGGCCACTGGCAAAGATCGGCGGTGACTCCCAAAAAAGTGTTGAAGGTTTTCTCTCTCAATCTCTTAGAGAGAGAAGCTCTCGAATAAAGAGAGGGAAAACCCATGCATTTTGTATCTCCAAATCCGATGATGAACCTCGATTCTCATAAAAACGTCAAGTCTCCAACCCCCAACCTTTGTGCATGGACGTCTAAATGGGTTCCTGAATCTAAAAACCAGGTGGCGACTCCCTATTCTCCTCCCTACTTCCTACACCTCATTATTTTAATATATATTTTTAATTTAAATTTTATTCTATAATTAAACATCTCATAAGAATCTTGACAAATTATATTTTCTTTAATAGAAATAATATATTGTTCCATATATATAAACACAATCATATTAGAATCTTGACACATTATATTTTCTTTAATATAAATATATATTGTTCATATATATAAACACAATCATAATAAATGCCTAATACTATAATATATTTTATATATAAACACAATAATAATAAATGTCTTTTAATAATTATCAATTTTCATATTTAGACAAAATGTAAAAGACAGAAAAAATCATATTTTGACCAATAATTTTAAGTAATTTCTTTGTTGCATCACACGGGTTTGCGACTGGTGTTAATCATATATCGGTAATATTTATATCTTATTCACTATGATAAATTTATCGACATATTATATGTTATTTTTCACTTTGAATTCATTGAAATTATAAGTAAAATTTCATATAATTTATTTTGAATGTATTAAATCTATATTATAATGTAAAACCAAAACTTTTTTTATTTTTCATCGACCTCATAATATTATGCTATATAAATTTTTGAATTTTGACCTAAATACCTAGAGCTCAATACCGTCGTCTCTCCATCTTTATATATATATTTCATGCCTCCCTTTCTCTTGCATGTGGCCTCCAACGCACCTCAACAACTCCAAGTTGACAACTGTTTTTACTGCCATAAGGTATTCTCCCCTTTCTCTCTTTTTTTTTACTGATTCTTTGGATTGTTCTTATTGTTATGAGTAGAAATTAAGTGAAGGATAGCTTTTTCGATTTGTTACATAATACTCTTCGTAGAGTAGAAATATGTCAAAGCTTGAATATGTACGTAGGACACTGGACGCTACACGTTTATGATAGGAGTCATACCTTGCTCTTTGGTATTATAGGGTAATGATAAACGTATTGCTAATAGTTTCATTGAGCATATTGTGGCAGTAATTTGCGCTATTCTAAATTTTCTATTCTAACCTTTAAAAAGCTTCAATTTTTGGTCAAGTTGTTACAACTTTAACTGTTAGGAATTGTTTTCTATTTTTTAATCTTCTCCATATGTCAGAAAATCCTCAATTTTTTAAAAATAAAAATTGTGTTATTTGGAATTATGGTAAATTAAATAACAACTTTTAAAATAAGAGCAGGCAGATTTCGTAGATCGATTGGACCAACTTGCATTAGTTTTTCAGATTAATCATTGTGAATTATTGGATTTAGATTTATATTTTTTTCTACTAATTGATCATTTATAGTGGCTGGTGTTAGTCTTTCAATGATTTTAATTTGGACTTTTATGATATTATATGTTTATGTATTTGGACTTTGAAATTTGGTTGGTATATATATATTGTCTTCTTTGGTATTTTTGCTATTTGATTTTCTCTTAGATGTATGATCCTATGTTTGTAGATTTTTTTTCACCGAGATCGATCAACCCGAAGGTTTGTAGATCCAATCTCTCTCTCTCTCTCACATTTTCGGTCTAGTTAGTTTGAAGTTCTTTTTTTTTTGGAATTATAATTGGCTCTATAACTTTATGAAATTAATTTATTCATCATAATATATATAATTTTCCGTGCATTTGCACGGATCTGCTATTAGTTAATATGAATGGTTGAAATATTTATTATTTTTAAACCAAGTTTGAAGTTCTTTTTTTTCTTTTTTCTTTTTTAGCGGAATTATAATTGGCTCTGTAACTTTATGAAATTAACTTATTCATCATAATATATATAATTTTCCGTGCATTTACACGGGTTTGCTATTAGTTAATATGAATGGTTGAAATATTTATTATTTTTAAACCACACTACCAACATACACATACTTAAAGCAAGGAATTTAATTTCTTTAATATTACAAACTTTCTTTCTCATTTTATTTAATCAATTAAATGGTCGTTCCATGGATACAAGCTTCCCAGAAAACACATTTTGCTCACAAAACAAATCCCCAGCAAATTAATTATAATCCGCTATTACTCTCTCAAGTTGTACAAACTCGTGCTCACAGCTGAGACAATATCAGCTTCATGATCTAGTTGGGTCAACCACATTAATATTCAAGGAACCAATTGATTTTAATACGTCCCGGCATTATGGTTCAGCCAAGAACATAGGCAAGATCTTCCAGAAAATTATACGATATATCATAATTGTAAGAAAAAGTTGGTAATGTGAGTTTGGTGTTCCTGACATACTAAGTCACTGGCAGGCGACACAAGATAGTGGACAGCATGACCTTTGTAGTGCTCAAAGAAAGTTTTGTATTGTACAACCAACCAAGCATCTACTAAAGTAGTAGGCGAATCGTGCATCAGATCAGAGAATCTATGGACTCGGATCCCCAGTAGTTATTTTGACGTGCTTGACGTAATATATACACCTACGAGTATATATTTTACGTATCACAATATGGTGCAATTGTTTTCCAGAAGGTATTTGAAAAATTAAGGACAGGACAATCTAATCCAAATTGTTACAAACAAAAAAAATGTCCGAATTGCTACAACAACGAGAATGCTCAACAAAAACAATACTGATCTTTGTGACTGACGACCTATCACACGTTGATTAGATCATGTACTATATGTTGACCCAATGATATGCAAACTACTGTGAGATATGGTAAGCCTTATGCGTATTTGCTGATCAATCTAGGTACAAATACTACCCCCTGAATGATTGAACTCGATTTTACCTTCGGCGCTTGGTAGAATATGAATGTGACAACTCCTTATCCACCAACACAAAATTGTGGTTGTAAAATAATATGCTCTTGTGGTTAAAGGTAAACTGTTTCACTACTTTTCTGAATCTGAACTTTTATTCGTACAGTAGACATGTTTGCATGTTGCTGATTGCTTAGAATAGAAACACCCCCTGAAATTTAATTTGGCTTAGATATTGTCAGTAAAAGTATTTAAAGGTCAGCTATGGATTCCCAACATACTACTAGGTCAACCACATATATTCTTCTATGCAATTATCTATCCCAAAGCATACTCTTTGTTACCTCCTTATAAATAAAATATTATAACTGATATTCAGTATGAACAGTGCTCAACAATTTAAACACTAAACGTGGACACCATTTATAAGAGTTTTTAAATCATTGCTTTGTGAAGTGAATGTACTAAAGTATGAGAACAGTACATGTCAAGGGCCTCTGCCTTTCTCTTGATTTCGTTTGACCATAGTATCGGATCAGCATTTTTAGGGAAAGAATTTGGCTGTTGGAGTTTCTCTTGCAACCATTGCTCTGCTTTATTGCATTCATCAATGACCTGCAAAAGGAAATAATCAAATAGTGGTGTGTGCAGCTATTTACCAAGAATGTCTTCATCAAAAACCAATTAATGGACAAGGATTATAACCACATCTCTCTCACTGACTGGAAGTGATCCTACAACCATTCGATAATCTGTGATACAATCTAATAGATCCCTAGTAGCTCAGGCTCGGGCCTCTTCCTCTTTATATCGGTTTGCAATGGGATCAACCAGCCATTACAAACCAAAACTCTGTTAGATGTATCATTTAAGGGAAAAAAATTCATATAAATCATAGAAAATTACAAATCATTTATCACCTTTTTAAGATACTCCAGCTTTTCGGCATAAGCATCTACAGATTCATCAACTCCATCCTCTTAAAGCCAGTCTTCTGTCTGTTGAAGATTATAGGATATCCCTTCCCTCTCTGCCTCCGTGGAAAAGCCATGGTATTGATTTAATATCTATTCACATAATTGTGTTATGGAACAATCAAGTCAAATAAAAGAGTCCAAAGACCTGAATTCAACTCAATTATAATTTAAGAATCACACATGAGAATTTAGACATGGGTAAAGACAATGTTGGACTTGACATGAAAATTTTTACCAGGACCTCATGACAAAATGACAGGATTACAGATATGGGGACCCTGTTCAAGTCACATCCAATTAGTTGAAACTTCTAGCTGTTTGTCAGCTTTGATTGTCAGAACAAGAAAGATGCTCTATACTACGGCAAAATCTTCTATAGTGTTTATACTGTCGTATTCAGTATCTGCTCATAAAATATGAAAGAAAATGCTTTGGTACCATTTTAAATTGTTACGCATCATCCTCACATAGTGATAACAGCATCAGAAGTTTAAACAAGGCATAATAATCGTCTTTAAACTTCGGTGCACATGGGGGTTTTAGTTTTAAGGTCATCAATGATTCAAATTCAGAGATTCAATCATCAGTCAAATGTAAGAGGAAAAGTCATAAGAAAAATTTTCTTTTCAAATCCTGTAAAATATAGAAGAAATGATATTTTTCATGAAGAAGGGTAATAAGAAAAGATTGCAAGTCGGTGGTTTTAGCTTCCATCAAAATCATAGGGGAAATGATATGTTCAGATGCAGCCATAAAAGTGTATTCACAAATGTTTCAAGTGAAGAAGGGTAATAAGAAAATACATATTTTTTATTAAGGCGGACAGCTATAAGGTTCATACTTCAAACATGATTAAGACTTGACATAACTGAGGCTCGAGGGAAGAGGCCCAACAATTTTGGTAACCATTGCCTCCAAGGAGAGCCTAAAGGCCTACACCACAATGACCTTTTGATACTCATTTTTTTTATAAGTACCTTTGGGTACTCATTACATCAAGGAATGATAAAGTATGCCATATAAGAACACCGGTTCTTTTCCTATACATAACTGCAACAAGTATATAGCATATTCTACAAAGGCTTTCCAAGGGTGAAGTAGGTATGATTCAAATTTTATGCAGACTCCCCTAGCCTGAGAAGGGGTCTTTAGATTTGGGATTTTAACTCAACCATTGATTCTGAATTTTGATGTTATACCTTATCACAAATATCATAGACATTAGACTCAAATGCATTTTTCTTTTCTTTAGCATTCTCCATCTTTAAGTCTTGTTGCACCAGCTGATGTTCTTTCTTTTCAGCTTCTGAGAGCTCAGCCTTTGCCATTCCACCAAAGACACTCTACTCTCACTAACAGGAACATCCAGCCTTTTGACTACCTTGCCTTTTCTCACTCCATCGCCCTGCACAATGAATTTCAATTTCTAGACTTCCAACTTATCACACATAAATACAAAAGAATGTCCTCAGTTCAAATACAGATATACATGACAAACTGGCCTACTATATAAGATGAAGGCTTTTGAAGGTGAGGAGAACTGCTAATGAAAGCAAGCTTATGTTTTTAATTTTTCCAGAGAAAGTTGAAAAGCAGTAAATTAATAATGTGAATGCATCTAGAACTAAGAAACACATACATAAATTGGTTATCCAACTGAACTTACAGCAGACATGGATGAGGGCTTCAATCGTTTAAGATTACTATCTTCAGCCCAAAATTGGATTCAGCTTCCATCTTTGCTGAAGTTAAATGATCATCACTCCTTGTAAAGGGATCATCATCTACAATATCTTCTAATAGCTGATTCAGTAGAAAACACTTAAAAGAAATTAAAATAATCTCGCAAAAAAGTCTCAGGCTCAATAGATGAGTCTATGATGTAAATAAAAATTAAAAGTTTTTCTAGTGATTCTTGCACTTTCTGTCTGAGGCTGACTGCTCCATTAGAAGAGAAACTTGATTTTTTACAACAAATCCAAAACCACACCCTCCAATCCATATCCTCAGAAAATATAAAGTTCCATTAAAGCCGAGATTGTCATCTACAAAGAATAAATTTAAGTCAAGAAAACAGAAATGACATTAGCAATACATGATTTGCAAGACCCACAGTAACCATATCATAACCAATGTCTTTAATTTAATCCAAACGGTTGTAAATGATTTGCTGTAATTTGGCAAATGACTGGACGTAAGTGCCCCTTTGACCGTTTCTTTTCCTCCCATCCAACCGACCATATCCTCCCTCAAACCTTTCCATTCCATAACGGTAACCGACCCTTCTTTTTCTCTCTTCCTTCCTTTACCAAAAAACAAATAATAATAATTCAAACATACTAACATGTTCATCATTTGATACCCAATGCACCAAAATGGAGCGCAAACGAACCCTCACCATGAACTGGGACGGTCTTGCCGACGACGACGACGACGACCGTTTCTTCGAGTCCTACAACCGTATCCCCTCCTCCGTTTCCCTCGACCTCGACGTCTACTGCTCCTCCTCCGATGAAGATGAAGACTTCGACGACTCTCGTATGTCCTTCACCTCTGCCGTCTCCTCCATCCGCTCCCCCAATTTCCGAAGCTTCGATACCACCACCACCTCCTCCTCCTCCTCCTCTCCTTCTTCCGTCATAATGTCGTCACCCGATTACAATATCTGGATGTCCACACCAGGCTCCATCAACGAACGTCGTAAACGCCTCCTCCAAGGCATGGGCTTGGCCAGCGACAAGAAACAACTTCTCAGCTTTAAACGCCTCGTTTCGGATAAAGTTAATACGAACGATACCGTTTCTTCTCCTCCTCCTCCCACCAAAGAAGAACCCAAACAAGAACAACAACAACAACAACAAGACACTGTAACTACTCCGCGTTCTCCTTCTCAGTTTCCGATCGTTCTCGTTCGGTCACGCTCCGACGGAGACATCGAAACTGATTCGTTTTCGATACCAACGAAAAGGAAAGAGGACCTCATTGGTGCTATATCAAAGCAACGCCTCACGAGGACTTATTCAATGATATTAGCAGCACGTGCTCGAATATGTTCCTATTTGGATTCAATCAGAGTGTCTCCTAAAGAAGGCGCCGGAGCTGGATCCGGACCGGGGGGATCCATGCGACGTAGCAACGCTTTTTCGTCCATGTTGTCGTCGAATGGAAGGTTAGGCGCTTTCTTTTTGATCAAGAATTTGGACACCGGGAAGGAGTTTGTTGTGAGCGAATACGACCAAAATGGGATGTGGAATAGGCTTAATGATCTTCAGACTGGGAAGAAGTTAACTATGGAGGAATTCGAGAAATGTGTAGGGTATTCACCGGTGGTGAAAGAGCTAATGCGTCGAGAAAACGTGTCGAGGAGAGGCGACCTCATCGAGAGGAAAATGAGCGTGAATTCGTATTTCTCCAAGAGTTTGAGGATGAGTAAGAGAGGAGGTGCTGCTTTGTTGAAGAACGTGAAGGGATTGGCTAATTCTATGAGTGGGCTGATTGGTGAAAAGGAGAGGGAGCTTTCGCAGATTCCTTCGCCTGTGTTAGAGCAGAAACCAATGAAGAATACTTCGTCCGAATGGATAAAAGTCCGGCAAAGCGGGAAGTCGGGGAAGGAGCTATCGGCTCTGCATTTGTGTCAAGAGATTCAGGGTCATGAAGGGTCGATTTGGTGCATTAAGTTCAGTCAAGACGGGCAGTTTCTTGCGAGTGCAGGGGAGGACAGGGTAATTCATGTGTGGGAAGTGCAGGAATGTGAGGTCATGTCATTGAAGCCAGGGGAGGAAGGGAGTATGACTCCTAATATGACCCCGCTTCATCCATCCTTGTGCGTTTCCAATTCTCTGGATAGGCCGGGGATTGGAGAGGTCACACCATTGCCATCAGAGAAGAAGAGAAGAGGAAAGTCTAGCACAAAAAAAGGGAACTCCATTCCCGACTATGTTCATGTGCCGGAAACTGTGTTCTTGCTCTTGGAGAAACCTGTCTGCTCCTTCCAAGGTCATCAGGATGATGTTTTGGATTTGTCCTGGTCCAAATCTCAGGTCAGCTTTCTTGTGCTTGTACATGCACAAACACTTTTCATGAAATTTAGAATTTTTCTAATGCCAATTTAATTGATTGTTTTCATCTTATCAATTATTTGAAATCCCCATATAATGCCATAGATTCATTGGATTATTTGCATAGATAGTTTTTCTTCACATTTCTTATTTACGTAGTCATACAGAGATTTAATATAACCAGGTCCAATTGGAATGGATTTGCAGCTGTTGCTTTCATCTTCAATGGACAAAACTGTGAGGTTATGGGACATGGAAACCAAGACATGTCTAAAGTTGTTTGCCCACAATGATTATGGTAAGATGTCTAGCCATGTTATCAATACTACCTTAACTTTATGTTGGTACTCTTTTATCTTATGTCTAACTATGCCTATTTTGTTGTCTAACATAGTAGTGAAGCACATTGTCTATAAGTTTCTTGGCTCTTTTGATGTGGGAATTTCGGTTTTGCAGTAACTTGCATACAGTTCAATCCTGTAGATGACAACTATTTCATCAGTGGCTCACTTGATGCAAAGGTGCGAATATGGAGCGTGCCTGATCGGCACGTTGTGGACTGGATTGACTTTCATGAAATGGTTACTGCTGCATCTTACACCCCAGACGGCCAGGTCCAGTTCTATTGATTTTTCAGTATTTTTTTTCTGTCTCATACTCTTCAATATAGTCATTATTTTCAGAGGGAAGCTCACTTCAGTTTAACAGAATCTCAGTCAAATAGGATCAACTTAGTAAATATCACAATCAAAAGCTTTTGTTTACGAAATACAATAAAGCTTGGCTTTATTTCTTTGGTGAAAATGTATGTTTTGGAACCTGCAGGGTGCCATCATTGGTTCACATAAAGGGATTATTCGTATGTACAGCACAAAAGGTATGAGTTGCTTTAGTGGTTTCTGTTTTATACATTTGCTAAGAATTCAATTGAAGCCCTGTCGAATGTTATTCTAGCTTTCTAGTTGATAATAATCATGTAAAATTCTAAAGCTTCTATGGATGAATAATCCATGTTTAAAAATTGGTGACCTAAAGCTTATATGCAAATTAGATTCCATTTTATTTGCCAGATTGACCTAGATTGCAAACAAAGATTAGAAATCAAATCAAGCCAGATTGATATTCAAACAAAGAAGAAATCTCACGCTAAAAAAATTACTGGGTTCCAGGTAATTCTACTTTTCAGTTTCTAGTTCTGTCAACTTTTTGTTTTCCCTATCATCACTTGTTTTCTTGTGATGCCTTGTGTATCTTCAAGGCAAGTAACTTTGTATATGAACAGTTTGCCCCAGGAAATCCATCTGAAGTGCTTGTTACTTCGGCCGATTCCCGGATTAGAATTTTGGATGGTTCCGATATCACTCATAAGTTCAAAGGTATCTGCATAATTAAAGCAGCAAAAGTCTTTTTTTTTTTTTTTTTTTTTTTTTTTTTTTTTTTTTTTTTTATTTTTTTCTTTGTTAATAATAATGGGTTTGTTTGTTGGATTGCAGGTTTTCGAAATACAAGCAGCCAAATTGCAGCTTCTTTTAGTCAAGATGGGAAATATATCATTAGTGCAAGTGAAGATTCTCAGGTTTATGTTTGGAAGCATGAAGAGCCCAGAAATGCAGGGACGGGAAAAAACAAAAGCGTAATCACCCAATCACACGAGCACTTTCAGTGTAAGGATGTTTCGGTAGCAATCCCGTGGCCAGGTACAATAAAGGGTGAACCACCACCCATGCCAGTGCAATCTAAAAGACACTCCAAACGCTTTACCTCACAACTACCTTCTTCTGCTGGAGGGTCACCGACCAAAGAAGACAACTTTGCAAGCAGTAGAAGACAGTTGCCACCTCTTCCTAAGAAAGTCGCTAATGCTCTTAGAGAATGTTTCAACTCTGCCAGAAGAAGAGCTTGCTCATGTTTCTCGTACAGAATCTGGGATTGGCGAGTCATTCAATTCAGCTTCTGCATCAGTTAGATATGGTGATTCACCTTCTATTTCTGCTGCCACCAATCCATCATCTTCATCTCGGTCCTCCTCTTGGTCTTGGTTTGATGCTGGTAATAACCATGTGACCAATAACATCCAACCTACAGCATGGGGCTTAGTAATTGTGACCGCCGGATTGGGAGGTGAAATCAGGGCTTACCAAAATTTTGGGTTACCACGTAGGTTTGGCCGCCAAACAAATCTTTTCGGAGGTCCTACATGAGTGGATTTCTATTGGTAAAGATAGAAGCATACTGTTTTTCGTTTTGGCAAAACTTCTGAGTAATTCTTTCAGTGAAATCAAACTGCAGGACTAGTGTTTAACATTCTAAATGCCAAGAGTTCCTCACCAGAGTTTTTGTAAATTATAGTTGATCCACTCCCACATAATTGATGCCTATATGCGTTTACTCCAAACCATAGGCGTTTTGATTTTCTACATATCATTGGGGGTCATGATCACATGTAATTGTAAATCACATATAATATGGAAATGAAATAGGTCTTAAGTTCAAATCTTATATAAAGATTATATTTTGGTTTCCTTATCGGTAGTGTTGGAGGGGTGTATGCCCAGGGGTCTCTGTGCCAGCATCTGGCTGGTGTTTGCACATCAGATCAGGTCTGCATTAGATATTACATTTGGTAAAGATCATTTTCTTATTGGTTTTGTTCACTTGCATAATTCTGTCAGCAATTTTCTTATTTCTTTTGTCTAGTTGCAAAAACCATTTCAAACTATGAAATAATTCTAGTAATTTCTGCAATTGTGTTTGTGCTAGAAAAGAATTTTTGTTTTTTTGTTTTTTAAGGTCATTGATTCTATATGTGCTTTTGTACTGAAATATAAATAAACAAAATCACATATGGTCTGCTCTCTGCTATTTAATTGCCGTCCAAAATGTGGTTAAGAGAATGGAAGGGACTACCAAAGTTGACGTCCCTTATTAATCATGAAGAATGGTATATTGAAGATATTGAATGGGGAATCACTAACCAAGTGATTTTTCAAGCACTAGCAGCAGAGCAATGGAAAAATTTTCACGCCATGATAAAAATATTACTCTCTTATTTAGCAAGACATTTAAAATGGGGGAAATACTCCTAACTTCTTACTTGATATAGACCTTCGAAACTGAAACAGAGGGCTATTATTTCACCTTCTGGACAACAAGTTCAGTAGGATGGAGAGTCAAAGAAAAATTCTTCCAACCTTATCAAATTTGGTACTTAAAAGCCACGGAAGAATTTGAGTTTGCTGAAGAAAGAAAAAATAATTCTAATGAATTAGCATATGTTGATGAAACAAATTATTGGGCACAAAGCTTAGTTAATTTGTCTCACAGAAGCTAAAGAACTCAAAAGTTTAACCTTAAAAAAAACTCATAGTAACAGATGGTAGAAGGCTATTTGTTACACAAATTCCAATCAAATATACACCAATAGCAGATCAAGTCAAAAAAGCTGAAGATTTGCTAGAAGATATGACTTCAAAAAAAAATCTTGAATGTACCGTACAATTTGTCTTTAGTGGCAGACAATATAGAAGTTTTACGTCAAATTAACGACAGCCAGAACCCTGTATCGCCTCCACTAGACGACGAAGAATATCTCAACCCTATATCACCTCCACTAGACGACGAAGAATATCTCAACTTTATCAACCAGATGGAAATGTGAGATAAGCATGCAAGAAACTATGGTGGACCCTTATAAGCAGCAAAGGACACATGTATCATTGTATATGCATATAATTATACATTACTATTACTAGAATAGCCTAGCATAGGCTTATTCTTTCTTATCTCTTCTTCGACTGCTTTTCCTTCTCTGTCTTCTTTTAGTTTTAGTCTTCTTCCATTGTACTCTTTTCTCCTGTAGAAGGAGAACTACATTCATTGTAAAGACACAAAAATAGAAATGAATACTATTTGTCTATCTTCTTATTTTCTCTTTGTTACTAAATTGATGACTTGATTGAAAAACACCATTTTTTGTCATTTCTAAAGCTAGTGTGGAAAAATATGAAGCCAAGAGAGAGAGAGAGAGGAACCCAACTAGATTATCTCATAAAAATTGACAAAGTGAGGCAGGTAGTGTGCTTAGTTTGTTGTATAGAGAGAGAGAGAGAGAGAGAGAGAGAGACCATCCAAAACCATATTCTAACTCAATAACCATAAAAACCATAGTCTAACTCAATAAATTCCAGACAGAGTCTAATCTAATCCGTTAAGAAACTTTACCCAATAATGTCAGAAACTACGCATTTGACAAGCAGGGGAAAATGAAATGAAATACAAAGACAATCACAAAGCCAGACAAGAAAACAAAATCATTCCACTGGCTCATCAGCCTCAGCATAAGCAGTTTCAAGGTGGGCTTGCTCAGCTTCCTGCACCTCCTTCTCAGTCTTCCTCCCCTTCTTGGACTTGTAGTACACACTCATGAAGGTTCCCACAGCTCCATACTTCCTCCTAGCTTGCTCATAGAGCTCAGCATTAAACATCCTCCAGAAGTTTTTCTCATTCAGTTCAGATACTGCATACTGTGGCTGGAACCCATGATTTTCAATCAACCAGTTCTCCATTCGACGGACTGCCTCTGAACCATCAAAAACCTCACCCCTCAAGACAGGGCCTGGTGCATAGTAGACCCCAACATCAGTGTACATCTGAGCATAAGACGTATCTCCCTGCCTGCGTTGTAGCTCAAAGCCTGGTTCAGGATAAACCATAGTTTTGACAGGGAGCTTGAATAGTTTGTGTGGGCAGAGCCAAATGGGGTATACCTGAAGAATTAACAAACAATGAGGAACTTACCAAAATGAAATATGACATAAATAAAGGGTCATTACATGCATCAACTCAACAATTACTACTAACTTAGTAAAATGAAATAGAAAAAAAATAGAGTCATTACATGTGAAATAGAAAAGAAATAGAGTCATTACATATATCAACCAAACAGCTACCCTTGAATCACTAACAGTGGTTACAGGAGTAAAGCTAAACTTTGGGCTCTTCCATGGGAATGTAGTATTTTCAAGGTGGGGAGTCCAGTTCTCAGTGTAGTGTGGTTATTTACATAATAAAATCATCATTCTAATTTATCTAACAAAGTACGCGTTCTGCACTCTATTTTCACTTACAATATATATTACTTTTGGTACATTATATACAATCTTATAAGATTTTAAAGTTGAATTTTGATCTGAAGTTTACATATTTAAAGGCTTCTTCCAAGACACTCATGACTCAACATACAATGAAAGTGTCAAAAGGCACTGGTTTGTCAGGTTAGGGCAATCTACAATAAAAATCCACATAATGTACCGGTGACCTATGTCCTATCAGTAATAGCACATACGAAAAGATAACCATGCCATCTTATGGATAATATAACTGTCTTCTTCTTTTTTTTCTTTTTTTTTTGTTGCTACAAATCTCTGTTGACATTGATTCATATACTGACATAAAATTGGCCAGAAATTATTCATAATAGAAATGTTGGGGGAAAGAAAAAGAATGTAAGAGAAGTGGGGAAAAAATCTACCTCCATCTCTCGGTGGACCCATTCCAAAGCATCCCCAACCTTGTAAAGAGGAACAAGCATGTCCTGAATCACATGCATCTCATGATAATAGTTCCTGATCGCTTCACCTTGGGTAGCTTTGAGCAGAGAAACCTTGGGTGGCATCAACCAGCCCAAGAGATACCTAAACCAAAATTGATCTGCAAACGGAAGGATAAGCTTTCCCTCCCAGTACAGACACCTAGTGTGCCTATGGTAATACTCCCTGGTAGGGATATACTCAACAAACTCCCCTCTCTTGAGCGCCGTCTGTGCATGCTGGTAGAACCACGGTTTGAACCACCACCCTACACTATTGGTTACATTTCCCTTCTTCTTGGCCTCCTCTTTTGAGGCATACTTACCTGTCATGCATACAGCTTCAGTTGGAGTGTAAATCATGGTCTCAACAAAATCTGGAACCTTCTCAGGATTATCCTGGTCACCATCTTTGGGAGCAAAAGAATCAATATATTCCTGTGCAACTTCCTTTAGATTACCCACCACAGGTTTGTATGTCAGCTTCATGTATTCCTTAATTGGTATAAGCTTGATCTCAGCAGAAACAAGAAGTCCCAGTGTCCCCTGAGACCAAGGAATAGCATAAAAAAGATCGGAGTACTCATTGTCCTTGGTAGCTCTGACAACACGGCCATCAGCTAGAACAATCTCATAGGCCACAACAGTATCAGAGAACAGGCCATAGATGTGAGAGCTCCCTTCAATACCATATCCATTGATGAGGCCACCCACAGTAAGGTCATCAAGTTCAGCAACCACTGCAAGGGCAAGATTCATTGGGACTGTGACCCTGGAAATCTGCCCCATGTTGACTAAGGGCTCAACTCTTGCAACCATTCTCTCTCTGTCAATTTCAAGGACATTCCGAAAAGCAGATAAATCAACCTCAAAATGTCTAGCTCGCTTATAGTCAACGTTGCGCATCCCAACAGCAATCCAGGGTTTACGTGCTGTGCAGACAAGACCATCCTTTGATGGGTTCCTCTGTTTCAGTCGTTGTACAACTTTCTTGACATTTTCCTCATGCTCTTTCTGACGCTGCTTGAAGGACTTCTTTTCGGATCTAACATCCCCAAGATATGTGAGGAAGTAAAGGGTGTAGGAGATAGGGAGGACAACAAAAATAACGATAATCCATCGGAAGTTAACAAAATAGTCCACCCACACCTTCTTCCTTTTTGGACGCAGAGGGGTCTGAAGATCCGACATTTTGGGGAGGTCTGCTGTATTAAAGGTGACGAAAAGAAAATTATAAATATATAAATTCATATAAAAAACCAACTTATAGAAGACCAGATTTGCTTTCAGACATAAAAAAGTAAAAAAAAAATCATATAATTAATTTCATAATTGTTCACTTCACTCAAATCATCTCAGGAAATAAAAACTATTAGATGAAGTGTACAAATAAGCTTTAGAACAAGTTCCCAATACCTAGACATGGTTTACAAGAAAATCATCACCTAGGATAGAAAAGGAACTCAATCCAGTAACAACAGCTTGGAAATTGCGGCCAACCATGACCAAAAATGTTTTTATATAATTAACCAGTCAGTTCAACAGATGAGCTAGAAGATTTCATCAAAGTGCTATTCAGGGCCATATGCAAAAGGCAAAAAAGATCCTTCCAGTTCTTCAAAGAAATGATGCTGATTATTTTTAAATTCTAAGATGAATAGACAAAATGCAGAATAATGGCAAGATGCAAGGTAATGCAGGTAGAAAAAGTCACTGATATCTGGGGAACGTTAAGCACAGGTACTCCTAAAATGGAGTACCCATACTGGGGTACTGGTACCCCTAGGGTGCTGCTGGGGTACCCAAAAAAATAAAAAATTGAACAATTCATCACATAAGCATGAAATAGCTAATATTCTTTCGCAAAAGTCACTGATATCTGGGGAACGTTAAGCACAGGTACTCCTAAAATGGAGTACCCATACTGGGGTACTGGTACCCCTAGGGTGCTGCTGGGGTACCCAAAAAAATAAAAAATTGAACAATTCATCACATAAGCATGAAATAGCTAATATTCTTTCGCTAGTCGTACCTCCAATCAAGCCTTTGAACACTTATCTTTTATTTTATTTTGGAATGTTGAATACTTCTTTTATTTACTCTTTTGGATCTTGGTTTGTACTCTAAAGACCAGTTAATAGCAATGAATATACTTTACTTAAATTCACAAATGAAAAAACATATTTAATAATATACCCCACCATACCCATACCCTAATTTTTTAGGAATTGTCGTACCGCCATACCGATGGTACCCGAAAACTGTGCTTTAGAAGTAAAAGAACACAAAAAATTAACTCTCAAATATGTGTTAATAAGCAAGAAATATCTTGACATGCTATAAAATTATGGACCTTCTTGCTATAAAGGAAAAGGGTCAAAAGAGTGAAAAATAACCTTTCACAGGTATCAATTATGTATTAACCAAATAATTTCTTAAACCAATCAATCTATCTACAGGAGTTTATGATGCATGAAGGCAGCAATACCAACTGTAATGGCAATACGGATGCCTCAAATAAACAAAGATTACCATTTATTCTACCTTCTGGGATGGGACAATACAACTATATTTCAGAGCTTTTCAATAAAGTATGATATATATATATATAGGTCATGATTTGTGCACATCTACAATACACTCTTAAATGCACATTTTCACAAAATCTAGACAATGTGATAAAAAATCTGGACATGTGCACATTAAAAATTTGAACATGTGTGCATTATGTGTGCAATAGGAATGTGCACAAATCATTTCCATACATATATATATATGTGTGTGTGTGTGTGTGTGTCATGATTTGTGCACATCTACAATACACTCTTAAATGCACATTTTCACAAAATCTAGACAATGTGATAAAAAATCTGGACATGTGCACATTAAAAATTTGAACATGTGTGCATTATGTGTGCAATAGGAATGAACACAAATCATTTCCATAGATATATATATATGTGTGTGTGTAGAATGCATGTAAAAGTTTCTCGTTCAACTTTTTTGATAGAATTTCAAAACAAAGACAAACCTTTATTCAATAGCACATTACATCATTTAGTAGAAAAGAAAAGACAGCCCAAAAAATGTCATGCAAAATTGTAAACAACAAATATCCTGAAATGGAACAAGATGGTTTTACAATGGAAGAAAACGACTACATGATATATACAAAGCATAATACTTTAATTACAAGTGAACATGAAAACTAAAATGATGACCATACCCATTTTTTGTTCTTCCTTTTTTGTTAGTCAACTCCAAAAGGACACGCACACAACAACATCAACGACAAAAAGATGATGACTTTTGAAGTATGCTATGCCCATTAGATCTAGTCAATAAGAGAATCATTTCACATGCTGGCATTAGATCTGGTCAATATTGCAATGCTTATCCAACAGATCCATGCAAATTCCAACGGTTTTTGAGAATAAAGACAATGGAACAAAACATTCCAAAACACAAACACAAAAACAGAACCTAGATCTCACTCACAAAGCAACATCCACATTATAACATTCCATAGTATTAGCTGAGTTGGGATATAATATACTACACAAATGTTACTTGTCATATAGATCTAGCAACCCAAAGAAATGAAAGCCACTACATTCCAAAAAAAAAAAACTGGTTTTTTTGTTTTTTAAGCAAAATGAGTGAAGTCTGAAAAATACCCACATAGCTAATTATCAAATATATCATTTACCAAGTTATTTTAAGCAAAAAACGAAAGAAAACTACCAATGAATAAAACAAGGAAATTTAGATCCAAGATCTACTTCTTCTTTATGAAAATGCTTAAAAAGAAGTTCAAAAATCAAACACTAGTTGCCTTGCTTTATTCCAGGTGTCTCATAAACTAAACACAGTGAGCAACAGCCATTATTAGCGGAAAGTAAATATAGGCACAAAAACAGAGAGTGAGAGAGTACCTGAAGCAAAAAGAGGAAGGTGAGGAAGAGTAAGAATGGAAGTGCAAAGCAAATGACATATAAAGAAGAGAGAAGGCCCCAATGGGAAAGTATGTCCAATTTATATATTATATGGTAATAAATCTGACTGTTGGGAGAGAGAGAATAATGAGAGATACTTGCTTGTTTTTTTTTAATAATTTTTTGGGAGGCTGGATACGAATCTACAAATACAACTCACAATTTGCATAAAAAACCAAACAAGATGAAGATTTCGAAGACAGATCATATACGGAGACAACCAATGAGATTCGGCGTTGCTCACGTTCTCCACTCCCTCACTCATCCACTCACTACTCCACTAGTTTTTCACTGCTTCGCTAAGCCGAAGCTTACGGACACTACTTTGACCCAAATTTATTTTTATTATTTTTTTTTATAACAACCCAAATTTATTTTGTGTGGTTAATATTTAATAATCAATATGTGCATAATTGGTAGCATCTTTATTTTTACCGATCATCATATAACACCTCAACCAATCAGAATGAGATCCAAGCAATTGGTTGAGATCAAAACTTGTATACTTACTTTTTATCTCAGTCTTCAGTTTAAATATATTAAAAAATATTAAAGTAAAATATTGTTTTCATCCCTAAATTTTGCATGAAATTCAATTTTCATTCTTAAACTTTAGAAGCCTGTTTTTCGTCCTTGAATTTTGAAAATGTTCATTTCTCGTCCCTGAACATGAATTTACAAGGCTGATTTACACTTGAAAGTGCCAAAAATCATGTTTAGAGTACCGAATTTAATGTTTGAAGTACTGATTCTGTATTTTAGAGTGTAAATCAAAACTCTAAATTCATGTTCATGGACGAAAAACGAACATTTACAAAATTCATGGACAAAAAATAAACTTTTTAAAATTTAAAGAGGAAAATCAAATTTCATATCAAGTTTAGAGATAAAAATATTATTATATCCCAAATATTTTATAAATTAAAAAAAAAAAATTACTTTTTCGTTAAAGGGTCAAAATCAAAACTCATTTTTCAATTTGATGGCCGAGATCAAAAGATTACACCATACTTTTTAGTTAGCATGGGATATCGGTTCAGTGTGTAAAGTTATATGGACAAGTCAGTTCCCAAGACTTATTCGGCAAAAAAACGTGACAGCCTGACACTTATCATTTTTTGGTAGAAGTAGTGGAATGGTGTTGTATTTTTAGTATTTTATTTTTACTTTTATATATATATATATATATAAATTTTTTTTTAATATATTTTTATTTATATATAATATTACGGAAACGTGGTACTAAAAATTTTCTTGTAATCAATAAGTCTATAAGTCTTTAAAGGCAATAAATTTATTTCTACAATTAAGACTAATTTGTATTCGTCATTCTCAGGAAAAATAAAAAATAAAAAAATTGTCAATAATATATAATGAATAGTGTTAATATCATTTGAGGGTAGAACACTCATATTATCACAAAACCTCACAGGACGAATGTAGCCCCCTAATAGCATTCCTTTATAAAGATCAATAACATCAATAACTTCGTGATTTTCTTCGTAATTATTTATACTA
>OU015771.1:10668210-10729766 GCA_907173295.1 Fagus sylvatica | reverse complement strand
TTTAGTATTAGACATTTATTATGATTGTGTTGTATATATGGAATAATATATTCTTTATATTAAAGAAAAATATGATGTGTCAAGATTCTAATGGAAGGTTTAATTATAGAATAAAATTTATATTCAATTAGAAAATATATATTAAAATAATGAGGTGTATTGATAATTATGATTATTATTAAAAGATATTTATATTGTGTCTATATATGGAATATATTTTAGTATTAGACATTTATTATGATTGTGTTGTATATATGGAATAATATATTCTTTATATTAAAGAAAAATATGATGTGTCAAGATTCTAATGGAAGGTTTAATTATAGAATAAAATTTATATTCAATTAGAAAATATATATTAAAATAATGAGGTGTATTGATAATTATGATTATTATTAAAAGATATTTATATTGTGTCTATATATGGAATATATTTTAGTATTAGACATTTATTATGATTGTGTTGTATATATGGAATAATATATTCTTATATTAAAGAAAATATGATGTGTCAAGATTCTAATGGAAGGTTTAATTATAGAATAAAATTTATATTCAATTAGAAAATATATATTAAAATAATGAGGTGTATTGATAATTATGATTATTATTAAAAGATATTTATATTGTGTCTATATATGAAATATATTTTAGTATTAGACATTTATTATGATTGTGTTGTATATATGGAATAATATATTCTTTATATTAAAGAAAAATATGATGTGTCAAGATTCTAATGGAAGGTTTAATTATAGAATAAAATTTATATTCAATTAGAAAATATATATTAAAATAATGAGGTGTATTGATAATTATGATTATTATTAAAAGATATTTATATTGTGTCTATATATGGAATATATTTTAGTATTAGACATTTATTATGATTGTGTTATATATATGGAATAATATATTCTTTATATTAAAGAAAAATATGATGTGTCAAGATTCTAATGGAAGGTTTAATTATAGAATAAAATTTATATTCAATTAGAAAATATATATTAAAATAATGAGGTGTATTGATAATTATGATTATTATTAAAAGATATTTATATTGTGTCTATATATGAATATATTTTAGTATTAGACATTTATTATGATTGTGTTATATATATGGAATAATATATTCTTTATATTAAAGAAAAATATGATGTGTCAAGATTCTAATGGAAGGTTTAATTATAGAATAAAATTTATATTCAATTAGAAAATATATATTAAAATAATGAGGTGTATTGATAATTATGATTATTATTAAAAGATATTTATATTGTGTCTATATATGGAATATATTTTAGTATTAGACATTTATTATGATTGTGTTATATATATGGAATAATATATTCTTTATATTAAAGAAAAATATGATGTGTCAAGATTCTAATGGAAGGTTTAATTATAGAATAAAATTTATATTCAATTAGAAAATATATATTAAAATAATGAGGTGTATTGATAATTATGATTATTATTAAAAGATATTTATATTGTGTCTATATATGGAATATATTTTAGTATTAGACATTTATTATGATTGTGTTATATATATGGAATAATATATTCTTTATATTAAAGAAAAATATGATGTGTCAAGATTCTAATGGAAGGTTTAATTATAGAATAAAATTTATATTCAATTAGAAAATATATATTAAAATAATGAGGTGTATTGATAATTATGATTATTATTAAAAGATATTTATATTGTGTCTATATATGAAATATATTTTAGTATTAGACATTTATTATGATTGTGTTGTATATATGGAATAATATATTCTTTATATTAAAGAAAAATATGATGTGTCAAGATTCTAATGGAAGTTTAATTATAGAATAAAATTTATATTCAATTAGAAAATATATATTAAAATAATGAGGTGTATTGATAATTATGATTATTATTAAAAGATATTTATATTGTGTCTATATATGGATATATTTTAATATTAGACATTTATTATGATTGTGTTGTATATATGGAATAATATATTCTTTATATTAAAGAAAAATATGATGTGTCAAGATTCTAATGGAATGTTTAATTATAGAATAAAATTTATATTCAATTAGAAAATATATATTAAAATAATGAGGTGTATTGATAATTATGATTATTATTAAAAGATATTTATATTGTGTCTATATATGGAATATATTTTAGTATTAGACATTTATTATGATTGTGTTGTATATATGGAATAATATATTCTTTATATTAAAGAAAAATATGATGTGTCAAGATTCTAATGGAAGGTTTAATTATAGAATAAAATTTATATTCAATTAGAAAATATATATTAAAATAATGAGGTGTATTGATAATTATGATTATTATTAAAAGATATTTATATTGTGTCTATATATGGAATATATTTTAGTATTAGACATTTATTATGATTGTGTTATATATATGGAATAATATATTCTTTATATTAAAGAAAAATATGATGTGTCAAGATTCTAATGGAAGGTTTAATTATAGAATAAAATTTATATTCAATTAGAAAATATATATTAAAATAATGAGGTGTAAAACTGTGAAATTTCAAAAGCTTATGTGGCACAATATTATGAGGTCAACCAAAAGTAAAAAAAGCTTCGGTTTTACATTATAGTATAGATTGGAGATCACTAACTATATCATCATAAAATGTTTAAATTACAATTTATTTATTTTTTTAATTTTTTCTTTTAAACTTTAAAATTATGCACAAAACAGTAATTTTTGGATCATATAGTAAATAACATCTAATTTACACGAAAATTGGCATGTAGATTGAGGGCAACGAAAATATGTAATCCAACAGTCAAATTTTCAAAATATATATCCTATAAAAAGATATTGAGTGGTGTAACATGGCAAACAGTTACACCAAATGTAACTTAATCCTAGTTTGTCATTTTCAAACCTATTTTGCATCCAATCTTAAAATAAGTGACCCAACAAACAAGCAAATCTGTTTTTTAACAGTAACCCCACCCCCCAAAAGAAAAAAGTTTTAGCACGTCCAACTCATTTCTACACCACTTTTAGTAAATAGCCAATCCAATGTGTTCGTTTGACACCAGCTTATTTGGCTTTTTGTTGATTGCTTTTTATTGAAAGTGAGGTAAAATATACTTAGAAAAAAATGAAACTTTAGAAAGTTGTACATAAATGAAATAAACTACCAGCTTAATAGACTTTTTGTTGATTGCTTTTTGTTGAAAATGGATAAAAGTACTTGTACTTAGAAAAAAGAGGTTTTAAAAGTTGAACTTTTTGTTTTGAACTAATGTTTTCTCTTGAAAGGAACAAGATTGTGTATGAATTGTACTCATAGGAAAAATAATTCTCTTTAGTTGCATAATGAGAGACCTTTGGTATTTGGTTAAAACAATCCCTTGACCTTTCCTCATTAGAAACATTCATTTAGTTAGGGAATCCTTCAAATAAATTGGCAAAGATAATCACAAATCCACATTAAATGTTATTAAAACTAATATCCTCAAGAGTCTTGTAGTTCAACTGTCATTGATTGGTCTCATTTATGAGGAGAATCATAGTTCAAATCTCATCTTCTCCAACTATTGAATTATCAAAAAGGAGTAAGAAAAGAAATAACATCCGCGCGCGCGAGAGAGAGAGAGAGAGAGAGAGAGAGAGAGAGAGAATGTCCCAAAAATAAAATAAAAAAGATAAATCCATGTGCAACCATGACCTTGGAATAAAAGTATTAGAAAAGATATTGATTTTGAGTCCTTGACTTCATAAAACAAAATATTAGTTTCTGGGAACCATTTATTGCTACCTCCCATTGTAGAAGTATAACCTTCAAACGCTACCAACAATTATATCTTTTGGGTCAGAATAAATTAACCTCCACTTCCAGAACAAGAAAAGTTGAAAATGAGTACCCATGCCCTGTACTATGGCTCGGATGAAAGATTGGTATCATGTGATATGATTAAAGAATAGGGTCATATACACTTGTTATGGGTCGAGACAAAAAAGAGGCCAAAACTTTCCTGCCGCCAACAGAACATTTCTCTGCCAGTAACAATGAATTTACAGAATGTAATAATAGAACCCAATTGGAAAATGAACCATTTTGTGAGTCCATTGCAAGGTGTGAAAAGGAAGTTTTTGCATAGCCTGCAACCAAACAAGGCATTTCATTAAGCAGCCAGTCAATTTAAGCTAAAACATGCTAAACCACAAACGCAAATAAACTTCATAACAAATCGCTATTTTCAGCAGGAACATCACTTTGCATACATAAATTTCATCTTCTTGTTTTATTTTCTAGTTTTTGAAATTTGATCACAAGTGTGCAATTTGATCATAACTATTTATAGTATCTTTCTAATTTATATTAGAATTAATACTTCTCTAATATCACGTTCAAACAATGATCCAGTGGTTCTCTAATAATATTTTTCTGCAGAAAATGAAATGGTTCAACACAACTCTTTTTGGAAAAACTTCCAAACTCAAAGTCGCAGTTTAAAGAGTACTACAAAGTGGAGTCTTTGTTACGATGCAAACACATAAACTATACAGCACAGTTAGGCACACTATGAATGGAGGGATTTTTTTTTTTTTTTTGGCTCAATGGGAAAGCAATTACTCCAAAGGGATAACAATACCACATGAAACTATAAAGATATATAAAGGCCGAATTATGAAGTGGATAGGGATTTCTAGAATTACTTGTTAAAAAGAAGCATTAAAAGCTACTTCTTTCCAAGCTTTGTTGCATTTCAAGGATTGAAGAAACTTGAACCACCAATATTGATAGCAATTATCACTGATATACAAGTAATGACAGCAAACCAGAGTAAGGCTGATCCTGCAATGGGCAAGTTTTTAATAGTCATCAGCATACCCAGCATAAACGAAACATAAATAGTGAACTGTAAATATTAACCGCATATGATAGTTCATATGAAAACAAACACCTCTAGAACCTTCAGAGTCATCAATGGAATTTGAGGGGATGGATTCAGCATTAAGACCACGTGGTCTTGGTATTGTCGACCCTGTGGATGAGACATCATCCCAAACTTTGGTATTTCCTGTTTCAGATGAGACTATCCCTTGAAATTCTTCACTCACAATCAATGCTGCTAGAACATTCATAAATGACTCTTTATCTGTTTTATTTGAATAATCTCCTCCCTTCTCATAAGTAAATTCGGGTTGATCAGAATCAAACAATTCATCATCTGAAGTATCCACATCAATGGACTCTGCCTCAGTCCTCTCATCTTCTTCATCCTCTACATAAGCTTTATATGTCATCCGAAGTAGAATCTCTCCAGAAGACCCCTTTCTAAACAGTCCAAAACCTCCTCGCAAGGCCACAATTTTGTCTGTTGGTACAGTGTCTTGAAGAGATCCCAAATCAATCTGGAAATATTATTGTACTGAGAAACTTTGCAGATAGGAAAGTTGAAAAAATTGACAATATAATTCTCTCCAATCAAAACTTTTTCTTGTATATCAATTTCCCTGTGACTGCAGTCAGTTTGTGCATAAACCCAATACTGTAGATCTATAGCTATTAACTAAATTACACCCTCAAATGACAATTCCAATTTCAAATTTTCAATAGAAAAAAAAAACAGTATAAATGTTTTAAGAATTAGACCGTTTAAAGAATTGGAAAATGGAGAGGTTCAAGGTTTTCAAGTCAGCCCATGATGATATCATAATATATTTGATAGTTAACTAAAACACAAATAAATAGAACAAAATTGTAAAAATGAGTAATCTTGATTAAAAAAACATCTACAAAAATTAAATGATTTTCAAGCTTATTTTTACAACTTATATATGAAAAATAGAAAATAATAAACAAAAAAAAAAAAAACAAAAATAAATAAAATCCTCAAAGTACAAAACATAATTGTATAAACAAAAAAATAATTTCAAAGTTCCACATTCAGTCATGTCAAGTACATAAAGTCACAATGAATGTTTATAATTTTAGTTATAATTTTTTTCACCAAAAGATTATATAGTTTCATTTTATTTTAGATAGGGACAATAATTAAAACAAAATGACATAATGAAAAACAACATATATATATATATATATTAGTTATAATACAAAGTACTAGGACAGTATCTTTATTTTATTGGTATGTGCCATATTATTTAGCACTTTTTAACTTGTCTTTAATCCCCAATATACCTAACCCTTTTAAATTGAATTTAAATATATTAGTTTTTTCATTGAAGTGTACCAGGAAGCATGTGTGGCTTAGTGATTAGCTTGTAAGGTAAGACATGGAGGGCTTTGTACTTGAGTTCGAAACTTGACAACGGCACTTACACATTTTCCAAAAGGAGATAGTTGGTCTGAACCGTGGTCAATTTGCAAATGATTTCGCAGACAGGCCAGTTCCACCGCGGTTCAAATGGTTCATATAAATTATATATGTACTACCCGGTTCTTTATGCTTAAAAACCAAACCATTAAACTGGATCAGATCATGTGGTCATATATGTTTCTATAGTGGTTTTTCTTTTTCTTTTTTTTAAACTCACGCATATGAATATATATTATAGAAATTAGAGCTACATGGAAGAAATAGTTTCATTTAGTTGGCCGATGTTGTTGGCATAAGGGCTTTGAGTAATCCTATTTAAGAAATTAGGTTAAAACTTCAAATGAAGACCTGATAATTATCAAATATGTCAATTAAATAAGTTATGCAGCCATCCCAAAATTTTTTCAAAAGAAAAAAATAACTTACCTCCCCTACTCCAATAGTCAAATCTGTGAATCCTAAAGAATCCTTTACTTGGATGCATAATTTTTGTTTTCTAGGGTTCACAACGAGCATATGAAAATCCTGCCAAAAGTCACATATACATGATTAATTGTAGTTCTACAACTTTCAGATTAAAATAAATTAAGCGATGTAATGAACTGCTTCTAGCGCGTATTTGAAGCAAAATAACTGGGAAACTTCACCTGATTCCATATTGGCTCACCAGGTGGCCCAATGACTGTGGTTTGACTATTCTTTTTACTGCGTATAATTTGATCTCCCAGGCTTAGAACAACATATGGATCTGTTTTGCCTGACAAGAAATAAAGGGATTAAAAGAGGACAGAAATAAATCAAAGGACCACATTCACGGACAATAAGAGAAAACAAATGTGGAAGCTTAACATCAATTCTGACACTACTTTACCAAACAAGAAACAAATTCACAGGGTGTGCAATGTAGTTGATACTGTAAAGCAAATTAGATTTCACCAATTCATAAAGAAAAATAGAATCCTCTTTGGAAACAGAGAAATAATTGTTACCATAAAAAGCATAAGAAAGATTCCGTGCATCTACAAGAGTCACCGATAGTTCTCCAGTAAAATCCTTGTTCCCTTCTTGCATTTCTCTTGGTTTAACATCATTTGGAACAGGACCAACTGCTTTTCCTTTTTGGAAATCTAAAACAATCTTCTTTGGACGTACAAAAAGTCTAGGCAAATCCTCAGTGAGAAGTTTTGTCAAAAACCTAGAAAAATGTAGTCAAGATTTTAAGTCAAATAGTGGACAATAACAGGCATACAAATGCAAAAGATATGGATGATGCACCTCCAAAGGAAATATCAAGTTATCAGAAAACTCAAGGGAGGAGATTATGCCTTGAATTATTACTGGGAAAACCTTATACATTCAACAGAACAATACTGCTGCAAATCACCAAACACACACACACACACAGAGATTTGATGTGATGTGAAGATATGTTAAAACACACCATCAAGCATAAGATTTCACCAATTTTACTATTGTGATCAGTTGCCTAAAACTAGTAACAAGACATATAGGATTTTTATGTGAATTCAATCAATGGATTTGACCAATTATATATATATCTCACATACACATACACACACATGTATATCTATATGAAAGATGAATTTGAAATTACACAGCTAAATCATGAAGAAAAAGCATTTAAAAGTGTAAAAAGAAAACAAAAGGAAAAAAAAATTCATAAAGATAAAAATTTCCAAAGAATTGAAGAAATCAGCTGATCTTGCATGCAACTTGAAGTGCTCTGAGAGTTGATCATTTAGTTTTTAGAAGATAAGAATACTGTCATAAATTAAAATTAAATGATATATACATTTTTTTTTTTTTTTTGATAATTAATCAAATGATATATACATGAGAATTATGTCTCAAAGCAGAGGCAAGTGGAGCTCCCAAAAGAACTCTTTCCTTCCTAGATTAATCAAATCAGTATGGGAAGCATATTTTACCTTTTAAAACAAAAACAGAAATAAATTAGAAAACAAAACAAAAAAGATTACAATAATTGCATTTGCAAAGAGAATCTGTAACAATTTATAATGACTAAGGGAGACAAAGTGCACTTACATCGAGAGAACAGGAATCGCTGATTTTTCCCAATGCACGCACAAAAGAAGAAGAAAAAAGAAAAGGAAACATGCATTAGTATCTTCGATATCAGGTAACACAGCTTTTAGGTAGATACAGACAATTATGTAAGATGCAATCACAAATTGTATCAAATAATTAATTTAATAATTACAAGTACAGGGAATTCTACTCATCCATAGAACAAATCAGTCTTCCAGAGTAAAGAGGACTTGAGAAATGATATCCAATCGGTGGACATGTTTTAAAAAATAGATGCACTTTAACTTCAGCTGGTTGCCTATTTCCTTCAAACATGTTAATCAGAGACTGACGGACACGGACTGCATAATATTTCTTAAAACGGACATATATTAATTGCATTTTTTCTACAGCTGACTGGGTTTCTCAGCTTAATACTTTATACCAATACTATTACCATGCAATGAGCCAACCCCAAACTATTATAAGAACTTTTTTATAAGTTGGACAAGTAGTGCTAGACTTGGACATCTACACCAGATCAACAGTATGAAATGGAGAGGATAAACAGAAGAACCATTCTCAGAATCCTCTTGAGAGTGAGAAATTGAAGGAGAGGGAATTTAGATCTACTCATTAAACGAGATAGATTCCTGAGATTCTAATTAGGGTTATAACTTATAAGTTTATAATTGGTTGACAGTACGTGCTTTATGCACTATCTTTCAGTGTATATAAAAGAAATCAAAGAGTCTTTAAATATGAATCTAATTTATTAGCAGCAAGTTAAATCTCCTTTTTATTTATTTATTTTTTGATAAGTGTCTGCTTTAGAGACTACCAATGAGCTCTAGCTCAACTGGCACCTCCTCCCCCTTATAAGTTATAGGTGGAGGGTGAGGTCTTGGAATCAAGACCCATTAGGTGCATGTGTAACTTACCAAAAAAAATGTGTAAGCTTTAGACTTCAGAGGCTTCACCCATGAAAAGAAAAAAACTCACATAAAGAGAAAAGGTGAAGCACTTTTTTCTCTATTTAGTTGATTGTTTGTTTCTCTAGAAGAAAGGATTCCGGTCTCTAATAGAAAGAACCCCCTGTGCCCGAGGGGAGGGGGTGGGAATCCTGGTTTAAAGTCATATTTTTCCATTTCAGCCAAGATTAAGCTTTATGGCGGTATGAATTTCAAGGTTTCATCAACAGGTGCGAGAGATGAATTTGGGACTTCTGGAGGTTTTTTTTTTTTTAATGACGAGGAACTTCACCAAGGCAAGGCCTTCAAGAAAACCCCCAATAGACAAAGAAGTTGTAAAACCCCAAGCCCTAAACCACTCAAAAAGAGAATACATACAAGACTCAATAAGCTTGTCAACCGACAACTCTACATCTTCAAAAGTATGCTTGTTTCTCTCCCGCCATAAGAACCACATCACGCAAGAAGGCACTAAGTTCCAAACCTCCGAATAATGTTTACCAAACCAATTCCTCCAACCAACCACATGATCCAAGACACATCCCGAAATCACCCAATCTAAAATATTGTTTTCTGGGATTTTTCTCTCCATAAGTAAATTAATTAAAGAAATGCCAACGGGATGTCACCCCCAAGTATACAATATAAGAGTTCCTTTGACACTTATCAAAAATAAATAAATAAATAAGAGTTCCTTTGACAATATAAAAAAACAAATAGAACTGTGAAGAGTCAATGGATGCTTATTAAAACTGGAAATGCTTTATAATTTTTTTAATAAATAGAAAAACTGGCAATACAAGAAAATAAGGAGCTCAAGGCAGGCTCAGTTCACCCAAAAGATAATGCTGCTTGGCTGGTAAATTTTCTAGGTCAATATTAGGGTTTAAATTTGTTATATCAAGATCTAAGGAAGTTTATAATTATTACACTGCTTTGAAGAGTTTTGGGGAATATTTTCTTATAGGACATTTAGAGAAAGGTCAATTCTAATAAACTAACCTAGACATCAGAAATATAAGTGGCATAAGAATCGTCCTATTTTAACAAGAGAAACTTAACACTAACAACTTGCTTCCAAACCAAGCAGTCACTCACTCTCATCTTTCTTAATTTCAATTACAATTATAACCCTTGCCCATTTTCCCTTATTATAGGGACATTTTGTAGCAAATAGAAAGGGCCACCAATTCATCAATTGTTAAGAGGCAATAAAACACTTTGGAGAGTATCCCTTGTCGTTCTCCCAAGAGTCTCTCTTGTTCTTTTTTTTCCTTTCATCACTAAGTTTTATTTGGTTATCAACCCAGATTTGAAAACATGGCAGAAGAAACTTCACACACATAACTAATTTAGTTGCATACAAATCTACAAAGAAAATCAACGAAGACAATGAAATTATGACAAATCTATTAAATTGGACAAGTGAACATACCCATTAAATTGAACAAGCGAAATGGAGATAATTCAAATTTGATCCTTGGAAGTGAAACAAAAGCCCATGAAACAGCTCCCACCCAAGGCTCCGTTGGTATCAATCCTAGTTTGACCCAAAGTTCCCCATCAATGTCAAAATCTCGAACACCAACCGGCACAGAAATAGGGATAATACCGAATTTTAGTGAGAGCATTAGCAGCATACGAGCACCACCAGTATATCGAAGGCCTATTTGGTACCTAGATGACATCAAATAAATGGTTTAATACAACATTGATTTGGCACAAAGATATACTATACTAACAAACCCGACATGTCAATCAAAACAATGTATGCTGTGTTGATCCCAAAACAATCTAATTCCAATCAATCGGTTAACTGATCAAACATAGTATGTAGTCCAATATGAAACAATGACAAATTTTCACCATATGATCATTCATTAAATCCAATGTCACCTATATATAATACAAAATAAAATCAAACGAAATAAAGAGATTACTCACTGCAAATCATTGACACGACGTGAAGTGCGGCGCTCGACGTTCCTGACGGACAAGGGCTCATCCCCTAAGGAGAATTGCTTGATCTCAACCCTCTCCACATAATCAGGCTTCTTCAAGTTATCAATGACAGGCTGGAGCAAACCAATGAGCCAATTCTCAATCCCACCTCTATAAACCTTCCACAACTTCCCCAACACCATGTTCACCCATTCCACCGATTCTTTCCTCTGCAAATCCTTCTCCAAGAACAACGAAAAGCTGGTAGGCACCTGCGGCCACGCGCCGCCACGCCTTTCCTCGGTGCCCTTGTTTGTCTTCCTGGAAGTCCATACCTTATCAAAAACAACACCAACGAAGAAAAAGAAGACGAATAAACCGAGTATGTTTCGATTAATGGGAGGGGATGGAATGGGATGAATAACACCCAGTTGGGTTCTAAGCTTGTCGACAATGGGGTCTTCTTGGAAATTGGTGAAATTGTTGGACCCAATTGGAATTTGAATTGGAACTTGAATTTGGGATTCGGATTCAGATTCAGCAGCCTCCAATTCACCCAAGATTTTAGCGCCCCGTCTGGTTGTTGTTTTTGAAGTTGAATTGGCTAATAACAAGTCTACTAATTGTATGTTAAGAATATTGTTCTCCTTCTTCAAATTAGGAGTGTGGTTGTTGTTGTTGTTGTTGGTGGTGGTAGGAGGGTTGGAGATGGAGCAAGAGAAGAAACTCCATTTGGTTGTTCGTTTCTTTCTTCGTTTGGAGAAAGGGAAAGGATTGAATTGTTTACATGATGGGCAAAAGAGAAGCGAGGAATCGAAGCTCGCTGAAGGGGATTGCGAAATCATTTATGGCTGGATTGGTAAACATCAATTCCTTAAGCTAAAATACTACTCTACTATATTATAAGTATAACCAATTCAATTCAGAGTTTCAGGAATGCGTGTTTGTGTGATTTCAATTCAGCGTACCTGCTTTTTTACTACTAAAGCTATATTCAAGGCCTCAAACGAGGAAGACGTGGATAATTGTATTTTTTTTCTTTTCTTTTACTTCCACTTTTTCTTTCAGGACCAAGAACCACGTGGGTCAAAGACTCTTCTCAGTCTTAGCCGACGCGCTTTAGCCTTTCACTAACCCGTTCTTCTTTTTTTTGGGCGGTGGGCTAAATACGTGGATGAACCATCATAACTCAATTCGTTGAAATTCACCCATTAAATTACGCCTCAAAAGGTTGAAATTCACCCATCAAATCACAACTTAAATGATTAAAATTTATTATCGAATCACAGCTTAAATGGTTAAAATTTACCATCAAATCACAACTTAAATAGTTAAAATTCACCCATCTAATCACAACTTAAATGGTTAAAATTCACCAAATACCAAAAGCTCTCTCTTTTCTCCCTTCCCTAAACCCTAACCGCCCCCGCCTGCCCCCCTCCTCCCCTCCCTCCTTCTCCTCTAATACCTCTGTTCCTTTCTCTACGGGGTCGCGCAGCCCACCCTCCCCAAGTGGGAGGGAGATCATGACGAAAAACGGCCCAATCTGAGACGCACGGCTGAAAGGATCCCCTTTATCTCTCCCTCAAGAACACTCAATTACTCTCACAAATCACACACAAATGGGGAATCAATTCAACAAATCAATCGGATATGATTGATCCTCTTTCATTCATGAACAAAACCTACTAATTCTTATTGAATTCTATCAGCTAAAGTATTTAATCTCCTAGAGAGAATTTCTAAGAGAAACAATGGAGTTATTTGGATAATGAGCAACAATGGAGGAATGGGAGAGATAACCCACACAGTTTGCATGAGTTTTCTCATGCAAGCCTCTCATTGGCCAAACTAGATCAAGCCTCTCATTGGCTAGACTAGATCAAGGCTCCTATTGGCTATTGCTAGTAACAACTAAGGTACAACCCTTAGAAGCTCTAACAAATAAGTACAAGGGGTTAAAGCCTAGGAATGTACTAGACCCCCAATGCACCCAAATAACCACCTAGGTACAAGCTTGTATAGCTTGGACCTACTAATCATGAATATAAGCTCACAAATGTCTTAATCAAATGTTTAGCTAATCCAATCCGTGTCTTAGTGGCTAGGGTATGCATACCCACGGATATGGGATGGTTGGGGTCTTAACATTGCCCCTCCCATCTAAAAACCTTGTCCTCAAGGTTGTGATCTTGTTGTGGCCGAATGGAGGATGAGTCTTCAAGTTGCTTCTTCATCAATGGTGATCTTCCGATTAACCAATATCTTGAAGGATCTTGAATGTCCTTGTTGATGCTCTCCTCCTTGGTGTTGTGTCTTTCCTCACACCATTCTACCTTTTCTTCTTCCTCATCACTTGTAACATAAGCACCTTCTTCTTCTTGTACTTCCTCAATCAAGTACAATTTCATGGCCTTGCATGTATGCCACATAGTCCAACTCTCATCACAATTGTAGCATAGGCCTTTCCTTTTTCTCTCTAACATTTGCTTGGGAGTGAGCTTTTGCACCATCATTGTAGGCTTTGCACTTATTGGTTTAGAATCAGCAACCTTAGGATCCATTTGGGCAGCCACCTTAGGATTAAGTTGGGCAGCAACTTTAGGATCAAATTGGACAGCCACCTTAGGATCAAGTTGGGCAGCAACTTTAGGATCAAATTGGGTAGCAACTTTGGAAAAAATTTAGGCAACCACCTCAGGATCACATTCAGCAACTTTAGGATCACTTTGGGTAGCAACTTTAGGACCAAATTAGGCAGCAACTTCTTGAGAACTATATTGCTCCCAATTGTCTTTGTTTGCCTCATAACTAGGCCTTGTGCTTCCCTTGACATTAGCTAGGTATTGCTCTTGAATTTTTGCCAATGCATAGGCCTCACCCAAGGTTCTTGGCCCTTGCATCTTGATTGCCAACCTCACTTCATCTTTCAACCCACTTATGAAACAACTTAGTTTATGCATGCTTGACAAATTCCTAATCCTATTGCTAAGTGACTCAAACAGCCCCTTATACTCCTCAATAGAATTAACATGCTTTAGTTTAATCAATAACTCCATAGGATCATCATAGCTAGGAGGCCCAAACCTAAGTTGAATTGCTCTAGCAATATTATCCTAACAACCTAAATCATGCTCACAACTTTGAAACCATATCAATACATCATCATCTAAATGATAAGAAGCATGCATTACCTTTGAAGTATCATGGACTTGATAATATTCAAAATACTGAATTGCTCTAAACATCCAAGAAGTAGGATCACCTCCTTTGAACCTTGGAAATTCAAGCTCCATTGCTCTCGGCTTCCTTGCTTGCTTTCCTTGTTGCCTTTGGAGTGGATCTTGATTCTTTCCATAAGGATCTCTATCTTGAGGTCCTTGATAGTTCCTTGCTCTTCCACAATTACCTCTGCCCCCTCCATGATTATACCAAGGCTCTACAACATCACCTTGAGGCCATGGAGCATTGTTAAGACCCCAACTCTTAAACATATCTACTTATCTCGGGTCCATACTTGTTAGATTTCATCTTTTCATTATAGTCCTTATACTCTAGTCCTTTTTTACTATAGTCCCTTTTATTAAGTTTGATACAAGCTGTCACAGCTGGTACACAGTTGTTAAGACATGCAGTGTATTGTTAGGACATGCAGTATAGGGTGGTATTGAGTGAGTCGGTTACTGCCCTCCATTGCACCTAAGTTGTTAGTGCATTAGCATGCTTATAGGTAGATTGTTATGATCTATGAGGACCAATAGAAAGCTTGATCTCAATGAGCCAATGAGAGGCTAGTAAGCAAGCTGGCCATGCACTTGAGTTACTTAAGGTCATTTATTTTGATGGCTAAGGATATGAAAAAATTGATTAGAATTGTTCTTTCTTTCTTTGTTTACTTGGAGATTGATCATCTCGAATTGATCATTTTCAATACTAAATTGGTGAGATTAATAGAGTGTTGAGGGCAATTTTGTTAGAATTAGTAAGATTCTATCAATTGGTATCAGAGCCGATTCGATCATGGTGCAAGAACTTCGAAGTGGAGTACCTGCTGGGGTATTTCAGGAGACCTTGCAAGCATTTCAGCAGCAACTTGATGACCACACGACTGGAATGGGGGCCATTGGAGCTAGGATGGATAGGATGGAGAGTTCTTTTGCTGCATTACAAAGCCTATTGGAAGAAAGGTTGCCTCTAAGAAATCCAGCACAACCTGAAGTCAATCAAATAGCACCAGGAGCAGAGGCAAGACCAGACCAGGAAGTAATTCCTCCATTAATGGGAGAACAACCCCCTCTGGTCCAAGGAGAAGAGAATCGAATGCCAATTGGTGCAGAGAGAAGAAATGCCATGCCTATGAGACCACCTCTCCATGGAGATGAATTCCATCAGGAATTTCCAAGGCAAGGTAGAGAGTTTGCTAGGCCTTTTCAAGTTGATGCAGATCAGTTTGATGATATAATGGAACCACCATGGCCAGGCAGAGCTTATCTCAGACATGAGAGACACTTCAATCAGGGTAATCAATACCAGCAACCAGTACCTCGAGCTGACCTGTATGGTGACTTCCCTGATCGAAATTGGCCAGTTGAAGGCCATAATGAACAGTGGTATGAACCAGGAGGTGAGAGGAGAGCTTATGGAAGAGAAAGGGAGCAAGTCAGACCTCCAGGCAGAGTTCCTTATTGGCAAAATCAAAGAGAACCTCCATGGCAGCAAGGAAGAGCTCCCATGGGTCCCAGACCAGTCAAGTTAGAGTTTCCAAGGTTCAAAGGAGGTGACCCTACTTCATGGGTGTATAGAGCTTTGCAATTTTTTCACTACTACCAAATTCCAGAGGAGGAAAAGGTAACTCATGCATCCTATCACTTAGATGAGGAAGCTTTAATATGGTTTCAAGATTCTGAACATGAAATTTTTAATTGGACTGACTTTGTGAGGGCTGTACAAATGAGGTTTGGGTTAGCTACCTATGATGACCCAATGGAAACCTTAACTAAACTAAGACACACACAATCTGTGGCAGCATATAAGAGTCAATTTGAGGCCCTGAGCAATAGAATTAGAAACCTATCCGAGCATCACAAGCTTAGTTGCTTTATGAGTGGGTTAAGGGATGATGTGAGGTTGGCTGTGAAGATGCAGGGCCCTAGAGGTCTAGGAGAGGCTTATGCCTTAGCAAGGATTCAAGAAGAGTACCTAGCCACTTGTAGAAGAGGTTATAGGTCTAGTTTTGACAATACCAGAAACAATTGGCAGTCAACACTCCCTGCTCAATCTGCTAAAGGAGAATTTAAAACTCCTGACATCAAAACCAGTCCAAAACACCCTGTATTAGTCCATAAGCTGACCCCCATGCAGATGTCTGAAAGGAGGAAGAAGGGACTCTGCTACAACTGTGATGAGAAGTGGAATCCAGATCATAAGTGTGTAAAGAGGAGAATTTATGAAATGGTAGCAGTCAATGAGAATGAAGAAGGACTGGAATCTGAGTTAGAAGAATGTGATGAGGAGATTGAGCTAGAAGAAACTGACCCTGAGATCACCTTGAATGCTCTCTTAGGTAGTCCTGCACCTAAAACAATGAGAGTGAATTCCAAGATTAAACAACAGAGGGCAGTGGTACTGCTAGACACAGGGAGCACTCATAACTTCTTAGACTGGAAATTAGCTAAGAACCTCAAATTAACCATTGACACTTCCAAAACTTTCAAGGTTAAGGTAGCTAATGGAGCAGTCATCAACACTAAAGGTGAGATCAAGGGATTGCTTGTTGAGGTACAAGGTCATCAATTCCTAATTGATTTTAGCTTATTGGATTTGGGTGGCAGTGGAGTGGTATTGGGCACTCAATGGCTCAGAACCTTGGGTGTTATCAGTTGGGACTTTGAGCAATTGAAAATGGGCTTCACACATCAAGGCAAGGAGGTCTTATTACAAGGAATGCAGACAGGGAAATCAAGTATACAAGGCAGTAAGGAGTTTGCAAGGAAATCTCCAGCACAAGGGCTGTTATTACAAGTCTCACAGCTAACTGAAGGCTCAGATCAAGAGCCTGACCACCTTGCTGTTTCTCAACAAGTACCACCTGCAGTACAGCTGGTTCTGCAGCAGCATGCTTCTGTTTTCAGAGAACCACAGGGACTACCACCTCTCAGGGGGCATGAACATCAAATACTACTTAAGGAGGGTACCCAACCCATCTGCCAGAGACCTTACAGGTATCCTTTTTACCAGAAAACTGAAATTGAAAACATTGTGGAAGAGCTGCTTGAGTCAGGCTCCATTAGACCAAGTCAATCTCCTTTCTCTTCTCCTGTGCTACTTGTTAGAAAAGCTGATGGAAGCTAGGAGAATGTGCATTGATTATAGGGGCTTGAATAAAGAAACAGTAAAGGATAAATTTCCCATACCTGTAGTAGATGAGTTGTTAGATGAATTGAATGGAGCTTGGGTGTTCTCTAAGCTAGACTTAAGGTCTGGTTACCATCAAATTCGAATGAAGGAGAGGGATATTGAAAAGACAGCCTTTAGGACACATGAAGGGCATTATGAATATCTAGTAATGCCATTTGGGCTAACTAATGCTCCATCCACATTTCAGGCCTTGATGAATGAGGTTTTTAAACCTTATCTCAGAAAGTTTGTGTTGGTATTCTTTGATGACATTCTGGTATACAGCCAAGACTTAGAACAGCATGTGGGGCATTTAGAGATAGTGTTGCAGGTTTTACTGCAGCATCAGCTGTTTGCTAAGCTAAGTAAATGTGTGTTTGCTGTCCAAGAAGTGGAGTACTTAGGACACATTATCTCGGGTCAGGGAGTACAAACTGATCCCAAAAAGACTGCTGCAATGATAGCTTGGCCAATTCCAAAGTCCATTAAGGCCTTAAGGGGATTTTTGGGCTTGACTGGATACTATAGGAAGTTTATCAAAGGGTATGGCCAAATTGCATCTCCACTAACTTCCTTATTAAAGAAAGATGCTTTTAGATGGAATGGAGCTGCAACTGATGCCTTTGAGAAACTTAAGGTGGCAGTGTCACAACCTCCAGTCCTAGCCTTACCTGATTTCAATAAATCTTTTGTAGTGGAGTGTGATGCATCCGGGTATGGCATTGGGGCAGTCTTAATGCAAGATGGTAGACCAATAGCTTACTACAGTCAAGGGCTCAAGGGTAAGAACCTATTTTTGTCTACTTATGAAAAGGAGCTTGCTAGCCTTGGTACTTTCTGTCAAGAAATGGAGACCATACCTGCTAGGCAAGTCCTTTGTGATTAAAACAGACCAGCAAAGTCTCAAACACTTATTAGAGCAGAGGGTGGGGACTCCTATGCAACAAAAATGGATTACTAAGCTGCTGGGGTATCCATTTGTAGTGGAATACAAAAAGGGCAAGGAAAATTTGGTAGCTGATGCTCTATCTAGACAGGCTGACAGTGAGTTGTCTCTTGAGATTGACAAGGCAGCAAGAATGGAGAACAATGGAGGAGCCAAGCTGTGGGCAATATCATTTCCTTCACCAACTTGGCTGAGTGAACTAAAGCAGAGCTATGCTGATGACCCAGCCACTAAACAACTCTTAGGTACTTTGGTACAAGGTCAGGTCAAGCACTACTCTCTGCAGAATGGGTTAATTCTGTTTAAGAACAGAATCTACTTAGGTCCTCAATGCAATCTGAAACAGAAGGTACTCTCCTTAATCCATGACAGTCCTTTAGGAGGTCATTCAGGCTATTTAAAGACATTACAAAGAGCAAAGAGGGACTGGTACTGGCAAGGGATGAAACAAGCTATCAAGACCTATATTAAGAACTGTGACACATGCCAGAGAATCAAAACTGAAACCACCAAACCTGCTGGCCTATTACAACCACTGTCCATTCCTTATAGGCCTTGGCATTCTATAAGCATGGACTTCATTGAGGGTCTGCCTACTTCAAACAGACAAAGTGTGATATTGGTGGTGGTTGATAGACTCACCAAATATGTTCACTTCATTCCTCTATCTCATCCTTATACAGCAGCAAAAGTAGCTTCCTTATTCATGCAATATGTGTTCAAACTCCATGGCTTACCTTCTTCCATTGTTAGTGACAGAGATACAGCATTCACCTCTATATTTTGGCAAGAATTGTTCATCAAGCAGGGCATTGAATTGGCCATGAGCTCTGCATACCATCCTCAAACAGATGGCCAAACCGAGGTGGTGAACAGAAGCTTAGAACAATACCTAAGAGCTTTTGCAAGTGACAAACCTCAACAATGGGTAGACTGGCTACCCTTAGCAGAATTTTGGTTCAATACCAACTACCACACCTCTACCCATACATCACCATTTGAAGCCCTATATGGTTACCCTCCTCCTACTCTCATGGAATATATCCCTGGTACCACTAAGGTTGAAGCAGTGGAAGATCACTTATCTCAAAGACAGCAGGCCATATCTCTACTCAAAACCAACCTAGCAGCTGCTCAAGAGAGGATGAAGCTTCAAACTGACAAGCACAGGCAGGAAAGAGTATTCCAAGTTGGGGATTGGGTGTATCTGAGATTACAACCCTTCAAACAAAGGTCCATGCATCAGAAAATGGGAAAGCTAGCTCCCAAATTCTATGGTCCTTATCAAATTCTTCAAAGAATTGGAGCTGTGGCTTACAAATTGGACTTACCAACAGATGCAAGGATTCATCCAGTCTTCCATGTTTCTTGTTTAAAGATGAAGCTAGGCCAATCCATTCTTCCACTACCCCAGCTACCTCCAATGGATGCAGGGGGACAACTCATTCTAGAACCAGCACAAGTTCTGCACAGCAGAAACATCAACACCAGAAGACATAAGGGAGGTACTGAAGTCCTTGTCCAATGGACAGGAACCTCAAAAGCAGATGCAACATGGGAATCACTCCACCAGCTGCAAAAGCAATTCCCTCACCTTGTGGACAAGGTGCTTTAAGAGGGGGGCAATGTTAAGACCCCAACTCTTAAACATATCTACTTATCTCGGGTCCATACTTGTTAGATTTCATCTTTTCATTATAGTCCTTATACTCTAGTCCTTTTTACTATAGTCCCTTTTATTAAGCTTGATACAAGCTGTCACAGCTGGTACACAGTTGTTAAGACATGCAGTGTATTGTTAGGACATGCAGTATAGGGTGGTATTGAGTGAGTCGGTTACTGCCCTCCATTGCACCTAAGTTGTTAGTGCATTAGCATGCTTATAGGTAGATTGTTATGATCTATAAGGACCAATAGAAAGCTTGATCTCAATGAGCCAATGAGAGGCTAGTAAGCAAGCTGGCCATGCACTTGAGTTACTTAAGGTCATTTATTTTGATGGCTAAGGATATGAAAAAATTGATTAGAATTGTTCTTTCTTTCTTTGTTTACTTGGAGATTGATCATCTCGAATTGATCATTTTCAATACTAAATTGGTGAGATTAATAGAGTGTTGAGGGAAATTTTGTTAGAATTAGTAAGATTCTATCAAGCATTCCTTGGTTCCCTAGCTTGACTAGCATGCCTTTGTGGCTGTGCTTGCTGTCCACATGTATGGAACTGCTGTTGCTGCCTCGGAAACCTTTTCTCACGCCAATATTTTTCACCATATAGCCCACATTGGCCTTCAAAAGATGATGGAGGCCTTGCATTGCCCAAACCACACAATGATTCTACAATCGGGTTGAGAAATACACCTCCATTGAGCCTTTTTCGCCTTGGTTCAAATGGATCATCATAAGGCATGCCAAACCGTGGCTGATTGGGATTGAAATGTACCTCATGATTTGTAGCTCTCATAGGTCTAACATTCCTTGATTCAGCCCTCATTGGAATTGGCTCAATAGGTTCAAAAATTGAAGGTTGCTTACCAACAATTGGAGCTCCTCCACCTTGACCCGATTCTGCTTCTCTTTGTGGCTCGGGTTGAACCATTGTTTGTACCTCATGATTTGGAGCTCTCATAGATAAGGTATTCCTCTCCTCAGCCCCAATTGGAAGCCTATGAATGATTGGAGGAGTAATTGGCAATTGCTCACCAAAGTTAGCTTGCACCCAATTTGAACTTGCTCCCCCTTGGTGCCATGGAGGTCCATCTTGCTCTTGCCAATAAGGATCTCTATGGTGAGCTCCTTGCCACTGCCTTGGCCTTTCCTGAGCTGGTCTCCCTCCTCCTGGATCAAACCAAGCTTTATCTTGGTCATTCAAACCCCATTGGTCCTCTCTCGGGTCACCAAAGTGCATTCCATGTCTTGGAGGGGCTGCATGGGGCTCAAACTGTGCTTGCTGCCTTCCTTGCCTCTTTCCTAGCCAAGGTTCCTCATAAGGAGCATCAAAATGCCTTTGGAATGGAGGCATGAACCTAGCATTGTTCCTCACATTCCTTCTTTCCTCAATTGAGGTCACCAAATTCACCCAAAATGGGTCCATTTTGATCATTTTCAAAAAACTCACCCATTTGCATCCCAACCCGTGGTTGATTAGCTTGGGCCCTAAAGTCTTGATTCAATGGTCTCATGGGCATAGCATTCCTCATCTCAGCCCCTAATGGAACCCCATGATTTTCTCTAGGAGCTCTTGGAATTTGATCTCCTAAATTACCTTGAACCCGATTTGGAGTTTGCTCCCCTTGCCTCGGTTGCACAGCTGGTTGCTCCACCACCGGTTGCTTTTGTAATAGCTCCCTCATCATGGCTTGAAGATTGTCAAAGCCAATATCCACCTTAGCCTTTAGCCTATCAAACTTTGTATACAATTGCTCAATTGCACCCGAGTTTCCCCCAATTTGAGTTTGCAATCTTTGCAATCCTTCATCAAGAACTCCGATTGGCACACCAGCCCTTGTTTCAATCACCATGGCTCGTAAACAGCTCTGATACCAAATGAAAGGATCCCTTTTATCTCTCCCTCAAGAACACTCAATTACTCTCACAAATCACACACAAATGGGGAATCAATTCAACAAATCAATCGGATAGGATTGATCCTCTTTCATTCATGAACAAAACCTATTAATTTTTATTGAATTCTATCAACTAAAGTATCTAATCTCCTAGAGAGAATTTCTAAGAGAAACAATGAAGTTATTTGGATAATGAGCAACAATGGAGGAATGGGAGAGATAACCCACACGGTTTGCATGAGTTTTCTCATGTAAGCCTCTCATTGGCTAGACTAGATCAAGGCTCCTATTGGTTATTGTTAGTAACAACCAAGGTACAACCCTCAGAAGCTCTAACAAATAAGTACAAGGGGTTAAAGCCTAGGAATGTACTAGACCCCCAATGCACCCAAATAACCACCTAGGTATAAGCTTGTATAGCTTGGACCTACTAATCATGAATATAAGCTCACAAATGTCTTAATCAAATGTTTAGCTAATCCAATCCGTGCCTTAATGGCTAGGGTATGCATACCCACGGATGTGGGATGGTTGGGGTCTTAACAACGACCCTCCCCCTTTTCGCACGCCGCCCCTTTCACTCTCCCCCCTCTTTTTTTGAACTGCCACCACCACAGCCCTCCTCCCCACCCTTTTTTCCCTCCGCGCGCGAAACCTCCACTTTCCCTCTCCTCCTCTCCGATCCGGCCTTGTTTGTTGGTGTTTTTCTCTTTCACCGGAGGCCTTGGCCGATTCGAGCCTCCGGCGCTCTCCCTTTATCTTGAAGACTAGTTTTGAGTCTTCCTGTCGACGCTTAGACCTCCAGTGGCCGTGGATGCTCAGTTAACAGTGGGTTTGGGGTCTCCTCCCATTTCGAGTTTTCCTTGTCTACCCTCTTGGTGACTTGAGGGTAAACCTGTCAAAGCTCTCACTTTTGGAGAGCCCCAAAACCCGAATCGCATGGCATCTAATGCTAAGACCATCCGATTTGACTTCCCTCTTATTCACTCGGATGGGAACATGACTCCAAGCCTCCTGTTACACCGGACATCCCCAGTTGCTGCTACTTTTCTCAACTACAGGATTGTCGTCAAAACTTTTGTTTTGTGTTGCTTGTGTTTTGTTGATTGGAGGGATTTCTGTTGTTATGTTTTTATTTTCTCTGTTGTTGTTCTTGTTGTTGTTTTTGCCGCCCTTGTTATAGAGTTTTGTTCTATGATGTATGTCATTTTAGTCGCCTTAGGGTTCAGGGCTTTATTGTGTAATCACATTGGTTCCCTTCCTATTTGGTTGATTACCTGTTTTTCAGGTTTGGTCGAGTGGAAGTATTCCCTTGTTTTGATTTCAATAAAGTTCTTTTTATTCAGCAAAAAAAAAAGTTTAAAATTCACCCAATTGAATCACACCTTAAACGGTTAAAATTCACCAAATTAAATCACTCCTAAAAAAGGTTCAATTCACCCATCAAATCTCACCTTAAATAATTAAGATTTGCATCTCAAATACATTTGCTCAAAATTTGATCATATCATCGAAAAGAAAATTCAAGAGATAACATTCTTTAATACTCGTATTTCTTAACATCTTTTTTGGAGGAGATTTTTCAAAGCACTTTTGGAAAATTGAGTTTTTTTTTTTTAATTATTCTTTCTTAGGGAACAAATGACAAACCATGAGGTCACATCACTTGACCAATCAATTAACACTACCAAGGGGATCATTTTCATTCAATTTATATAAAAATTGTCATAAGGTACTTGGAACAATAAAATAATGGATCCTAAAAAGGAAATCAAGGAAATTAGATCATTAAAAGATCTCAAGTTATTTCTTCCAAAATTCTTTCTTCTAAATCCGATCATGATTTATTCCACTCTTGCACATTTATTCATTATAGTGTCCTAATAATTGGGCTTACAGTGGACTATCTATGCAAAAAGAGAATGAAAGTTCGTTAGGTCGAACATCCGAAAAGGTGGCCTAAACAAAATTTAGGGCTCCAATGCCTTTTTTGTGAGGGAGGGAACCGGGGGTTTAGGCAGGTATTAGCAGGTGTAGCCGTGTAGGTATAGCGTTAATAAGTACCAACCATTATTCATGTGTCTTACTTCTTTGAGAATAAAATCTTTAGTGCACTTACCATCTAAAAATTACACCATTCATTTATATTAAAAAAATATATATTCAATTTCCAATTAGAGAGTATATATATATATATATATATATATATATATATATATATATATATATATATATATATATATATATTATAATATATATGATAAAATAATGGATCCTAAAAAGGAAATCAAGGAAATTAGGTCATTAAAAGATCTCGAGTCACTTCTTCCAAAATTATTTTTTCTAAATTTGATCATGATTTATTCCACTTTTGCACATTCATTCATTAGGGTGTCCTAATAGTTGGGCTTACAATGCACCATCCATGCAAAAAGAGAAACGAAAGCTCATTAGGTCGAACATCTGAAAGGGTGGCCTAAACAAAAGTTAGGGCTCCAATGCCTTTCTTGTGAGAGAGGGAACCAGTGGGTTTAGGCAGGTACTAGCAAGTGTAGGTATAGCGTTAACAAGTACCAACCATTATTCATGTGTCTTACTTATAGAAGCCTTTGAGAATAAAATCTTTAGTGCACCTACCATCTAAAAATTATACCATTCATTTATATTAAAAAATATATATTCAATTTCCAATTAGAGAGTATTATAATTTTTTTTTAAAAGATATTATTTATTATCAATTAAAGGCATCAATGAATTTTATCTGTTTGTAAATAAGGTTGTTTTTTTTTTTTTTGTTGTGTAACGATTTGAATTTAAATATTTGACGATAAAAGTTGAACTAATTAGAACCTACAATAACATATTAACTCTAATCTCTTCATTATACTACTTAAAATGCAATGTTAAAATGATCGGATGCATGTAACTCAAAAAATGAATGATCTAATTCACGCATTCTAAATATACATTATAAATTTTTGGTAAAGGACTTGGCTTATATCCACAGTACAAAAAGATGAAATACACGTAAAAAATGTTGTAACTCAACTGGCACCTCTTGGCGTATTCCAAATTCCCCATCTCAGAATTATCGAATTAAAGAAAAGATAAAAAAACACTGTTGATCCTTGTAGAATTATTTGCGGAATATTTTCTGTGTATATTCTTCTCTTTAGGAGGTATATTATATAGATGTACAATAGGACTAAATAAGGAAACAATCAATCATAGCTAATTACATGTTTACTCCTACAATAAGCTATTTATACATAAATACTAACAACACTCCCCCTCAAGCTGGAGAGTAGATATCAATGACTCCCAGCTTGCTACAAATAGAGTCAATGGCATTCTTGGGAAGAGCTTTAGTGAAGATGTCTGCTAGTTGACTTCCAGAAGGTACAAATGGTGTGATGATGTCTTTTGATTCCACTTTAGAACGAACAAAGTGACAATCAACTTCGATATGCTTGGTTCTTTCATGGAAGACTGGATTACTAGCAATATGAATGGCTGCCTGATTGTCACAGTAAAGAGGTGTTGGACCTTGTGTTAAGAGTCCAAATTCTTGAAGAACAGTTCTCAACCAAGTTAACTCACAAGTGGTATGAGCCATGGCACGGTACTCTGCTTCAACACTAGAGCGAGCCACAACTGACTGCTTCTTACTTCTCCAAGTGACAAGATTACCACCTATGAAAGTGCAATAACCAGTGGTAGATTTTCGATCTGAAGGTGACCCTGCCCAGTCAGCATCAGTATAACCTTCAATGCGGAGATGACCAGATGATCGATAAAAGAGACCACGACCTGGAGCATTTTTGAGATACTTTAGGATGCGTATGACTGCATTCATGTGAGGAACTCGAGGATTGGTCATAAATTGACTCACAATGCTAACTGCATAAGAAATATCAGGCCGAGTAATGGTTAGATAAATAAGTTTACCAACAAGTCTACGATAGGTGTCTGGATCATCAACAAAGTCACCCTCGTCTGGCATTAATTTCAGATTGGGTTCCATGGGTGTAGCAACAGGTTTGGAGCCAAGATAACCTGTGTCTTGTAGAATGTCAAGGGTATATTTTCTCTGAGATAAGCTTATGCCTGCTTTTGATCTGGCAACCTCAATACCAAGAAAATAACGAAGCTTACCCAAGTCTTTAGTGAGAAAACTCGAGCTGAGATGATTGATCAAGATCTGGATGCCTTCCTTGTCACTCCCAGTGATGACAATATCATCCACATAAACAACTAATATCACAATACCAGTTCTTGTCTTCTTAAAGAAGACAGAATGATCTGCTTGGCTGCGAGTCATACCATGAGAAACCACTGCCTTACTGAATTTGTCAAACCAAGCACGTGGAGATTGTTTGAGGCCATAGATAGATTTCTTGAGATGACACACACACTCCCCCTTGGACTCAAACCCGGGTGGTTGAGTCATATAAACAGTCTCAGTAAGATCACCATGCAGAAAGGCATTTTTGACATCGAGTTGGTGAAGTGGCCAATCAAGATTAGCAGCCAGGGAGATAATAATACGGATAGAATTCAACTTGGCAACAGGAGAAAAAGTCTCGGTGTAATCAAGGCCATATGTCTGAGTGAAGCCCTTGGCCACAAGACGAGCCTTCAAGCGATCAACAGTACCATCGGGATTCTGTTTATGGTAAAAACCCAACGACAACCAACAATAGAAGTTCCTGCAGGTTTGGGAATTAGATCCCAAGTATGATTCAATTCTAAAGCATGCATTTCCTCTTCCATTGCCTTACGCCAACCAGGGTGAGAAAGGGCTTCCCTGTAGGACTTAGGAACAACAAGAGATGATAATGATAAAGAAAATGCTTTAAAAGAAGGAGACAGATGATCAAAGGAAACACAGTTAGAGATAGGATGCTCAGTGCAAGTACGCTTACCCTTACGAATGGCAATGGGAAGATCAAGATCCGAGGTAGACTGAGGAGGAGGCGAATCTGCAGACGGCGAGGCGGATGGGGGAAGTGGTAGAGAGAACTCTACTGGTGGTGGTGGTGGAACGAGAGGGACATCCTGATTTCGCCGACGAACATAAACCTGAGAGATAGGAGGAACAGGAGGAACAATGGAAATAGGGGAAGTTGGAGGAGCAAAGGGAACATGTGTAGGGATAACAGGGGCAGATAACATAGATTCCTGTAACTGTCTTCCCTGAGGAGAATAATATGGGATATCCTCAAAGAATGTCACATCAGCACTGACAAAGTGTTTGCGTAAGGAAGGGCTGTAGCACCGATATCCTTTCTGAGTACGAGAATAACCGAGAAAGATGCACTTATGAGCACGAGGATCAAGTTTGTCACGATTGGGACTGTGATTATGAACAAAAGAAACACAACCAAAGACTCTTGGAGGAACAGAGAAGGGATTTTTGCCAGGAAAGAACATCTCAAAAGGAGACTTACCTTTGAGAATACGAGATGGCATCCTATTCAAAAGATATGCGGCAGTAAGAACTGCATCTGCCCAAAAAATCTTAGGGACATTCATTTGGAGCATGAGAGCACGAGCAATAGCTAGAATGGGCCCATTTTTCCGTTCAGCAATGCCATTTTGTTGAGGAGTACGAACACAAGATGTTTGATGTATAATACCTCTAGACTCAAGAAATTGCTGGAACGCACTATCTAGATATTCACGAGCATTATCAGTTCGAAAAGCAAGAAGTTTGGCATTAAATTGATTAGAAATTTCAGCATAAAAGGATTGGAAGACTGAAAACAATTGAGATCTATCTTTAAGCACATAAACCCAAGTTAAACGAGAGTGATCATCAATAAAAGTGACAAAATAACGAGCATCACATAAACCAGTGGTACGAGCTGGCCCCCAAATATCAGAGTGAACTAGTTCAAACGGATGTAAACATGGGTCATCAGTGCGAAGTTTAAAAGTAGCTCGATGATGTTTACTAAGTTCACAAGTTTCACAATTAAAATTAGAAAAAGTAGGTAAGGTGGGTACTAAATGTTTAAGATTGACCGACGAGGGGTGCCCAAGACGACAATGCCACTGATATGGAGAATTTGTAGAATGAAGAGCAGATGGAATCGAGGTGCTAGATGGTTGAAAGTAGTAGAGTCCATCTTTGACAAATCCCCCACCAATCATCCTCTTCGTCTTCAGATCCTGAAATTCACAATGAGAGGGATAAAAAGCAACAGAACAGTTTAAGGCAAGGGTAAGTTTGTGTACAGACAATAGATTAAAAGGGAACTCAGGTAAGTATAAAACATCAGACAAAGTGAGATCAGAAGTGGTTACAGTACCTTTCCCTTGGACAGGAGTTTTAGTACCATTAGCAACAGTGACAAATGAAGGGGAACAAGGACTAGAAGTATGTGAAAGAAGTGAAGAATTACCGGTCATATGGTCAGAAGCTCCTGAGTCGATAACCCAAGACGGACTAGAAGAGGAATGAAGACAAGTGTTACCTGAAGCGATCAGCAAGGAGGATGAGGCATTAGCATGCTGGAGAAGTGAATCATACTCAGTTTTGCTAATAAGAACCTGGTCCACAGGAAGAGAACTGGAATTGTCCCCATAAACATAATGAATCGTACAACCACAATGAGTACACTGCTTGAGACCGCGGTCACGTAACCTTGTGATACAACCAAAAGTTTTGAACTGGAACAAGATAATGTCACGAACTTTCAAGATAACACGAACAACTCGTGACCACCGAAGATAATTGGAGCCTTTTAATTTGGTACTAGTCATAGAGCCAAAGAAAAGAGAATCCTGGAAGTCAAGCTGTAAAGATAACAAAAAATGAGGCCAAGAGTACCACAAAGGAGTCGGTGTTACCAAAGATGACTTGGTGTTACCCACTTTAGTCTGATACCCACTTTAAAAAATAATCTGATACCCACAGACTTAAGAACCAAGAGTCAAATGTTCACTGTGGGTGCGATAAGAGCCGAGAGAGGTGGGTGCTGGCAGCGGCGTGAGAGAACCAAGACGAGGTCCAAGACAAGCCTGGGAATAGCCGAGAGCAGTAAATCGAGAGTCAAGAGCCACCGGAGTAAGACCTGTGGTGCAAAGAAAGGCCGAGAGGGTCACCGCAAGTCTAGGTGGAGCACGAGGAGCCGAGATGGTCACCGGCGAAGCCTGGCGAGCCAATAAAAGTCCGAGATGGTCACCGGCGAGGCCTGGTGAGCCGATATAAGTCCGAAATGGTCACCGGCGAGGCCTGGTGAGCCAATAAGATCCGAGGTGACCACCGGCGAAGCCTGGTGATCGAGATAAGTACCGGCGAGTCTTGGCGGCGCCGGAATCCGAAATAGAGAACAAAGAAACCCTAAATTTTTAGGGTTTTCAAAGAGGAACAGGTAACCTGCTCTGATACCATGTAGAAATTACCGATTCTCCCAAAAGCTTAAGCTATTAGGATATGGTGAATTTAATCATTTAACCAATATTCTAACACTCCCCCTCACGTGTGGGCTTAGACTCCCCCTTAATGAATGGGGCCCAACACGTGGGATTTTTAATTTTTTAAATGGGAGGTACAGTGGAGTCAGGGTTCGAACTTGGGATCACCTGCTCTGATACCATGTAGAATTATTTGCGGAATATTTTCTGTGTATATTCTTCTCTCTAGGAGGTATATTATATAGATGTACAATAGGACTAAATAAGGAAACAATCAATCATAGCTAATTACATGATTTACTCCTACAATTAAGCTATATTATACATAAATACTAACAACAATCCTTAATGTTTACAATGATTTTATGTTTGGTCATAATATTTGAATTGGGCGTAATTGGTTTCCCCAACGTTTCAAAAATGTACACCATTGGTCCGTGGGGACTAATAGCGTTCAATTTTTGAAACTTTAATGATAAAAAATGCTTACTTTTCGAAACTTTAAGAACCAAAAATCACCATAGGGATCAATAATGCATTTTTTGAAACATTAGGGACCAATTGCGCATGTTTCAAATATTAGGGAATAAATGTGCAATTTGTGTACATGTTAGGGACCATCATTGGACCAAAAAAAGAAAAAGAAAAAAGAAATAAACATTTGGCGAAATAGGATGATCACTGCTGATCCTCTTAAATTTTTACTTTTTATTTATTTTTTTATTGAAAGGCAGAAAATAAATTCATTTTGCGGTCCATCCCCTCAAAAATTTTCGGAAAATAAAAAAACTTTAATATCTCCGAACATATGTGATGCGTCTAGTTCATGTTTAGTACACAAATTCAATGCCCACAACCCACTGGTAGAGCCAAAAATATGGTCCCCAACCAGGAAAGGATCTTCTCCCATTGAAAACCTCCAATTTCCTCCAATTTTTAGTTAGAATTATGACACATGACATTTATTTAATTTTATGTGATTTTCAATGATTGTTTTAAGACCATTAGATTTTTTTTTAATACCAAGTTCTCTTATCTAAATAAAAATAGGAGGATATTGGAGGATTCAATGGGAGAGAATTCTCTCCCTCTCCAGATGAACCTTAAAGGCTTTAGGGACCAACATTGGACCAAAAAAAAAAAAAAGAAATAGACATCTAGCTAAACAAGATGATCACCGCTCATCCTCTTAACCTTTTATTTTATTTATTTTTTTATTAAAAAAAAAAAAATCATCTTGTGGTCCAACCCCTCAACATTTTTGAAAAAATAAAAAACTTTCATATCTCCGTACATATGTGATGCGTCCAATTCATGTTTATTACACAAGTTCAATACCCATAGCCCACAAGCAGAGCCAAAAATATGGTCCCCAGACTAAACCTTAGAGCATTCGCATTGGAAGAGTTAAACCTCCCTATTAGCAAAAATAGATAATACTATTCACAAAAACCATAAAATTACAGGTCCCATCCAGTGAGGTAAAGTAGATCAGAGTTTTGCTCAAAGCTATAGTACTCGGTATCAATACCGAGTTCTGTTGAAGAGGTAAAACTTATCTCCTCTTATTTTATTCATGCACTCTCTCTCCTCTCTCTTCTCTCTTAGTCGATTGCTCCCTCTTTCTCTCGCATCTCTCTCCTCTGGCTCAGCCGCTTAGGAAATCTCTTTGGGTTTGATTGTGATTATGGGTTAAATGGTTGTGGTGGATTTGTTGTAAAGGGTTGTTGGCGTTTGGTGGTTGGGCGTGGGTTTCCGACGGGTTTTAAGGTGGGTTTGGTGGTTGGGCGTGGGTTCCGGCATGGGTTCACTGTTATTTTGGTGGTTGGGTGTGGGTTTCTGACGGGTTTTGAGGCGGGTTTGGTGGTTGGGCGTGGGTTCCGGCATGGGTTCACCGTTATTTTGGTGGTTGGGCGTGGGTTCCGGCATGTTTTCACTGTAAAATTGGTGGTTGGGCGTGGTTACGGCATGGGGTTCACTATGTATGTGGTGGTTGGGCATGGGTTCCAGCGTGGAGTGTGGTGGCTAGGTTTGTTTTGCCGGCGTGGGTGTGATTTTGGCTGTGGGGAGAAAAAGAAAAAAATAATAATAATTTTATTATATTATAATAGGATGTACTGTAAAATAAAGAATGATGTGAGATATGTTGTAAAAGTTAGTAGGTATAATAGAAAAGTGGGTTTTTTGAGAGGTAAAATAAAGAAATTATTACTAACGGGATGTGAATGCTCTTAAAGGCTTTAGGGACCAACATTGGACCAAAAAAAGAAAAAGAAAAAAGAAAAAACATTTGGCTAAATAGGATGATCACTGCTGATCCTCTTAAATTTTTACCTTTTTATTTATTTTTATTGAAAGGCAGAAAATAAATTCATCTTCTTTTTTTTCTTTTTTTTTGATAAAAAGAAAATAAATTCATCTTGCTATCCATCCCCTCAACATTTTAAAAAAATAAAATAACTTTCATATCTCCGTACATATGTGATGCGTCCAGTTCATGTTTAGTACACAAATTCAATGCCCATAGCCCATAGGCGGAGCAAAAAATATGGTCCTGAGGCTAAACCTTAAAGGCTTTAGTGACCAACATTGGCCCAAATAAAAGGGAGTAAATTATATTGATATTCTCGAGTTTATGGTAAAATTACATTCATCACATCCAATTTTTAAGAAAAATACTCCACCCCTAAAATGATCAAAATAATTGACACTCTACTCCAAAATAATTCACACTCTACTCCAGTTTTAGAACAAAGTGTGAATTATTTTGGAAATTTTAGAGCGGAATATCATTTGTTGAAAATATGATATAATGAGTCTAGTTTCACCAACCATCAAGAGTATTAGTGTAATTTCCCACCCCCCCCAAAAAAAAAAAAAAATTAGCTAAATAGGATGATCATTGTTGATCCTGTTAACCTTTTTTTATTTATTTATTTTATTGAAAGGCAGCAAATAAATTCATCTTGAGGTCCATCCCAACAACATTTTTTAAAAAATATAAAACTTTCATATCTCCATACATATATGTGATGTATCCAATTCATGTTTAGTAGACAAATTCAATTCCCACAGCCCACAAGCAGAGCCAAAAATATGGTCCGCAGGCGGAACCTTGAAGGCTTTAGGGACCAACATTGGACCAAAAAAGAAAAAAAAGAAATAGACATTTAGCTAAACAAGATGATCACCGCTCATCCTGTTAACCTTTTATTTTTTATTTTTTATTGAAAGGTAGAAAATAAATTCATCTTGCAATCCATCCCCTCAACATTAATGGAAAAATGAAAAATTTCATATCTCCTTACATATGTTATGCATCCAGTTCATGTTTAGTACACAAATTCAATGCCACAGCCCACAGGGGTAGCCAAACGTATGGTCCCTAGGCTGAACCTTAGGCTTTAGGCTTTGTTTAGGAGTTTAGAGGGGAATAGAATGGAATGAATAAATTATAAGAGAATGGAATGAATTTAATGAATGAAATAGAATTGAATGAAATAAAACTAAGTAATATTGTTTGGATGTTTTAAAATAGAGGAATGAAATGGAATAGAATGTAAATAACCTTGTTTGAGAGTAATATTAGAAGGAATGAAAATGAATCATTTTATAACAACATTACTATAATACCTTTTATTTTTATAAAATGTAGGATTAATCTATAGAATAATACTATAGAATTACTACACCATATATGACACTTTGTGGTGTCACAATAATATTATAGAAATACCATGGGAGCTTATTTCTATTTTTCTGGCTTTTGCTAACAGAAAAAGAAATCAGTACAGGAACAACAAGTAGTATAAAATCTGCTTGATTATAAACAAGTACAAAATCTAAACAATATAAACTAAAATATGGAAATTCGAAATTCATTGTCAACAAAATAAACTTTTAAAAGAAAATTGACATTGTTAAAGGTCCATGTATGATCATTTAGAAATATAATATTATAAAAATACCATGAGAACTGAAAAAAATAAAATATCAAATCTATAAAGATAATTTAAGATTTTACAAAAATACTAAGGACATTTTGGTATGTTTAGTAAAAAAATCATTAAACTTAAATCCATTCTCCTATGTTCTTTTCAATTTGTGGAGGAATAAAAATTTGGTTGGGAGGGAACAGGAATAACAAGTGCTCCTTTCCATTCTCTTCCATTCTCTTCCACCTCGTACAAATTTGTAAGTGGGATTAGATTCGGTGACTGAGCTTTGACAAAACAAAAAAGAAAAGATTCAGTGACATAACTTTGCCTCACGAAACAGAGTGAGTGAGTGAGTGGCTTCAAACAAGCAAGTACTCAAATTTCCTTAATTTTTCTGCCTCCTTTTTATATTTTTTTTTGCATTTGTTTTATCGGGTATTTAGTGATTCAATCTTTCTCGTTGTTTTCGATTTTTTTTTTTTTTTTTCTTTCTGGAATTGGCTTGTTATCATTATTATTAGTTATTTAAATTTGTTGTGGAGATATTTTTCTTTAATCCCTCTTGTATAATCTTTCTTTCAATCCATTGCAGGTGTATTCTTTTTTCTTATTGTTTCTTTTAGCAAGTTTGTTCCTTTACTATCTGGGCATTAGAGTTTGATGGGTTTATTTTGATTTTCTTATAAAGCTTTCAGATCAATGGATATCAAAGAAGAAATTCAGAAGGCTAACCGTTTGATTGCTCAGGTAGGAGGCTAAGAGGATGAGCTTCTTGTTTAATGTTATTTATTTGTTGGGTAATTTATTTTGTTTCCTAATTGGGTTAGAGTTTAGCGATCATATTATGCTTGCTTCCAGTCCATTTGTGGAATTGATATAGAGTCCAAGAAGACATGTATATTTACTATTGTTGGGTTTGTGATATAAACGTACATAAGATGTTTTTCATGTTGGAATTTTAGGATTGTTTATAGACGTCTGGTAGCTGAGAAAATTAAACACCACGTGGACATCCTATGCAAATGTGAAAATGTGTAGCACAGTCTATTCTTTAGAACGGATTCATGAATACACGGCTCAGATTATTGCGTAACATTGGGGATCATTGTTGAAAGTGATAAATAAAAAAGTTGACAAAGTTCATTCCTAAAGTCTTCAAGATAGTTTCAAATTATGGTACACAGTGGATTACTTTCATCTGGCATGGAAAAAAAGAAAAAAGAAAAATTAAAATAATTCAAACAACGAATTTGAGATGAACATTCGGCGAGGGTGTAGTTTGAGAAATGGTGGATTGGTGAGGGTATGTATAGCAGCCTGGAATAAGATGTTAGCCTGGAAGTAGGATGGGGGGGATGGCTAATGCCATAAAAAAGAAGGAGCAGAATAAGTGCTTACTTTTGATGGAGCAGTATTGTTGGAAGACTTCCTGGCAGATAAGCTCTTATTTTGCTCTATCAAAGCAACCTCTTTTAATTTGATTTAGAAATTTGGTATAAGGTTTTGAGAATCTGAAAGGGTGACTTTATGTGCTTGTTAAGAGTTTATTGAATGTAATGTTGTTATTTGTTGGGCCATTTGTTGAAGGAGCTGGTGCAGATTGGCAATTTTGGGCTTCTACTCCTATGGTGTATTCTGCATTTTCTTGTCAGCATATGGTACTTTCTGCTGGAAATCGCTCATGTGGTTGAAAGTTATATCATGTCTAGTGGACTAATGAAGAACTACAAAGCCCTTGATTTCGGAAAGCTCCGGTACCTGGGCATCGTGGTAGGAAGTGAAGAAGCTTCCCAAACTTCAAAGGTCATCGAACTTCTACAGTGGCTGGAAGCTATTGGTGTGAAGCATGTGTGCCTCTATGATACGGAAGGTGAGGGATGTGTGAGTTCAACAGAGGTGGAAGTTCTTCTATAATTGCTCTGAATAATATAAATGTGTGTATGCAATTCTTGTTATGTAAATGGTGTGTTTTGAACATTTTGATGTGATAGGAGTATTAAAGAAATCAAAAGAAGCCATCTTGGAGAAAATGAACAATGCAATAGTATTTCAGGTACTATATTCTTTCTTTACAGTATAGTTACCCAGTTTATGAGCAGTCATTGATGGAGGTAACTTACAAATGGAGAGGAGAGGCATTCAGCTAATATGTTATCATCATCAGTACATGACTATAGGTGTATTTGAAACCCAAGATTTTATTATTCTATAAAATTGACTTTTCTTGTCACAAAAAAATTTCTTTAATTCTTACTACAACATTGATGTGTGTAAAACAAATAGATAAACTTAATATTAATCTTCATGCAGAAACCTTGATGCGTGTGAGTGGGTATACACAAATTTGGTGCTTCCATCTGTATTTGTTAACTATAGAAATGAGTTTTGTATGTTCCTTTGTATATGTTTGTTAAAGAAAAGCCCCTTTTTTGTGGCTGTTTGTTCTTGTTATGATCAATAACTATGATACTTTTTTTTTTTTAAATAAATATATATATATAAAATATGCTCAACATTATTTGCCAAGCCTGTTTGCAACTGACATTTAGGACAATGAACTCTAGCTCAAACGGGACCTCCTTCCCTTGTAAGACTAGGAGCAAGGTAGAGGGCGAGGTTGTTGGTTCAAGACCTACCATATGCTTATGTAACTTCCAATTAAAAAATAAAAACAGAAAACAAAATAAAAAAAACAACTGCAACTGGCATTATCTGTCTGTCAGAAACGACACCAGAGTTCTTACCAAATTTAACATTTACTACATGCAGGAAGCTGTTGAAAATGATAAACTACTTGACCAAAAACATATGATGCTAGAATTTGCTTCATTCTCTGATGGAAAGGAAGCAGTGGCAAAAGCAGCTAACTTACTTTTTGTAAAGTCTTTGACATCAAAAAATTCCAGTGGAGATCAGGAAGATGAAATTTTTACGGAACCTCACATGACTGAGGCACTAAGAGCTGTTGGTTTGTTTTTCTTTGCTGTTGTGCTCAATGGTTTTGAGAATTGATTTTGTTTTCATTTTAATGTATGACCTTTGGGTATTTATGTTCATATGCTATCAGGTAGCGGAGGGCCAGAACCTGACCTCCTATTAGTATATGGACCTGCAAGATGTCACCAAGGTTACCCTGCATGGAGGATTCCATATACTGAGATTGTGTGAGTATTCTTTCTCATTGTTTATATTTTCGAAAATACTTCACTTGGTGCTTCAGGAAGTTAATATTAAGAAGAGCCATGAAAAGTGGAAAACTCAGTGGTTCATTAATTCACACAACTTGTCCAAAGCTGAAGAAAATATTCAGCATTAGGTTAATTTGGCTCTATATGTTTCTGTGGGGGGTTTCATTTGGAGATTTAGTGCATATATGTTCCTGCTTAATACTCTTTGGAACACCCCCCCCCCCCCCCCCCCCAAAAAAAAAAGAAAAAAGTGAAACATAGTCTGTGTAAGGAGCAGTCTGGACTTCTTTTAATGGCAGTCTTTTCGTTCTATCACGAAAAGCTTTAGAAAAACATGTGAAAGTCTCTAACTTTGTTTTCGTAGAAGGGTATTTGCTTATCTTGAATATGTCATTATGATCCATGATAGAGTTTCCGACAATGTTTACTTGAGTAACCCAACTAGCTGCTTTTTGAATGGAAAAAGAAAAAGAAAAAGAAGGAAAAGCCAAACCAAAAGAATCCTTTGACTTTAATATCTTCGTTTTCCGTCATGTATTTGACAAACTTCTCTCGTTTCTCTTGCGTTATTTGCTTTCTTCATTTTCTGATCAGGGAGTTGTGGTGAACTTGTGTTGAGAAACTTCTTCCTTTGTCACACATAATTTCTTTTCTAGGACTGAGTTGTGATGCTTTTTTCGTTGTTGTTGTTGCAGACATATGGGATCATTTAAGTCCATGAGATACGGTTCCCTTATTAAGGCCATTTACAAGTTCACCTTGGTGCACCAGAACTATGGTAATTGGCTTTTCTTATTGATTTGCAATTGCTAGTTGTTCTTAATAAAATGACTGACAACTAATGGTCAAACAAAATGAATTGTTTGCTAAAACTTCCATGATTAATTTAAATTTGAATTCCACTTTAATCTGCTATTGCAAATTTCTTATATCAAAATGTATGAGGGTATTCTTCTTTCCTTTAAATTTATGAAGGAAATACAATATGATGATTCTTACTGATGAATTAGCTTTTTGTTTTGATTCACCAACTTGTTTCTTTCAGTTTTGATCTGAGTCGGACTGAATTGAATTTTTTTCTGTAATACTGTCATAAGGCCTTATATTCTCTTGATTGTGGTTCTTGGAACGGGGATTCACAGTAAAATTAGTATTATGTATGGAGTTTCAAAGATGGTGGTTTGGATATATGTGTAATCTTTTGCTCCAACAGGTAAGTGAGCCATCACATGACAAGGTCATCATCTTGAATAAGCGATGCAGTAATAAATGGGTCATTGAACACTGCATGGGTTCCAGCGTTTGTTCACGGACTATGAACTTCTTTTTATGCTTTATGTGTAGGCAGATTGCATTGGCTTATAATCTATGAAGTTAGAAATATGAAAGCCTCTCTCTCTCTCAATATGTATTGCTGCATCAAACTGTTCTTAAGTCACCAGTTGACAAGTAATATTTATTGCTTTGAGGCAGAATTTTCGACATGTGATGTATTTGACAAAGGAAAATAGGTCATGTTCAAATAATACATGTGGATAGTCTATTTAATTGACACGTAGTGGATTGAAGGAGAATTCTTCCAAACCGGATTGGAGGTAAACTATTTTCTTAAAAGTTATGAGTCTCTACATGGTGGGTTGGATGAAGATTCTTCCAAACCAATTTGGAGGTAAACTCCATCCTTTGACAAAACCATGACGTATTAAACTGCTTGACAATTTTTTAGGCCTAAGTTTTACATTTGGGCCCGAGGATGTTTTGGTCAATTTCTTTTTTCTTTTATGTATGTGGCTACTTCTCACATCCTTTATTTATGTCTCCAGATGAACACTCCCTAGTCCCTTCGCCAATCATCTTTAATTTGCTACATAATGGTAGACGTAGTTCCTTATTTTGCTGTGAGGCTTGTTCTCTAGTTTCAAAACGAAATTCTTGCCCATCACAAGTAAGAAAGTTATAAGAAATTTTCAATCAGAGATGTGATTTTTGTTCTTTTATGAAATGGAAAAGTAATCAGTATAACGTTGGATTTTGGTATGATGGAATGTACCTTTTGTCCAAGTGAGGTGTCGTAGATAATTAATTAGCCTCTCCAAAACCTAAGGATAAGTCACTTTCCAATTACCTCTCCCAGTTCACGAGTCTTATGCATAAGAACAAAGTAAGGATTTCATCTTTGGCAGGTCAGAATATGAACAAAAATTTCACTATTTAATAATGAGAATTATACAAAAATTCAAAAATAAATTAATCCATCAAAAATAAAACTTGCATTTATTTAGTGCTAATAAAATATAAATTAAAGAAAAAAAAAAAACACAATAATTGTTTCTTAATACATTTTAAGTTAATTATCTATCAAGGTGTACTATATTTCGTATAATTTCCTCTCTGATTCTACAGTACGAAGCTATCCTATATTCTTTTATATAATTAAAATTAAATTGTCTTATCCTACTGGCACGTAATTCCAAACCTCCAAAATATAAAATAAAATAGAAGTTGAGAGCCATAAACAATAATCAGCTTAGAGAACAAAAAAATAAAAAATAAAACAATTAATGACTGACTATAAGAGAAAAATCCAACTCCAAGAAAATGCAAAAACCAAACAATTTAACTTGAACATAGTACATTCAATTCGACTTTATGGAAAATACTCACCAAACCTACATAAAAAAATTATTTTCAAAACATGATTTCTTATCCGCTTTCTTTGCTATATCAACACCTTGTAGAATATCTCCATACAAATGGTCATTCTACAATATTCACACTTTTTTTGTAGATATGATACCTACTCAATTGGTATCATCAAATGTGATGTAGATATTATCATATATGATGTTGGTACAATCCAATGTGATGTTGGTATTATTTGATTTTTTTATATATATTAAATTTAAATAATAAATAAAAATTTAAAGTACTAAGCAATATGATAGTAGGTACTATCATTTGTGAGGTAATTATCATCATGTTTGACATTGATACCATTAATGTGAGATTTTATCTATTAGAGGTATCGTATCCACAAAGGTATTGTAGAATAACCTCCCACACAAATAGACATAGTTAGCTTACACTTTCTTTACTTTTCTTTTTTTTTTTTAAACAATTATACTTATAACTAAAATTAGTAATTTAACTAGGGAAAAAATAAAGAAAAATGAAAAGAAATTATATATTTTTCAATCTCAAAATTTAAGTATTTTGTAGTAAGAAAGAAAAACAAAATAATTAAAGATCGATACAATTTTTTTTTTCTTTGTGAAATTAATTCGTGTAGGGATGAGGCAAAAGCCCTTGCCTCCCGGTAATATCCTGGGTAGCATTGAGAACCTTGGGGTACTAGTGGTATATTAATAAGTTGGCAGCACTTTTTGAGTTAATTAAAGCCTTTAACACAGTAGCAGTGTAACACTACTTGAATTTAGGTATTTATTAACTAAAAAAATCTTTTTTTAGGACGGAGCATAGGTGTAAAACAATTGATCATTTCCATGTTTAGGGTCTCGTTAGATCAACTTAATTTTTAGAGGGAGTTGGATGTAAATTTCGAAAGGCTAAACTTCACATTTTAATTATATAACTCAGAATAACTTAATTATATATATTATTAACAAAATTTCTCCATGGCCCCCCTTGGTCTGAATGTGCCTCTATCTTTGCATGTACGGAACCCTCCACTGTTTTTTATGAAAGAAGACAGTGAGGGTTGAATTTTAATGACATTTAAATTTATAAAAAAATTATATTTCTTCGTGAAATAGGCCTTAATTAATTGGCTTTGAAACCAACGAACATAATTCTAGTTTCTTATATTAATATTCCGTGCATGAGGTTAATTAAAAAATTTCATTACTTGCCCACGAGGTTTGCTTGAAATGGCAAGAGATATGGCGTGAAAATCAATGACCGTTAAGGAATCTCACATAGGTTAGATAAGAGAGTTGTGTTAGTAATCCTATGTATAAATAGGACACCTCACAACACATTATAATCATCCAAAATTATATCATACAGAAAATATAATAACGATGTAGCACATTGGTTACATCATGTGGACGTAGGCTCACATAGCCGAATCACTTAAAAAACCCTAGCCTCCACTATCTCTTCCTCTCTTTATCTCTCTTCTATATTTTTCATTGTCATTAGATTTAGGTTTTCTACAATGACCATACTGAATACAAAGGAACCTGTACAAATATTTGTGAACAATTTTCCAACATATTTATAAAAAAAAGCCAGCTGAGTATATAAGTTTTAGATTTGTTATATTTGCTATTTAATAGAAAATGTCCAGATCATGTTTATACCCTGCTGTTTTTAGTAGTATTTTATCTGGACAATGTTGTAATTACAAATCATAATATATGGAGAGATAATGTGAATAATAAAGTTTGAGTATTGCTTACGTTTGCTTAGTATGGAAACCAAATCATAGCATAATAGCAAACCCTTGCATACGTAATTGTGATAATTTGAATTGTAATATTTGAAAGTTACTAATCATAAATATTTCCATCTTTGCTAAATCCTATATAAACCCAACTTTGCAACCCATGTCTTGCATGTTGAAAACCAAAGGAGATTTCACCAAAAACAAAAAAGCATAGGAGATAAACAAAAAAATGGTGTACAACATTTCATTCCTAGATCATGTGATGAAGATGGTGGGTGGTCGTCTATACTGGCAGGTGTTTGTGCGCAAGGATTTCTGTTTCCAAGGCTAACGGGGGATTGTTGTTGTTCGTGGTATATCACCATGCTCATGGTGGTATTACTAATAATTTTCCTTTGAAATATCATAAAGAAAAATTGCACATTTATTTTCTTTCATTTGATTTTGGTACTAAATGTCATTTACACATGCATTTCCTTGGCACTAATTAAAAGGAATTCCTTCGTTCGCAGTTTCTTTGGGCTATAGTTCGCCACAAACATTGTTTGATTGCAGTTGTACAATTTCATCTCTGTTTATGTTTTTACACCTCGAACAGACTCCTTAATTTTGTAGTGTTGATTAACTTATAAGACTTCTTAAATTCCTTAACACAAATGCCAGAAACGACGCTTGTGCGCTCAGAACTTATAACACCAAGACTGAGGACATTGCAGAAGATGCACCAAAATACGCCATTTTCTTCGGACTTTGTTTGAATAATATCTTTAATCATCTTTTTAAGAGAGAAAAATTAAACCATGTGGAGGGAAAATAATTCGTAAGTAGTTGAATCCGAACCTGAAAATTGGGAAGTAACTAAGATTACGTCATTCCCAGCTCGGACTTAACCAAGCTATGTTATCTGTTCGGATGTCCGAACATAAGCGAAGATCTGCTCGGATACGGAGTCTGTTCGGGAATTAGTAACTAAACTCCTAACTAAGTAATCCGGAATGAACTAGAATCGTTTTTAAACCCCAGCATTGAATGCCTGAAATATCTGGTCAAAGGTGTGTTGAATACGTTTATGCTTTAAATTCATAATTAGCTGTGATGAGGAATGATGATCACCCATAAATGAACTGACATTGCCCATGTTCAGAAGGGGGATAATTGATCAGAGAGCCTAAATATCTCTGACTATTGGCAAAATTAAGGTTATTGGGAAGGGAAATTGGTAAATATCATAAAAATATCTCCAGTTAAGGGTTGGTATAAATAGAAGGAGCTTCAACATGAAAGAGGTACGTGCTCTTATGCTCCAAAAAAAGTATCTCACTGTTTTCGTTTACGCCCTGATTATCTTCTTCCCGGAAACTGACTCAGGCATCGGAGAGCAAAAGGCCAACCCCCACTGGGTTGACCAAGGCGCTAACCATTTGTCTTTGCTGCTTGGTTATTTTGTGTTACAGGTTCTAGGAAATCTGTTCGGATCAACCTCAAAGGTGCTCGGATTCAATATCCTGGTCAGCTCTTTCATTTGTCTTAATTTGAGTTCCTACAATTGGCGCCGTCTGTGGGAAAGAGCTTTCTTTAGAATTGAAGTCCGGAAACTAGCGAGGTTAGCCAGAAATGTCTGGAGTACCATCAGCGTCGCGACGCCCACCTTCGGTGGTGGTGGAGGACGCGAGTTTATCCAGAGTCTCTTCTGGAACATCATATAGGCCTTCTCGTGACTCAGCGGAACTACAACGGACTGCTGGTGGAGTCGCGATAGGAAGAGCCTTAGTGACACCTGCCCCACCACAACAACCTGCCCCACCACAACAACCTGCCCCATCACAACACCCAGCTCCACCACAAAGCCTGGCCCCCTCACGCCATACCCACCCCAACCAAGTGTCTGCTGTCAGGCCAGATGAAGGAGCCACATCAAGAAGGCTCGTTCCTGAACAAACCAACAGAGGTGATGCTCGGCGCAGCCTTGCCTATTCAACTAAGTCGTCACAGACTCAGACTAGCCAAGAACTTATTGCCGAGCTACGCCAAGAGATACAAACATTAAAACAGGTGGCGAGAGGACGAAAGGATAAAGGCCACCCCACAGCAAAAGAAAGGCCGACCAAAAGGACACATGCCTCACAACGAAGAAGCCCAGAGCGCCCCACCCTTTCTCACAAGTCACAACAACATGATCTCTCTGAGACCTCTAGCTCCCAGTCGGAATCCAGATCACCGACGCCACCGGCGGTTTCCCATAAACCATTAAAACCAGGAAAGGCTTCGTGCTCTCGCCCTCCCCTTTATGGAGAGACGAGCGCGCCGGGAAAGAAGCATCAGTCAAGAAAGACTGTTCGGCCGGGGAGACAGAATGCTGTCTGGAAGGCTTTTGATTTGATATCATCATCTCCTTTCTCCAAAGAGATAGAGAAGGCCAAGATGCCCGAGAGATACCCAGTCCCTCGCTTCGAGATATATAATGGTCGGACAGACCCTGTGACCCATATTGGCCATTATCATCAGAGCATGGCTCTGTCTCGAAATAACGATCCCCTCATGTGTCGGCTCTTTCCGTCTAGCTTGGGAGAAGTCGCGATGAGATGGTTCAATCAGCTTGGAGTGCGGACGATCTACTCTTGGGATCAGTTGGCTGAGGCATTCGTGGCTCGATTCATAACAAACAGTCGGAAGAGGAAGGAAATGGGGTCCCTCCTTACAATGAAGTTAGAAGCCAATGAGACGTTGAAGGACTACTCCACCAGGTTCTGGGAGACCTATAATGATATTGAATCATGTGGAGAAGAAGTGGCGATTACCACTTTTAAAATGGGTTTGCCTGCTGAATCAGGATTACGACAGTCTCTAGTCAAACATCCCCCTGCGAACTTGGGAAAGCTGATGTACAAGATAGATCAGTTCGTCCGAATAGAGGAGGATGGTCGCAAACCCCCTATGGATCAAACTGTGGCTCAACCCAAGCCAACCATAGCAAAACCTGCTGCTCGGTCTGGTAACACATCTAAAAACCTTTCTGCCCCGAGAAATTTTGTGGCTCCTACTTTTCGGGCCTTTGAAACCGTGTTCAAGGAACCTATCTACAAGGTCATGGAGAAGATCAAGAGGGAGCCTTTCTTTGTTTGGCCTCCTAAGATGATCGGGAACCCGGCATTGAAGGACGGAAATCTGTATTGCTCTTATCACAGGGAGAGGGGCCATATGACTGAAAATTGTCACCTGCTGAAGGTCCACCTGGAGAAGTTGGCATCGGCAGGGCATCTTGACCAGTATATCAATAGGGACTTGTCTAGCAAGAAAGAGACGGGTCCGGATGCTCGGCAGCCTCAATCTTTGAACACCCCGGCGGCAGGGATCATTCATGTCATTCATAATCCTTCATGTTCGGCAGTTTCTTCACCATCTTGCAGATCTAAGATGCAAAAAGCTGCTCACCTCAGGAGGTCCTTCTCCATACAAGATGCAGCTCATCCAGCCCCTATATATTCGGTCAGCAGAGGAAATACGGAGCAGGCGATTTCCTTCTCGGACAATGATTTGAGGGATGTTCAACTGCCTCACAATGATCCTTTGGTAGTCACCCTGAGGATAGGAAACTATGATGTCCAAAGGGTGTTGATTGATCAGGGAAGTTTCGCGGAGGTGATGTATCAGGACCTTTATGGAAAGCTCGGTTTGGGAGAGGCAGAGTTAACTGATTTCACAACCCCCATATTCGGCTTCTCGGGAGAACCTGTTATTCCATTGGGAAAAATCATGCTGCCTGTCCTTGCAGGTCCGATTAATCTCCAAACGGAATTCATAGTGGTTAAAGCTTCATCTCCCTATAATGCCATAATGGGGCGTGACTGGTTGCATCGGATGAAGGCAGTCCCGTCTACGCTCCATCAGAAGCTGAGGTTTCCTACAGCCGACGGAGTCATGGAATTGAATGGGGACCAGGTTGCTGCGAAACAATGTGTTCTGACTGCCACCAAGAAAAAGGTCGCAGAAGATGCACAACTTGAGGGGGGCTTATGACAATCACAGTCCCAAGAGCTAGAGGACGGAGAAGCTATAATGACCGAACAGCCAGATAAGGTATTCTTTGATCCCTCTACTCCTGAAAAATTCTTTTTGGTAGGTTCGAATTTATCTCCAGTAGACAGAGAGTGTCTGTTGCAGGTCCTGATGGATAATCAGGACATTTTTGCCTGGTCGGTATATGATGCACCGGGAGTATCTCCGGACTTGGCATCTCATACACTGAATATCAAGCCCGAACATAGGCCGGTGGTTCAGAAACGGCGAAAGTTGGCCCCGGAAAGAGCCACGATAGTCTTGGAGGAAGTAGAACGCCTTTTGGCGTCTGGTGCAATTCGGGAAGTACAGTACCCAGCTTGGCTTTCAAACACAGTGGTAGTAAGGAAGAAGAATGGAAAGTGGAGAGTATGCATCGATTTCACTGACTTGAACAAAGCCTGTCCGAAGGATCCTTTTCCCCTTCCTCGGATAGATCAGTTGGTTGACTCGGCATCCAGGCATGCCCGGTTAAGCTTCCTGGATGCCTTCCAGGGCTATCATCAGATTCCAATGAACCCTGCGGATCAGGAAAAGACAGCTTTTATCACACCTCGGGGAACATACTGCTATCGGGTGATGTCGTTCGGTCTGAAGAACGCAGGGGCAACTTATCAGCGAATGGTCACTAAGATGTTCGGGACAATGATAGGGAAAACTGTAGAGGTTTATATCGATGATATGCTCGTCAAAAGTCTCCGGGAAGAAGATCATATTTCTGATCTGCTGCAGGTCTTCGATATCTTGAGAAGGGACAATCTGCGCCTCAACGCTTCCAAATGTACCTTCGGTGTTGGGTCTGGTAAGTTTTTGGGCCATATAGTGAGCAGAAGAGGGATAGAGGCTAATCCGGATCAGATTGCAGCCCTTATAAATTTGGCGGAACCCAGAAATGTCAAACAGGTACAACGTTTAACCGGGATGATTGCTGCCCTGGGGCGGTTCATTTCAAGATCAGCTGACAAATGTAAGCCTTTCTTTCGGCTCCTGGGCAAAAGAAGCAGGTTCGAATGGGATGAAGAGTGTTCGGCTGCCTTTCAAGTAATCAAGGCCTATTTGTCAACTCCTCCGTGCCTTTCGATTCCCAATCCGGGGGAGTCACTGTTCTTATATTTGGCAGTGTCTGATCATGCTGTGAGTGCTGTTCTGGTTCGGGAATTGATGCAAGAGCAAAGACCGGTTTTCTTTGTCAGTAAAGCAATGGATGAGGCTGAACTGAGGTACTTACCTCTCGAAAAGGCAGCTTTGGCGCTGCTTCATGCAGCCAAGAAATTGCATCACTATTTCCAATCCAGCACGGTCACAGTGCTTAGTGATCTTCCACTAAAAATGCTCTTGCAGAGGTCGGATTTCACGGGGAGGATCACCAGGTGGGGAGTATATCTGGGATCTCTTGGGGTAGAATATATACCTCGGACGGCAATCAAAGGGCAGGTTTTGGCAGAATTTCTGGCCGAATTTCAATATGACCCAAGCAACCCATCATTGCTCGCTCCAGCACAAACTGATTTCGATTCGGATGGGGTAAAATGGAAATTATTTGTTGATGGAGCTTCGAATTCTAAGGGGTCGGGGGCAGGAATCGTGTTGGTATCACCTGAAGGTCTAGTCCTCGAGCAAGCTGTTTGGCTGAAGTTCTCGGCATCGAATAATGAAGCCGAGTACGAGGCAATGTTGATCGGCCTCAGAACAGCGAGGAGGCTCGGTGCAAACCACTTGCAAATATTTTGTGACTCCCAACTTGTAGCCAACCAGATTTCGGGAGAGTATCAGGCGAAGGATGATAGGATGTCGGCCTATTTAACGGTTGCTCGGACTCTATTGTCTGAGTTCGGGTCAACTCTTGTCGCACAGATCGGGAGAGAGCATAACTCCCATGCGGATATTTTGGCCAAATTGGCAACGGCTTTGGAGTCGGATATGCAGAGAACGGTGTGTATAGAGACGCTGGAACTACCAAGTTTTCAGAATCAGGAGATATCGGTATGTTCCATCAATATCCGACCAAGCTGGATGGATCCTATACTCAGCTACCTCAGAGATAATAAACTGCCGGAGGACAAGAGGGAAGCCAAGGTGATTAAACAGAAGGCTCCAAGATTTTGGGTCTCCAAGGAGGGGCAATTGTACAAACGATCCTTCACTGGACCATACCTGCTGTGTGTGCATCCAGACAGGGTCAGGGATTTTCTATTTGAAATACATGAAGGAATCTGTGGGAGTCATACCGGAGGAAGATCTTTGGCGCACAGAGCCTTGTCTCAAGGGTATTGGTGGCCTTACATGCAGGCAGACGCCTTAAAATATGTCCAGGAGTGTGATAAATGTCAGAGATTCGCTCCTATGATCCATCAGCCAGCTAGGGAATTGAATCCCCTGTCCAGTCCTTGGCCGTTTGCTCAATGGGGATTGGATATAGTGGGGCCTCTTCCTCGGGCTCCAGGGAACAAGAAATTCCTTATTACCGCGACAGACTATTTTACCAAGTGGATTGAGGCCAAACCACTTTCAAACATACGAGACGTAGACACAAAACGTTTCCTTTGGAAGAGTATTATCACACGCTTCGGCATACCTTGGGCTGTCATCTCGGACAACGGCACCCAGTTTGAGAGTAAGCTCTTCAAAGGATTTTGTTCGGATCTCAGTATAAGAAACTTCTTTTCCTCCCCGGGATATCCTCAGTCGAATGGGCAAGCCGAGGCATCCAACAAAGTCGTATTGAGTGGGATTAAGAGAAAGTTGGAAGCAGCAAAGGGCAGATGGGTGGAGGAACTTCCGAGCATATTATGGACGTACCGAACTACAGTGAGGAAGTCCACCAACGAGACACCTTTTGCGTTGGCCTTCGGTGTGGAAGCAGTTATTCCTCTGGAGGTTGGAATGCCGACCATCCGAATGACTGAGTTCACCGTTCAGACTAATGAGGACAACTTGCGTAGAGATTTAGACCTTGCGGAGGAGAGAAGAGATTTAGCTGTGGTTCGCTTGGCCGCATACCAACAACGATTGAAAAGAGAGCATAACAAGAATGTCAAGACCAGAACATTTCGGATCGGTGACTTGGTCTTAAGAAAAGTGATGGCCAACACGAGGAGGCCGAATGAGGGGAAGCTCGGACCGAATTGGGAAGGGCCTTACAAAGTACTATCCCAGACAGGCCATGGAGCCTATAGGTTGGAGGATTTGAATGGGAAAGCTATCCCCAGACTATGGAATACTTGTAACCTGAGGAAGTATTTCTTTTGACTATCGTAATCCAAAGTTAATATTGTGTTAGGATTATTATTATTATCCTTGTTTATGTTTTCTTTACAGATAGGTCGATCATTGTTAAGGAGGTGGGTAAAGGAAAAATTCTCCAAAACCTGAAAAATCACTACCTCAAGGGGGGTGAGTGAGAAAATATTTTTGTCCGAACAACACTACTACCTCAAGGGGGGTGAGTAAAGGAAAAATTCTCTAAAACCTGAAAAATCACTACCTCAAGGGGGGTGAGTGAGAAAATATTTTTGTCCGAACAACACTACTACCTCAAGGGGGGTGAGTAAAGGAAAAATTCTCTAAAACCTGAAAAATCACTACCTCAAGGGGGGTGAGTGAGGAAATATTTTTGTCCGAACAACACTACTACCTCAAGGGGGGTGAGTAAAGGAAAAATTCTCTAAAACCTGAAAAATCACTACCTCAAGGGGGGTGAGTGAGGAAATATTTTTGTCCGAACAACACTACTACCTCAAGGGGGGTGAGTAAAGGAAAAATTCTCTAAAACCTGAAAAATCACTACCTCAAGGGGGGTGAGTGAGGAAATATTTTTGTCCGAACAACACTACTACCTCAAGGGGGGTGAGTAAAGGAAAAATTCTCTAAAACCTGAAAAATCACTACCTCAAGGGGGGTGAGTGAGAAAATATTTTTGTCCGAACAACACTACTACCTCAAGGGGGGTGAGTAAAGGAAAAATTCTCTAAAACCTGAAAAATCACTGCCTCAAGGGGGGTGTGTGAGGGAATATTTTTGTCCGAACAATATTACTACCTCAAGAGGGGTGAGTGAGGTAATACCTTGTCGGAAAGTCTGCAACCTCAAGGGGGGAAAGGAAAGACGTATCTGAAATATTCTGAAGGGAAGTGAAGCTTGGGGAAACCCTAAGGGAATTGATGAAACCAAGAAAAGCTCGTTGGGACAAAGTACCCGAACAAAGTGGGGCACGCCCGAACAGGATATGCTATATATGCAAGGAGGCATAAATGTGGAAAAGGTTAGTGCTATAGTCATTATTAATTATATGAGTGATATCATGCATAAACTGAACAGATTTCCTTAGAAATATTGACGTGTTACTTTGTCCTCCATTTCTTTTTAGTATTAACATGTCATTTGTCTAATCCACCTAATAGAGGAAGGGTGGATTTAGATGCAGTTTAATATAATATTATGTAATAACAAATTAGGTGGATTTCTTATTACTTAAAGCTTAAGCTAAGAGCTTCTGGGTATAAAAGTTAGGTGGTTTATGATCCCTTCTCAGGTAAAACTTGGTGTTGATCTGTTGTCCGAACATATTTCCGAAATAAATATGTTCGGACATTTGATTAAAAGGACCTCCTCACCTTCTTCACCAATAATTCTCTCCCGAAACCAATATCGGTGAAGTAAGTAACATGTAATCTTTCTCATGGTTGATTTAGGGAGAACCAGGATAATTGAATTCAAGATTTGGTAAAGGAATGGAACATAAATCTATATATGAAAACATACCAGCTACTTATAACGTATGGTTCGTTTTCTTTTAGGTATAGACCTCTTTCAACATTATCTCACCAAACCTTGTGTTCGGATGCCCTAGCTTCCATCAGTCCGAGATAAAGCACCCTATTTTTCCGGAAAGAACTACCGTCCGAGCAGAACGCCAATTAAAAGTTAGTAAAAATTAGCACAAACCATGGTAAACGCAAAAGATCGAAAGTGATCAAACCACCAAATTACAAAAACAAATGTGGGAAATAGAACATAAAACTTAACAAAGATTAATTAAAACCATTAACAAAGGGCAGATCAAATATAGCAGCTGAAAGTATCAATGTTTGAAGGTTTAGATCTACAAAGATAAATATACATCCGAAACGAAATTAACTTAAAAATTAAAACTAAATCTAAATTAGTTGTCTTCAGTTGTTGGGAGGAACTGATTCGGGAGGCGCAGAGTCTAGAGGAGTTGCCTCTTCCTGTGCAGGAGGTTCGCCGGTCGGGGCAGGCGTCAGATCTACATCAACCATTGGGGTAGGGGCCGGGAGGTCATCCGTCGGAATGACAATGGGGATGACTTCACTGCCGACGAGTTCTTCGACTTCTGTCTTGTCCCCTTCGTCACTCACTTCTTCTTCGGCTTCGTCATCCGAAGCTTTGAGCTCAGCATTGGGGTAAGGTAGGGGCGTGTTCTCCCTGAGAAACAAGGCTGAGCTTCTCGGAACTTCAGCTTCCTTGAGGGCAGCTTTCCAACCGTCTCGGAAACTCTTGTTGTAAACCAACTCGAGCTGCTCCGCGACCTCATCAAGGGCCTTCTGTTCGCCCTCAGCCCTGCCATCACGCATCCCCCCTGCCCGGGCCTCACTAATCTGGGATTCCAGGAGTGTCAATCGAGCCTTCAGATCCGTGAGTTCGGCCTCCACCTTCACCCTTTGGTCGGATTCACTCCTTGCCTTCTCCTCGGCATCCTTCATCTTGTTGATAGTATCGTGGAGTTGTTTCTCCAACTTCCCATAGTTTTCTGCGGCGTTTTCCATCACGTCGGATAGGGCCTTCTCGTGTTCGGCTTCCTTATCTTTTATATCCCTGAGGAGGTCCGGCTATCCTATCCTCCTTCTCGTTCGTCGCCATGTGAAGTCCAGCTATTCTGGACTCTGCAGCATGGACCCCCTGAGCGGCCTGCAGACAAAGTATAAACGATCAATCAGTAAAGAATTTAAAGGATAACGACAAAGTAGAAACGTATGTTTAGGAACTTACCATCACCAGGCTACGGGAAATGTGCCTGAATATTCTGCCCGAGGACATTTCATCCCAGACTTGGGAGTCCCCGAGAAGGCAAGAAGCTCTGGTAATGGCCTGAGCTACCCGAGCAGAGAATTCCACATCTGTGGTCTCGAAAACGGTGTGGGCAGTGGTTATGAGGTCCCCTGCCACAGCCATCCTTGGGGCCCAAACTTCAGGAGCTGCCGAGGGACCCGGCCGATCAACTTGCTCCGTTGCTGGCTTCAATTTTTTAGGTCGGCGAACAAGCTCCTCAACTCGTTCGGATTCAGTTTCCTCTGTGATCTGAGGTAGTGCTGCTTGCTCGGGAGCTGTTGCCGAGCTCAACTCTGTTTGGGCATCCCGTTGAGCGGCCGAGGTGGCATCATAAATAATCCTCCTTGAGCGCCTCGGAGGGGCCTCGGGCTTTTGTGTCTCCTTCTCTTTCTCCTTTTCTTTCCCTTTGGAGCTTGAAGCTCCCTTCTTCCTTTTCTTCAGGATGTCGAATACGTCTACTGGGGGAGCCATCTCGGACACTTCGCCGACAGGAATGAACTCGGGAAGATCTTCGGTCTGGCCGGCAGAGGCGGGTTGGGCCACGTATAGTACTGAGGGTTCTACGGGCGTCTCTTGGGATCTTGGAATCCTGGGGCCCTCCAAGTAGTTCCCGACCAAAGGCGAATAGCCGAGCAGTATAGAGGCCGCCCTCGGATGTCCGAATTGGTCTACGCAGATGTTGGATTTTAACACCTTTCGAATGTCCTCAAGGTTCGCCGCTGTAGCCGGAACGTGCAACCGAGAAGGAACTGCAGAATAGAACCGAAAGTGTTAAAAGTAAAAACAAGGTCCTTATGTACCTAAATAAATGCCTCACAAGCTATAATGTTATTCGGTCAAGAGGAACCTATACTTGTTCGGACTTAACCCTAAGAACCAAAAATTGAATCATAAGTCTAACCTGGACGGCTGAACATGTTTCGGCAACGAGATGATCCCGAATACCAGTTCCCCGAAACAACGAGCCAATCGTTGTCAAAGCCCTTGTTGGAACTCGGCATCGCGGTAACCAGCTTTTCGTTCACCTTTTTGGCCTTAAGGGAGCATGAGGTGTCCGAATCTGACTTCGGACAGACGTAGGAATAGACGTGTAGGATATCCCTAACCCTTAGGTTGGTTCCTAGCAACCTGTTTAGGGCGACTACGCCCATGACTAGTCGAAATACGTTAACGGACATTTGGTCGGGACAGCCGTTAACGGTTTGGAGGAAGTCGATGAGAAGGGGGTGAAGGGGAAACCTAACCCCTCCCTCCACTACGCTCATCACGGAAACGAGTATTTCATCGCCGTTCAAGGGAGGGAGGTTTTTACTGCTAAAATACCTAAGTTTCACGTTGTCTGGCACTAAGTATTTAGCCCTAAACCTCCTCATACTCTCCTCGGAGTTGACTAAGTGAGCTAATCTATGCGCGGAGGCCATTCTTACGAAATACAAGGTGTGAAATTGAAGGAAAAACAAGAAATAAACGGAATTTAAAGAAGGATAGTGAGAGAACTTACGGGTTTTGGGGGTTCGGGGCACTCGGTTTTCTTTGGAACTTCTGAAAGCGCACGGGGACGAGAGATGTGAAAGAAAGAGGAGGTGAAATAAAATGGAGGCTGTGGGCGTATGGGATTATAGATCCCTCTTTAACCATAAATCCGACCATTCGCCCCCTAATCTGTCAAAACCTTTCATATTCACGCCTTGGGAAATGAAACCGCCGTTTCTAGAATAAGAAACGACGGTTTCTTTCTTTCTTTATTCATTTATTTACTCATTTTTTATTCTCATTGTTGTTTTTATTTTTGGCACCTGGCGCGAAAAATACTTTTTTGAAAGACGTGTTAAGCTCTGAACCTTCCGAAGAGACTGAAAGGATCAGAGCAAGGGGGTAATTGGAGGGAAAATAATTCGTAAGTAGTTGAATCCGAACTTGAAAATTGGGAAGTAACTAAGATTACGTCATTCCCAGCTCGGACTTAACCAAGCTGTGTTATCTGTTCGGATGTCCGAACATAAGCGAAGATCTGCTCGGATACGGAGTCTGTTCGGGAATTAGTAACTAAACTCCTAACTAAGTAATCCGGAATGAACTAGAATCGTTTTTAAACCCCAGCATTGAATGCCTGAAATATCTGGTCAAAGGTGTGTTGAATACGTTTATGCTTTAAATTCATAATTAGCTGTGATGAAGGAATGATGATCACCCATAAATGAACTGACATTGCCCATGTTCAGAAGGGGGATAATTGATCAGAGAGCCTAAATATCTCTGACTATTGGCAAAATTAAGGTTATTGGGAAGGGAAATTGGTAAATATCATAAAAATATCTCCAGTTAAGGGCTGGTATAAATAGAAGGAGCTTCAACATGAAAGAGGTACGTGCTCTTATGCTCCAAAAAAAGTATCTCACTGTTTTCGTTTACGCCCTGATTATCTTCTTCCCGGAAACTGACTCAGGCATCGGAGTGCAAAAGGCCAACCCCCACTGGGTTGACCAAGGCGCTAACCATTTGTCTTTGCTGCTTGGTTATTTTGTGTTACAGGTTCTAGGAAATCTGTTCGGATCAACCTCAAAGGTGCTCGGATTCAATGTCCTGGTCAGCTCTTTCATTTGTCTTAATTTGAGTTCCTACACCATGCAAAAGCGGTTATTTTCAGGAATTAGTTCAACACGAAATTGGGTCATCAAAAGTAGTACTCACGACGAAGATGCACCTACTGATAGACTCGTTTTCCCATTCTTCTTGCACTCCCATCGTAACAATATATAAACAATCTGGCTACCAATTACCGATACAAAAGCTGTGGAATTTGGTTGTGTCCATAAAATTATTCATATATTGTTGAAGAAATTTTATTAAACTGAGTCATTTAGCAAACCAACCATTAATTACTTGCCACCATATATATTTACAAAAGACCAAATTTTAAGTACAATTCTTAGGTATTGTAGGTTAGATTCTTTAATTAAATTCAACAAAGTAATTGTAATGACTAAAAAATACCTAAAAAACTGTACTTAATTTTTTCATTAACGAAAAAATGGATTTATTATTGAAATTTGTAAGCTTCTCTTTCAAAAAAAATTGTTAGGCTATGAATTCAGCCTCGTTCAGATATTCTTGTTTAATTGTTTCACATGGGGAGTATATATATTGTTTGCTTAATTACATGGGGAGCATATTTTGGTTCATATAGATCGTTATGAATTTATGATAAAAGACTACTCTAGCAGGCCAAATCTGAACTTTAAAATGAAAGGAACCTGTTACAAACTGTTAAGACCCCAACCATCCCACATCCGTGGGTATGCTTACCCTAGCCACTAAGGCACGGATTGGCTTAGCTTAAACATTTGATTAAACATGTATTAGCTTATATTCATGATTAGTAAGGTCCAAGCTAATCAAGCTTGTACCTTGTTAGTTAATTAGGTGCATTGGGGGTCTAGTACATTCCTAGGCTTTAACCCCTTGTACTTAATTGTTAGAGATCCTAAGGTTGTACCTTGGTTGTGCATGAGAAATGCATGACCAACTCAGCCAATGAGAGGAGAGCATGGCTCGGCCAATGAGAGGGGAGTATGAGAATGCATGACAAATGCATGATCCTCTCGGCCAATGAGAGGAGAGCATGGCTCGGCCAATGAGAGGGGAGTATGAGAATGCATGACAAATGCATGATCCTCTTGGCCAATGAGAGGAGAGCATGCTCGGCCAATGAGAGGAGTGCATGAGATATTATCTCTCCCACTCCTCCATTGTTGCTCATTATCCAAATAACTCCATTGTTCTCTTAGAAATTCTCTCTAGGAGATTAGATACTTTAGTTGATAGAATTCAATAAGAATTAGTAGGTTTTCTTCATAAATCCAAGGGGATCCATCCTATCGGATTGGATTATTCAAAGTGTGTGTTGATTGTGTGTGATTGTTGAAGGGAGATTGAGTGTTCTTGAGAGAGAAACCAAGGGGTTCCTTTCACAAACACATATGTGAAACAATTCCCTTTTATTTAAATTTAATTTTCTTGCTTCTACAATTCAATTAAGTTTATTTGGGTTTCATAAAAAATTAAGTTTATTTGGAAGGTTAAGTGAAGCCTGTGTAACATCTAAGCACGCACACTCGGGTGCATCTGTGCAGGACATTGCTTCGTGTACATAAGATCCTTTTGTACACATTAATTAAAACCTCAACCAACATTCATCATCAGGTAAATACAAAAAAGGGCCATGAAATTAAGAAAACTCAAAATACAACCGTCTAGGCTTTGCTGCAACAAATTTTAGTCTGGAAATGGCAGCTCTAATATTATGTTAGAATCATTGTTGTGATGCGTGTTAAATAGCAAGCAAGGAAGTGATATATGATGTAAAGAATATTGTCGAGAGTCAAGAGAGAGAGTGAAAGCAACAATTACGTGGTTTAGCTTGACAGTCTAAATTCATAAAGAAAAACTCTTAATGGATACATCTTTACTATGAAAATTCTTGTATTACAATATTGAGTACCTAACAAAATATTTATAGGAAACTAATTCTAGACTAACCATACATTAAACTAAAGTTACTAAACTTGTAATACAAGTAACTTGCTTAGTTTGCACACCAAATATTGGACTTGGGTCTTGACCATGAATGTGTCTGATATCTTAACATCCCTTCTCAAACTCAAGGTCTAGTTGTATGATGAAAACTTGAGTTTGTAATTGCATGAAGTAGGATCTACAAAGAGAAACGCCTGAAAATGATCACTGTCGAAATGGAAGAAAACCCAATGAAGCATATGAAGTACGTGAAAAGACAGTAAGGACTAAGGAGTGCATCATTATTAAAACGGATGCATGAGGGCTCTAAGGGCATGTAAGACAAATGAAGATTGTCTTCAGAGCATGAAGCGAATCTTGCTACAACAAGAAAGTGCATAAAGGTACTAAGACAATGCACTAGAGTTTGTGAAAATGCCTCGAAGTGACCATGAATTTAGGTATTTATTAACTATTTTTTTTTTTTTTGGTTTAGGACTGAGCATAGGTGTAAAACAATTGATCATTTCCATGTTTAGGGTCTCTTTGGATGAGCTTAATTTTTAGAGGGAGTTGGATGTAAATTTTGAAAGGCTAAACTTCACATTTTAATTATATAAACTATAGAATAACTTAATTATCTATATTATTAACAAATTTTGTGGGATTGGGAGACATGTCCCCTTGGTCTCAATGTGCCTATATCTCTGCCTGTACGGTGGTCCTCTTCTCTGGGATAGCTGACTGCTTTCTATTTACAATCGAGTTCTTTAGTTCGTGTGTGGTGCATAATAACAAAGAAAGCCCTCTGGTGCACGAGAGAAAGAGATGGAAAAAAAAAAACAAAAAATCATTACATTAAAGTGTGGGCTTTCGAACCTGTTTTCTCCGGGTGTTCATTGTGTTTTAAAAACAAGAAATTGAAAACAACCTTACATTTTTTTAAGGTTACCAAACAAGTTTTCTTACAAAAAACTGAAAAAAGAATAGAAAACTGGTAAAAAAGTTGTTAGACACTTAGACCAAAGTGCATGGGGGTCACTTAATTTAAAATCCATGTTCATATCTTATTTGGTGGAATGAACTTTTAAATGACATGATACTATATAGGCATTTAGATTTGTGGAAAAAAGATTTGTAAAAATTACTTCTCATCCATAATTTGGTGTAGTAAATTCTTCTTTTCTTTTTTAAATTAGTAAGTTATATGTGCATCCAATGGATTATGATCCCACAATATCTAACACTCCACGCTTTCTTATGAAAGAAGAAAGTGGGGTGCATTTTAACATTTAAATTCTTAAAAAAATTATATTTCTTCGTGAAATAGGCCTTAATATTTAGTTAGCTTTGAAACCAACGAATATATATAATTCTAGTTTCTTATATTAATAATATTCCGTGCGTGAGGTTAATTAAAAGTTTTCATTACTTGCTCACGAGGTTTGCTTGAAATGGCAAAATATATAGCATGAAAATTCAATGACAATGCTGAATACAAAGCAACCTGTACAAATATTTGTGAAGAATTTTCTAACATATTTAACAAAAGCCAGCTGAGTATATAAGTTTTAGATTTGTTATATTTGCTATTTAATAGAAAATGTCCAGATTATGTTTATACCCTGTCGTTTTTAGTATTTTATCTGGACGATGTTGTACTTTCAAATTACAATATATGAGAGATAATGTGAATAATAAAGTATGTGTATTGCTTACGTTTGCTTAGTATGGAAACAAAATCATAGCATAAAAGCAAACCCTTGCATACGTAATTGTGATGATTTGAATTGTAATATTTGAAACCCAACTTTGCTTAACCCTATATAAACCCAGCTTTGCAACCTATTTCTTGCATGTTGAAAAGCAAAGGAGATAAACAAAAACAAAAAATGGTGTACAACATTTCATTCCTTGATCATGTGATCAGGATGGTGGGTGGTCGTCTATACTGGAAGGTATTTGTGCGCAGGGATTTCTGTTTCCACGGCTAACAGCGGAGTGTTGTTGTTCGTGGTATATCACCATGCTCCTGGTGGTATTACTAAATAAATTATGTTTCACCTTTATTTTCCTACTTCTTTAATTTGGTACTGAATGTCGTTTACATATTTTTGTTCACAAATAAAAGGAATTCCTTCATCTCGATCTTCTCTCTCTTATAAACACATAGTCTTCGCAGTTTCTTTGGGCTATAGTTGGCCACAAATATTGTTTGATTGCAGTTCTAATGTTTCTTATCTGTTTTTGTTTTTACACTTCGAACAGAGTTCTTAATTTTACCGTGTTAAGTATATTGTGAGACTTCCTAATAAGGCCATGGCAGAAGATTCACCAAAATATAAGCCATTTTCATCGGACTTTGTTTGAATAATATCATTAATCATCTTTTACGAAAGGATTCACTTGATAAAAATAATTAAACCATTTGATGTGAAAATTTTAGGAGTTAGTTAAATGTGGAATAGGGTCATCAAAAGTAGTACTCATGACGAAGATGCAATCAAAATACGCCATTTTCATTGTGTTTGATGGACTCTTTTTCCCATTTTTGTTGCATTCCCATCAGATACCGTCAATACCATTTTCCAATGAACCTGCTTTGGTTTCTTCCTAGGCTTAATAAGTCACATGTCACGCCTAGAAAAATATTGAAGAAATTTTTTTAAGTCCTATTAATTTGTTGACCCAAGCACCAGTTATCGTGCCATCATATGTAGAATGGGCAAAATTTAAGTATAGTTTTTTAAGTATTGTATTTTAGGCTTTTGATTATATTCAACAACATGATTGTATTAGCAAATGAACTACAAATATCACCTACGGAACAGTGCTGAATTTTGTCATTCACAAAAAAATGGCTCTCACGTTGAAATATAAAAGCTTCTCTTCCAAAAATTCGCGAGCCTATGAATTCAGCCTTGTTCAGACAATCATGCTTAATTGTTTTACATTAGTATATTTGCTTCAGATCCAAGATAAATAATGTATTTTGGTTCAGATCAGATGGTTAATTATGATAAAAGACTAGCATAGGCCAAATCTCTGAACTTTAAAATGAAAGAAACTTGTTACCATAGTTTTAAAAACCAAACCGGTCAAAGAACTGGAAAAAGGGAGTGGTTACCGGTTATATGGTCCGACTGGTGACGTTATAAATAATTTATTAATAATTTTAATATTAATATTTAATTTATATATATAAAACAAATTTTAAAACATTTTATGTGAGTTTTCACATCTTATATTTAGAAAATTAAAAGTAAGAACCCTAAGACAATAAGAAAGTATAACAATTTTTTATTCAATTACAATATTAATAATTTTTGACATAAGAAACTATTATTATTGCATATCAAGAAGCCTAGAACATTAAGAAGAATATAAAAAAAGAGTTTTTATTTTAATAGATGATTAGATATCAATAAAGGTATATTGAATCTAAGATTGTCTCACCAATTATTTAGTACAGGAAGTCCACATTACCCTCGGCATCCAGATTCCTAAGAATATAATGTCTAGGAATTTGGATGCTCAGGAATATAACTATTCTTACGTTTGGTTTCATTAATTAGGAATCTATTAAGATTCTCAGAAATATATATAAGATTCCTATGTTTGGTCTATTCTTAGGGATCTTATAAAAATGAGTTTTGAATACATAACAAACCAATAAAAAAATTCAAAACAATAGCAATAAAAAAACAAAAGTAAAAGTACTTCGTCAACAAGTTGTTGTGGATGGTGATTTCCAACCAAATATGGGAACATGTAATGTTTATGTATTTTGATTACATTCTCAAGAATTTTGAAAGATTATTCCATACCGAACACCCATAAGGTGTATTGAGTGGAGCAGGATTGTATGCGAAAATATACAAAGTGAAATGGAGAGAATCTATATCATTTAAAATTTTACTCCACCAAATAAATAAATAAAAAATATTTAATTACGTAATATTTTATTGAGCTTTAAATTTGATAATTATCAAATTCTTACCATGAAATAGATTCTCAATTCGGAACAAATTCACACGTCTCATGACTTCAAAACCTCACCGTTGACATTGGACCTTGGACTCCTTAGTTTCACACCAAATGAATCACCGGTTCCATATATGTACATACATACTTGCTCATTTTGGTTACCCATACAAAAGTCTGTTGTTGAACAATACCTAAGCTACCTCTCACCAGCCCCAAACTATTACACCGTTTACTTTCAAAGGAAAAAGCTCCTCTCTTTTGAAACTGGGTGTAAAAGATTTTTTTCCTTTAGCTGAAGCTTCTAGGTACCGAGTGAAATGTGTGGACAAGTATTGGAGGAAAGAATCTAGATAAGTGTTTTTTACCGAAATAATTAGTGGAGAGAAAGCTAATTATAGAGTGAGAAGCTAGTGGAGACAAATGGAGCTGACTGAAATGATAGGAGTAAAGAAAAGAAAGGTTGAAGTTAAGAGAAAATGATGAACTATAGGACTGTTAAATTTTTTATAATGTAGTTGTGGAAATAAGTAATCTTTGCTACGACTTGATGACTTTGACTTCCATCTCTCTGAAACCAAATTCATTCCCTGAATATGAAACAAAGGTTGGTGGATTCCATCTTAGATGATTCTCTCCAAATGCGTAATCCAGTCTCCAGCTGCTATAAAAAGGGCAGTGTTAGCTCTGCAGGAAAATGGGAAAACCTTTCTTTTGTATATCAGCATTCACTAGAATGGAGGAGAGAATTGAGAGGTTGAAGTTTGTTGCTCAAGAGGGAAGCATTGATGACTTTTACATGTTAATTGGGGAGGATGTAAAACTTTTGGAGCACATAGAGGAGCTACCATTTGTTGATACTCCTTTACACATAGCTGCATCTGCTGGGCACATTCCATTTGCCTTAGAGATTATGAGATTAAAGCCTTCATTTGCTAGGAAGCCAAATCGAAATGGGAAAAGCCCCATTCACCTTGCTCTAGAAAATGGGAAAACCGAGTTGGTGTGTTGGCTTCTACACATCGACAGAGACCTTGTTCGTGTCAAAGGGAGGGAGGGTATCACTCCTTTGCATTATGTAGCAAAAACCAATGATCATGTTGATCCATTGGCTAAATTTCTATTATTATGTCCCAGTTGTATTGAGATGTGACGTTTCGAAATGAGAGCGCTCTGCATATTGCCCTGAAATGCGACAACTTGGAGGCTTTTAGAGTCTTGGTGGGATGGATCGATAGCTTTTTTCTAAAAATGCCTCATTTTATGGGAGGGCAATCCTAAACTGGAAGGATGAGGAAGGCAACACCCTGTTACACATTGCAGTGTCCAAAAATCAAACTCAAGGCAAGATATCTCTATCATTCCTCAATTATGAAATTTTAAACTAATTAATATCTACTCAATATTTAAAATATATATGTATATATAATATATGAATAAAAAAAAAAACATAAAATAATTTTTTCTTAATACATTTCGACTCAACTGTTTATTAAATGAAACTCGACATTGTAATTTATTTAATACTAAACTTCGCAACAATGGCCCTTTTAATGTCCAAAATCAAAAGTCCATAAATAAATCATCTTTCATTTTATTACAAAGTCTAGTTTGACAATATTCAAGGGGTTGTGTCCTACAGGCCCCAAATAGCAAACAACTAAAGTGTCAAATATACTCAATTGGAAACAAGAGCCAAGCATAATAATATAAAAGCTTTTTGCATCTAAATATACCATTTAAAGCTGAGAGTCTTGTAGTTTAGTGAAACGGCCTCTTCTCC
>OU015771.1:10467945-10668110 GCA_907173295.1 Fagus sylvatica | reverse complement strand
TATATTATATAGATGTACAATAGGTCTAAATAAGGAAACAATCAATCATAGCTAATTACATGATTTACTCCTACAATTAAGCTATATTATACATAAATACTAACAACAATCCTTAATGTTTACAATGATTTTATGTTTGGTCATAATATTTGAATTGGGCGTAATTGGTTTCCCCAACGTTTCAAAAATGTACACCATTGGTCCGTGGGGACTAATAGCGTTCAATTTTTGAAACTTTAATGATAAAAAATGCTTACTTTTCGAAACTTTAAGAACCAAAAATCACCATAGGGATCAATAATGCATTTTTTGAAACATTAGGGACCAATTGCGCACGTTTCAAATATTAGGGAATAAATGTGCAATTTGTGTACATGTTAGGGACCATCATTGGACCAAAAAAAGAAAAAGAAAAAAGAAATAAACATTTGGCGAAATAGGATGATCACTGCTGATCCTCTTAAATTTTTACTTTTTATTTATTTTTTATTGAAAGGCAGAAAATAAATTCATTTTGCGGTCCATCCCCTCAAAAATTTTCGGAAAATAAAAAAACTTTAATATCTCCGAACATATGTGATGTGTCTAGTTCATGTTTAGTACACAAATTCAATGCCCACAACCCACTGGTAGAGCCAAAAATATGGTCCCCAACCAGGAAAGGATCCTCTCCCATTGAAAACCTCCAATTTCCTCCAATTTTTAGTTAGAATTATGACACATGATATTTATTTAATTTTATGTGATTTTCAATGATTGTTTTAAGACCATTAGATTTTTTTTTAATACCAAGTTCTCTTATCTAAATAAAAATAGGAGGATATTGGAGGATTCAATGGGAGAGAATTCTCTCCCTCTCCAGATGAACCTTAAAGGCTTTAGGGACCAACATTGGACCAAAAAAAAAAAAAAGGACATCTAGCTAAATAGGATGATCACCGCTCATCCTCTTAACCTTTTATTTTATTTATTTTTTTATTAAAAAAAAAAAAATCATCTTGTGGTCCAACCCCTCAACATTTTTGAAAAAATAAAAAACTTTCATATCTCCGTACATATGTGATGCGTCCAATTCATGTTTATTACACAAGTTCAATACCCATAGCCCACAAGCGGAGCCAAAAATATGGTCCCCAGACTAAACCTTAGAGCATTCGCATTGGAAGAGTTAAACCTCCCTATTAGCAAAAATAGATAATACTATTCACAAAAACCATAAAATTACAGGTCCCATCCAGTGAGGTAAAGTAGATCAGAGTTTTGCTCAAAGTTATAGTACTCGGTATCAATACCGAGTACTGTTGAAGAGGTAAAACTTATCTCCTCTTATTTTATTCATGCACTCTCTCTCCTCTCTCTTCTCTCTCAGTCGATTGCTCCCTCTTTCTCTCGCATCTCTCTCCTCTAGCTCAGCTGCTTAGGAAATCTCTTTGGGTTTGATTGTGATTATGGGTTAAATGGTTGTGGTGGATTTGTTGTAAAGGGTTGTTGGCGTTTGGTGGTTGGGCGTGGGTTTTCGACGGGTTTTAAGGTGGGTTTGGTGGTTGGGCGTGGGTTCCGGCATGGGTTCATTGTTATTTTGGTGGTTGGGTGTGGGTTTCTGACAGGTTTTGAGGCAGGTTTGGTGGTTGGGCGTGGGTTCCGGCATGGGTTCACCGTTATTTTGGTGGTTGGGCGTGGGTTCCGGCATGTTTTCACTGTAAAATTGGTGGTTGGGCGTGGTTACGGCATGGGGTTCACTATGTATGTGGTGGTTGGGCATGGGTTCCAGCGTGGAGTGTGGTGGCTAGGTTTGTTTTGCCGGCGTGGGTGTGATTTTGGCTGTGGGGAGAAAAAGAAAAAAATAATAATAATTTTATTATATTATAATAGGATGTATTGTAAAATAAAGAATGGGATGTGAGATATGTTGTAAAAGTTAGTAGGTATAATAGAAAAGTGGGTTTTTGGAGAGGTAAAATAAAGAAATTATTGCTAACGGGATGTGAATGCTCTTAAAGGTTTAGGACCAACATTGGACCAAAAAAAGAAAAAAAAAAAGAAATAAACATTTAGCTAAATAGGATGATCACTGCTGATCCTCTAAACCGTTTTTATTTTATTTTATTGAAAGGCAGAAAATAAATTCATCTTCTTTTTTTTCTTTTTTTTTGATAAAAAGAAAATAAATTCATCTTGCTATCCATCCCCTCAACATTTTAAAAAAATAAAATAACTTTCATATCTCCGTACATATGTGATGCGTCCAGTTCATGTTTAGTACACAAATTCAATGCCCATAGCCCATAGGCGGAGCAAAAAATATGGTCCTGAGGCTAAACCTTAAAGGCTTTAGTGACCAACATTGGCCCAAATAAAAGGGAGTAAATTATATTGATATTCTCGAGTTTATGGTAAAATTACATTCATCACATCCAATTTTTAAGAAAAATACTCCACCCCTAAAATGATCAAAATAATTGACACTCTACTCCAAAATAATTCACACTCTACTCCAGTTTTAGAGCAAAGTGTGAATTATTTTAGAAATTTTAGAGCGGAATATCATTTGTTGATATAATGAGTCTAGTTTCACCAACCATCAAGAGTATTAGTGTAATTTCCCACCCCCCCCAAAAAAAAAAAAAAATTAGCTAAATAGGATGATCATTGTTGATCCTGTTAACCTTTTTTTATTTATTTATTTTATTGAAAGGCAGCAAATAAATTCATCTTGAGGTCCATCCCAACAACATTTTTTAAAAAATATAAAACTTTCATATCTCCATACATATATGTGATGTATCCAATTCATGTTTAGTAGACAAATTCAATTCCCACAGCCCACAAGCAGAGCCAAAAATATGGTCCGCAGGCGGAACCTTGAAGGCTTTAGGGACCAACATTGGACCAAAAAAGAAAAAAAAGAAATAGACATTTAGCTAAACAAGATGATCACCGCTCATCCTGTTAACCTTTTATTTTTTATTTTTTATTGAAAGGTAGAAAATAAATTCATCTTGCAATCCATCCCCTCAACATTAATGGAAAAATGAAAAATTTCATATCTCCTTACATATGTTATGCATCCAGTTCATGTTTAGTACACAAATTCAATGCCACAGCCCACAGGGGTAGCCAAACGTATGGTCCCTAGGCTGAACCTTAGGCTTTAGGCTTTGTTTAGGAGTTTAGAGGGGAATAGAATGGAATGAATAAATGATAAGAGAATGGAATTAATTTAATAAATAGAATTGAATTGAATGAAATAAAATTAAGTAATCTTGTTTGGATGTTTTAAAATAAAGGAATGGAATGGAATAGAATGTAAATAACCTTGTTTGAGAGTAATATTAGAAGGAATGAAAATGAATCATTTTATAACAACATTACTATAATACCTTTTATTTTTATAAAATGTAGGATTAATCTATAGAATAATACTATAGAATTACTACACCATATATGACACCTTGTGGTGTCACAATAATATTATAGAAATACCATGGGAGCTTATTTCTATTTTTCTGGCTCTTTGCTAACAGAGAAAAGAAATCAGTACAGGAACAACAAGTAGTATAAAATCTGCTTGATTATAAACAAGTACAAAATCTAAACAATATAAACTAAAATATGGAAATTCGAAATTCATTGTCAACAAAATAAACTTTTAAAAGAAAATTGACATTGTTAAAGGTCCATGTATGATCATTTAGAAATATAATATTATAAAAATACCATGAGAACTGAGAAAAATAAAAGGTCAAATCTATAAAGATAATTTCAGATTTTACAAAAATACTAAAGGACATTTTGGTATGTTTAGTGAAAAAATCATTAAACTTAAATCCATTCTCTCCTCTTCTTTTCAATTTGTGGGGGAATAAAAATTTGGTTTGGAGGGAACAGGAGTAACAAGTGTTCCTTTCCATTCTCTTCCATTATCTTCTACCTCGTACAAATTTGTAAGTGGGATTAGATTCGGTGACTGAGCTTTGACAAAACAAAAAAGAAAAGATTCAGTGACATAACTTTGCCTCACGAAACAGAGTGAGTGAGTGGCTTCAAACAAGCAAGTACTCAAATTTCCTTAATTTTTCTGCCTCCTTTTTATATTTTTTTTGCATTTGTTTTATCGGGTATTTAGTGATTCAATCTTTCTCGTTGTTTTCGATTTTTTTTTTTTTCTTTCTGGAATTGGCTTGTTATCATTATTATTAGTTAGTTAAATTTGTTGTGGAATATTTGTTCTTTAATCATGTGGAGATATTTTTCTTTAATCCCTCTTGTATAATCTTTCTTTCAATCCATTGCAGCAGTGTATTCTTTTTTCTTATTGTTTCTTTTAGCAAGTTTGTTCCTTTACTATCTGGGCATTAGAGTTTGATGGGTTTATTTTGATTTTCTTATAAAGCTTTCAGATCAATGGATATCAAAGAAGAAATTCAGAAGGCTCAACCGTGAAGATTGCTCAGGTACCGGAGGCTTGATTGCTCAGGTAGGAGGCTAAGAGGATGAGCTTCTTGTTTAATGTTATTTATTTGTTGGGTAATTTATTTTGTTTCCTAATTGGGTTAGAGAGTTTAGCGATCATATTATGCTATGCTTGCAGTTCCAGTCCATTTGTGGAATTGATATAGAGTCCAAGAAGACATGTATATTTTACTATTGTTGGGTTTGTGATATAAACGTACATAAGATGTTTTTCATGTTGGAATTTTAGGATTGTTTATAGACGTCTGGTAGCTGAGAAAATTAAACACCACGTGTACATCCTATGCTGAGAAAATTAAACACCACGTGTAGACATCCTATGCAAATGTGAAAATGTGTAGCACAGTCTATTCATTTAGAACGGATTCATGAATACACGGCTCAGATTATTGCGTAACATTGGGGATCATTGTTGAAAGTGATAAATAAAAAAGTTGACAAAGTTCATTCCTAAAGTCTTCAAGATAGTTTCAAATTATGGTACACACAGTGGATTACTTTCATCTGGCATGGAAAAAAAGAAAAAAGAAAAATTAAAATAATTCAAACAACGAATTTGAGATGAACATTCGGCGAGGGTGTAGTTTGAGAAATGGTGGATTGGTGAGGGTATGTATAGCAGCCTGGAATAAGATGTTAGCCTGGAAGTAGGATGGGGGGGATGGCTAATGCCATAAAAAAGAAGGAGCAGAATAAGTGCTTACTTTTGATGGAGCAGTATTGTTGGAAGACTTCCTGGCAGATAAGCTCTTATTTTGCTCTATCAAAGCAACCTCTTTTAATTTGATTTAGAAATTTGGTATAAGGTTTTGAGAATCTGAAAGGGTGACTTTATGTGCTTGTTAAGAGTTTATTGAATGTAATGTTGTTATTTGTTGGGCCATTTGTTGAAGGAGCTGGTGCAGATTGGCAATTTTGGGCTTCTACTCCTATGGTGTATTCTGCATTTTCTTGTCAGCATATGGTACTTTCTGCTGGAAATCGCTCATGTGGTTGAAAGTTATATCATGTCTAGTGGACTAATGAAGAACTACAAAGCCCTTGATGATTCGGAAAGCTCCGGTACCTGGGCATCGTGGTAGGAAGTGAAGAAGCTTCCCAAACTTCAAAGGTCATCGAACTTCTACAGTGGCTGGCTGGAAGCTATTGGTGTGAAGCATGTGTGCCTCTATGATACGGAAGGTGAGGGATGTGTGAGTTCAACAGAGGTGGAAGTTCTTCTTCTATAATTGCTCTGAATAATATAAAAATGTGTGTATGCAATTCTTGTTATGTAAATGGTGTGTTTTGAACATTTTGATGTGATAGGAGTATTAAAGTATTAAAAGAAATCAAAAGTTGGAAGAAAATGAACATCTTGGAGAAAATGAACAATAGCAATAGTATTTCAGGTACTATATTCTTTTCTTTACAGTATAGTTACCCAGTTTATGAGCAGTCATTGATGGAGGTAACTTACAAATGGAGAGGAGAGGCATTCAGCTAATATGTTATCATCATCAGTACATGACTATAGGTGTATTTGAAACCCAAGATTTTATTATTCTATAAAATTGACTTTTCTTGTCACAAAAAAATTTCTTTAATTCTTACTACAACATTGATGTGTGTAAAACAAATAGATAAACTTAATATTAATCTTCATGCAGAAACCTTGATGCGTGTGAGTGGGTATACACAAATTTGGTGCTTCCATCTGTATTTGTTAACTATAGAAATGAGTTTTGTATGTTCCTTTGTATATGTTTGTTAAAGAAAAGCCCCTTTTTTGTGGCTGTTTGTTCTTGTTATGATCAATAACTATGATACTTTTTTTTTTTTAAATAAATATATATATATAAAATATGCTCAACATTATTTGCCAAGCCTGTTTGCAACTGACATTTAGGACAATGAACTCTAGCTCAAACGGGACCTCCTTCCCTTGTAAGACTAGGAGCAAGGTAGAGGGCGAGGTTGTTGGTTCAAGACCTACCATATGCTTATGTAACTTCCAATTAAAAAATAAAAACAGAAAACAAAATAAAAAAAACAACTGCAACTGGCATTATCTGTCTGTCAGAAACGACACCAGAGTTCTTACCAAATTTAACATTTACTACATGCAGGAAGCTGTTGAAAATGATAAACTACTTGACCAAAAACATATGATGCTAGAATTTGCTTCATTCTCTGATGGAAAGGAAGCAGTGGCAAAAGCAGCTAACTTACTTTTTGTAAAGTCTTTGACATCAAAAAATTCCAGTGGAGATCAGGAAGATGAAATTTTTACGGAACCTCACATGACTGAGGCACTAAGAGCTGTTGGTTTGTTTTTCTTTGCTGTTGTGCTCAATGGTTTTGAGAATTGATTTTGTTTTCATTTTAATGTATGACCTTTGGGTATTTATGTTCATATGCTATCAGGTAGCGGAGGGCCAGAACCTGACCTCCTATTAGTATATGGACCTGCAAGATGTCACCAAGGTTACCCTGCATGGAGGATTCCATATACTGAGATTGTGTGAGTATTCTTTCTCATTGTTTATATTTTCGAAAATACTTCACTTGGTGCTTCAGGAAGTTAATATTAAGAAGAGCCATGAAAAGTGGAAAACTCAGTGGTTCATTAATTCACACAACTTGTCCAAAGCTGAAGAAAATATTCAGCATTAGGTTAATTTGGCTCTATGTTTCTGTGGGGGGTTCATTTGGAGATTTAGTGCATATATGTTCCTGCTTAATACTCTTTGGAACACCCCCCCCCCCCCCCCCCCCAAAAAAAAAAGAAAAAAGTGAAACATAGTCTGTGTAAGGAGCAGTCTGGACTTCTTTTAATGGCAGTCTTTTCGTTCTATCACGAAAAGCTTTAGAAAAACATGTGAAAGTCTCTAACTTTGTTTTCGTAGAAGGGTATTTGCTTATCTTGAATATGTCATTATGATCCATGATAGAGTTTCCGACAATGTTTACTTGAGTAACCCAACTAGCTGCTTTTTGAATGGAAAAAGAAAAAGAAAAAGAAGGAAAAGCCAAACCAAAAGAATCCTTTGACTTTAATATCTTCGTTTTCCGTCATGTATTTGACAAACTTCTCTCGTTTCTCTTGCGTTATTTGCTTTCTTCATTTTCTGATCAGGGAGTTGTGGTGAACTTGTGTTGAGAAACTTCTTCCTTTGTCACACATAATTTCTTTTCTAGGACTGAGTTGTGATGCTTTTTTCGTTGTTGTTGTTGCAGACATATGGGATCATTTAAGTCCATGAGATACGGTTCCCTTATTAAGGCCATTTACAAGTTCACCTTGGTGCACCAGAACTATGGTAATTGGCTTTTCTTATTGATTTGCAATTGCTAGTTGTTCTTAATAAAATGACTGACAACTAATGGTCAAACAAAATGAATTGTTTGCTAAAACTTCCATGATTAATTTAAATTTGAATTCCACTTTAATCTGCTATTGCAAATTTCTTATATCAAAATGTATGAGGGTATTCTTCTTTCCTTTAAATTTATGAAGGAAATACAATATGATGATTCTTACTGATGAATTAGCTTTTTGTTTTGATTCACCAACTTGTTTCTTTCAGTTTTGATCTGAGTCGGACTGAATTGAATTTTTTTCTGTAATACTGTCATAAGGCCTTATATTCTCTTGATTGTGGTTCTTGGAACGGGGATTCACAGTAAAATTAGTATTATGTATGGAGTTTCAAAGATGGTGGTTTGGATATATGTGTAATCTTTTGCTCCAACAGGTAAGTGAGCCATCACATGACAAGGTCATCATCTTGAATAAGCGATGCAGTAATAAATGGGTCATTGAACACTGCATGGGTTCCAGCGTTTGTTCACGGACTATGAACTTCTTTTTATGCTTTATGTGTAGGCAGATTGCATTGGCTTATAATCTATGAAGTTAGAAATATGAAAGCCTCTCTCTCTCTCAATATGTATTGCTGCATCAAACTGTTCTTAAGTCACCAGTTGACAAGTAATATTTATTGCTTTGAGGCAGAATTTTCGACATGTGATGTATTTGACAAAGGAAAATAGGTCATGTTCAAATAATACATGTGGATAGTCTATTTAATTGACACGTAGTGGATTGAAGGAGAATTCTTCCAAACCGGATTGGAGGTAAACTATTTTCTTAAAAGTTATGAGTCTCTACATGGTGGGTTGGATGAAGATTCTTCCAAACCAATTTGGAGGTAAACTCCATCCTTTGACAAAACCATGACGTATTAAACTGCTTGACAATTTTTTAGGCCTAAGTTTTACATTTGGGCCCGAGGATGTTTTGGTCAATTTCTTTTTTCTTTTATGTATGTGGCTACTTCTCACATCCTTTATTTATGTCTCCAGATGAACACTCCCTAGTCCCTTCGCCAATCATCTTTAATTTGCTACATAATGGTAGACGTAGTTCCTTATTTTGCTGTGAGGCTTGTTCTCTAGTTTCAAAACGAAATTCTTGCCCATCACAAGTAAGAAAGTTATAAGAAATTTTCAATCAGAGATGTGATTTTTGTTCTTTTATGAAATGGAAAAGTAATCAGTATAACGTTGGATTTTGGTATGATGGAATGTACCTTTTGTCCAAGTGAGGTGTCGTAGATAATTAATTAGCCTCTCCAAAACCTAAGGATAAGTCACTTTCCAATTACCTCTCCCAGTTCACGAGTCTTATGCATAAGAACAAAGTAAGGATTTCATCTTTGGCAGGTCAGAATATGAACAAAAATTTCACTATTTAATAATGAGAATTATACAAAAATTCAAAAATAAATTAATCCATCAAAAATAAAACTTGCATTTATTTAGTGCTAATAAAATATAAATTAAAGAAAAAAAAAAAACACAATAATTGTTTCTTAATACATTTTAAGTTAATTATCTATCAAGGTGTACTATATTTCGTATAATTTCCTCTGATTCTACAGTACGAAGCTATCCTATATTCTTTTATATAATTAAAATTAAATTGTCTTATCCTACTGGCACGTAATTCCAAACCTCCAAAATATAAAATAAAATAGAAGTTGAGAGCCATAAACAATAATCAGCTTAGAGAACAAAAAAATAAAAAATAAAACAATTAATGACTGACTATAAGAGAAAAATCCAACTCCAAGAAAATGCAAAAACCAAACAATTTAACTTGAACATAGTACATTCAATTCGACTTTATGGAAAATACTCACCAAACCTACATAAAAAAATTATTTTCAAAACATGATTTCTTATCCGCTTTCTTTGCTATATCAACACCTTGTAGAATATCTCCATACAAATGGTCATTCTACAATATTCACACTTTTTTTGTAGATATGATACCTACTCAATTGGTATCATCAAATGTGATGTAGTACATCATTATGTGATGTTGTACTATAATGTAAGATGTTGATTACATATTTGATTTTTTATGTATATATGTAAGTTTATTAATAATATGTTGTGAATAAAAATTACTAATGTGAGATGGTATATATCTATTGAGTTAATTATATATTAAATTTAAATAATAAATAAAAATTTAAATGTACTGTGACAATTGTGATAGTAGGTACTAATGTGAGAAAGGTATTATACATATTTGAGACATTGATACCACATTAACATTGAGATTTTATCTATTAGAGGTATCGTATCCACACTTATATTTATTTAGAATTTAACTTATACAATATAGACAAGTTTAAAATTAGTAATTTAAATTTTTTATATTTTTTTAATTCTATAAATTATAACTAAAATTAGTAATTTAAAATAAAGAAAAAGAAAATGAAAAGAAATTATATATTTTCAATCTCAAAATTTAAGTATTTTGTAGTAAGAAAGAAAAACAAAATAATTAAAGATCGATACAATTTTTTTTTCTTTGTGAAATTAATTCCATAGAGAGAGAGTGTGTGTGTGTAGGGATGAGGCAAAAGCCCTTGCCTCCCGGTAATATCCTGGGTAGCATTGAGAACCTTGGGGTACTAGTGGTATATTAATAAGTTGGCAGCACTTTTTGAGTTAATTAAAGCCTTTAACACAGTAGCAGTGTAACACTACTTGAATTTAGGTATTTATTAACTAAAAAAATCTTTTTTAGGACGGAGCATAGGTGTAAAACAATTGATCATTTCCATGTTTAGGGTCTCGTTAGATCAACTTAATTTTTAGAGGGAGTTGGATGTAAATTTCGAAAGGCTAAACTTCACATTTTAATTATATAACTCAGAATAACTTAATTATATATATTATTAACAAAATTTCTCCATGGCCCCCCTTGGTCTGAATGTGCCTCTATCTTTGCATGTACGGAACCCTCCACTGTTTTTTATGAAAGAAGACAGTGAGGGTTGAATTTTAATGACATTTAAATTTATAAAAAAATTATATTTCTTCGTGAAATAGGCCTTAATTAATTGGCTTTGAAACCAACGAACATAATTCTAGTTTCTTATATTAATATTCCGTGCATGAGGTTAATTAAAAAATTTCATTACTTGCCCACGAGGTTTGCTTGAAATGGCAAGAGATATGGCGTGAAAATCAATGACCGTTAAGGAATCTCACATAGGTTAGATAAGAGAGTTGTGTTAGTAATCCTATGTATAAATAGGACACCTCACAACACATTATAATCATCCAAAATTATATCATACAGAAAATATAATAACGATGTAGCACATTGGTTACATCATGTGGACGTAGGCTCACATAGCCGAATCACTTAAAAAACCCTAGCCTCCACTATCTCTTCCTCTCTTTATCTCTCTTCTATATTTTTCATTGTCATTAGATTTAGGTTTTCTACAATGACCATACTGAATACAAAGGAACCTGTACAAATATTTGTGAACAATTTTCCAACATATTTATAAAAAAAAGCCAGCTGAGTATATAAGTTTTAGATTTGTTATATTTGCTATTTAATAGAAAATGTCCAGATCATGTTTATACCCTGCTGTTTTTAGTAGTATTTTATCTGGACAATGTTGTAATTACAAATCATAATATATGGAGAGATAATGTGAATAATAAAGTTTGAGTATTGCTTACGTTTGCTTAGTATGGAAACCAAATCATAGCATAATAGCAAACCCTTGCATACGTAATTGTGATAATTTGAATTGTAATATTTGAAAGTTACTAATCATAAATATTTCCATCTTTGCTAAATCCTATATAAACCCAACTTTGCAACCCATGTCTTGCATGTTGAAAACCAAAGGAGATTTCACCAAAAACAAAAAAGCATAGGAGATAAACAAAAAAATGGTGTACAACATTTCATTCCTAGATCATGTGATGAAGATGGTGGGTGGTCGTCTATACTGGCAGGTGTTTGTGCGCAAGGATTTCTGTTTCCAAGGCTAACGGGGGATTGTTGTTGTTCGTGGTATATCACCATGCTCATGGTGGTATTACTAATAATTTTCCTTTGAAATATCATAAAGAAAAATTGCACATTTATTTTCTTTCATTTGATTTTGGTACTAAATGTCATTTACACATGCATTTCCTTGGCACTAATTAAAAGGAATTCCTTCGTTCGCAGTTTCTTTGGGCTATAGTTCGCCACAAACATTGTTTGATTGCAGTTGTACAATTTCATCTCTGTTTATGTTTTTACACCTCGAACAGACTCCTTAATTTTGTAGTGTTGATTAACTTATAAGACTTCTTAAATTCCTTAAACACAAATGCCAGAAACGACGCTTGTGCGCTCAGAACTTATAACACCAAGACTGAGGACATTGCAGAAGATGCACCAAAATACGCCATTTTCTTCGGACTTTGTTTGAATAATATCTTTAATCATCTTTTTAAGAGAGAAAAATTAAACCATGCAAAAGCGGTTATTTTCAGGAATTAGTTCAACACGGAATTGGGTCATCAAAAGTAGTACTCACGACGAAGATGCACCTACTGATAGACTCGTTTTCCCATTCTTCTTGCACTCCCATCGTAACAATATATAAACAATCTGGCTACCAATTACCGATACAAAAGCTGTGGAATTTGGTTGTGTCCATAAAATTATTCATATATTGTTGAAGAAATTTTATTAAACTGAGTCATTTAGCAAACCAACCATTAATTACTTGCCACCATATATATTTACAAAAGACCAAATTTTAAGTACAATTCTTAGGTATTGTAGGTTAGATTCTTTAATTAAATTCAACAAAGTAATTGTAATAACTAAAAAATACCTAAAAAACTGTACTTAATTTTTTCATTAACGAAAAAATGGATTTATTATTGAAATTTGTAAGCTTCTCTTTCAAAAAAAATTGTTAGGCTATGAATTCAGCCTCGTTCAGATATTCTTGTTTAATTGTTTCACATGGGGAGTATATATATTGTTTGCTTAATTACATGGGGAGCATATTTTGGTTCATATAGATCGTTATGAATTTATGATAAAAGACTACTCTAGCAGGCCAAATCTGAACTTTAAAATGAAAGGAACCTGTTACAAACTGTTAAGACCCCAACCATCCCATGTGATGCTTACCCTACAAAGGCACGGATTCTTAGCTTAAACTTTTAAACATTTAAATTTAATAAGGTCCAAGCTTCAAGCTTGCTTGTTAGTTAATTAGGTGCTTGGGGGTCTAGTACAAGGCTTTAACCCCTTGTAATTAAGTTAAGGTATTTGGATGAGAAATGTAAACTCAGCCAATGAAGGAGAGCATGGCTGGCCAATGAGAGGGGAGTAAGAATGCATCTAATCCTCTCGCAATGAGAGGAGAGCGCAATGAGAGGGGAGTATGAGAATGCACTCGATCCTCTTGGCCAATGAGAGGAGAGCATCTGGCCAATGAGAGGAGTGCAGGACATTGCTTCCAAATAACTCCATTGTGTTCTCTCTAGGAGATTAGATACATAAGATCCTTTTGTACACATTAATTAAAACCTCAACCAACATTCATCATCAGGTAAATACAAAAAAGGGCCATGAAATTAAGAAAACTCAAAATACAACCGTCTAGGCTTTGCTGCAACAAATTTTAGTCTGGAAATGGCAGCTCTAATATTATGTTAGAATCATTGTTGTGATGCGTGTTAAATAGCAAGCAAGGAAGTGATATATGATGTAAAGAATATTGTCGAGAGTCAAGAGAGAGAGTGAAAGCAACAATTACGTGGTTTAGCTTGACAGTCTAAATTCATAAAGAAAAACTCTTAATGGATACATCTTTACTATGAAAATTCTTGTATTACAATATTGAGTACCTAACAAAATATTTATAGGAAACTAATTCTAGACTAACCATACATTAAACTAAAGTTACTAAACTTGTAATACAAGTAACTTGCTTAGTTTGCACACCAAATATTGGACTTGGGTCTTGACCATGAATGTGTCTGATATCTTAACATCCCTTCTCAAACTCAAGGTCTAGTTGTATGATGAAAACTTGAGTTTGTAATTGCATGAAGTAGGATCTACAAAGAGAAACGCCTGAAAATGATCACTGTCGAAATGGAAGAAAACCCAATGAAGCATATGAAGTACGTGAAAAGACAGTAAGGACTAAGGAGTGCATCATTATTAAAACGGATGCATGAGGGCTCTAAGGGCATGTAAGACAAATGAAGATTGTCTTCAGAGCATGAAGCGAATCTTGCTACAACAAGAAAGTGCATAAAGGTACTAAGACAATGCACTAGAGTTTGTGAAAATGCCTCGAAGTGACCATGAATTTAGGTATTTATTAACTATTTTTTTTTTTTTTGGTTTAGGACTGAGCATAGGTGTAAAACAATTGATCATTTCCATGTTTAGGGTCTCTTTGGATGAGCTTAATTTTTAGAGGGAGTTGGATGTAAATTTTGAAAGGCTAAACTTCACATTTTAATTATATAAACTATAGAATAACTTAATTATCTATATTATTAACAAATTTTGTGGGATTGGGAGACATGTCCCCTTGGTCTCAATGTGCCTATATCTCTGCCTGTACGGTGGTCCTCTTCTCTGGGATAGCTGACTGCTTTCTATTTACAATCGAGTTCTTTAGTTCGTGTGTGGTGCATAATAACAAAGAAAGCCCTCTGGTGCACGAGAGAAAGAGATGGAAAAAAAAAAACAAAAAATCATTACATTAAAGTGTGGGCTTTCGAACCTGTTTTCTCCGGGTGTTCATTGTGTTTTAAAAACAAGAAATTGAAAACAACCTTACATTTTTTTAAGGTTACCAAACAAGTTTTCTTACAAAAAACTGAAAAAAGAATAGAAAACTGGTAAAAAAGTTGTTAGACACTTAGACCAAAGTGCATGGGGGTCACTTAATTTAAAATCCATGTTCATATCTTATTTGGTGGAATGAACTTTTAAATGACATGATACTATATAGGCATTTAGATTTGTGGAAAAAAGATTTGTAAAAATTACTTCTCATCCATAATTTGGTGTAGTAAATTCTTCTTTTCTTTTTTAAATTAGTAAGTTATATGTGCATCCAATGGATTATGATCCCACAATATCTAACACTCCACGCTTTCTTATGAAAGAAGAAAGTGGGGTGCATTTTAATGACATTTAAATTCTTAAAAAAATTATATTTCTTCGTGAAATAGGCCTTAATATTTAGTTAGCTTTGAAACCAACGAATATATATAATTCTAGTTTCTTATATTAATAATATTCCGTGCGTGAGGTTAATTAAAAGTTTTCATTACTTGCTCACGAGGTTTGCTTGAAATGGCAAAATATATAGCATGAAAATTCAATGACAATGCTGAATACAAAGGAACCTGTACAAATATTTGTGAACAATTTTCTAACATATTTAAAAAAAGCCAGCTGAGTATATAAGTTTTAGATTTGTTATATTTGCTATTTAATAAAAAATGTCCAGATTATGTTTATACCCTGTCATTTTTAGTATTTTATCTGGACGATGTTGTACTTTCAAATTACAATATATGAGAGATAATGTGAATAATAAAGTATGTGTATTGCTTACGTTTGCTTAGTATAGAAACAAAATCATAGCATAATAGCAAACCCTCGTATACGTAATTGTGATGATTTGAATTGAAACCCAACTTTGCTTAACCCTATATAAACCCAGCTTTTGCAACCTATTTCTTGCATGTTGAAAAGCAAAGGAGATAAACAAAAACAAAAAATGGTGTACAACATTTCATTCCTTGATCATGTGATCAGGATGGTGGGTGGTCGTCTATACTGGAAGGTATTTGTGCGCAGGGATTTCTGTTTCCACGGCCAACAGCGGAGTGTTGTTGTTCGTGGTATATCACCATGCTCCTGGTGGTATTACTAAATAAATTATGTTTCACCTTTATTTTCCTACTTCTTTAATTTGGTACTGAATGTCGTTTACATATTTTTGTTCACAAATAAAAGGAATTCCTTCATCTCGATCTTCTCTCTCTTATAAACACATAGTCTTCGCAGTTTCTTTGGGCTATAGTTGGCCACAAATATTGTTTGATTGCAGTTCTAATGTTTCTTATCTGTTTTTGTTTTTACACTTCGAACAGAGTTCTTAATTTTACCGTGTTAAGTATATTGTGAGACTTCCTAATAAGGCCATGGCAGAAGATTCACCAAAATATAAGCCATTTTCATCGGACTTTGTTTGAATAATATCATTAATCATCTTTTACGAAAGGATTCACTTGATAAAAATAATTAAACCATTTGATGTGAAAATTTTAGGAGTTAGTTAAATGTGGAATAGGGTCATCAAAAGTAGTACTCATGACGAAGATGCAATCAAAATACGCCATTTTCATTGTGTTTGATGGACTCTTTTTCCCATTTTTGTTGCATTCCCATCAGATACCGTCAATACCATTTTCCAATGAACCTGCTTTGGTTTCTTCCTAGGCTTAATAAGTCACATGTCACGCCTAGAAAAATATTGAAGAAATTTTTTTAAGTCCTATTAATTTGTTGACCCAAGCACCAGTTATCGTGCCATCATATGTAGAATGGGCAAAATTTAAGTATAGTTTTTTAAGTATTGTATTTTAGGCTTTTGATTATATTCAACAACATGATTGTATTAGCAAATGAACTACAAATATCACCTACGGAACAGTGCTGAATTTTGTCATTCACAAAAAAATGGCTCTCACGTTGAAATATAAAAGCTTCTCTTCCAAAAATTCGCGAGCCTATGAATTCAGCCTTGTTCAGACAATCATGCTTAATTGTTTTACATTAGTATATTTGCTTCAGATCCAAGATAAATAATGTATTTTGGTTCAGATCAGATGGTTAATTATGATAAAAGACTAGCATAGGCCAAATCTCTGAACTTTAAAATGAAAGAAACTTGTTACCATAGTTTTAAAAACCAAACCGGTCAAAGAACTGGAAAAAGGGAGTGGTTACCGGTTATATGGTCCGACTGGTGACGTTATAAATAATTTATTAATAATTTTAATATTAATATTTAATTATATATATAAACAAATTTTAAAACATTTTATGTGAGTTTTCACATCTTATATTTAGAAAATTAAAAGTAAGAACCCTAAGACAATAAGAAAGTATAACAATTTTTTATTCAATTACAATATTAATAATTTTTGACATAAGAAACTATTATTATTGCATATCAAGAAGCCTAGAACATTAAGAAGAATATAAAAAAAGAGTTTTTATTTTAATAGATGATTAGATATCAATAAAGGTATATTGAATCTAAGATTGTCTCACCAATTATTTAGTACAGGAAGTCCACATTACCCTCGGCATCCAGATTCCTAAGAATATAATGTCTAGGAATTTGGATGCTCAGGAATATAACTATTCTTACGTTTGGTTTCATTAATTAGGAATCTATTAAGATTCTCAGAAATATATATAAGATTCCTATGTTTGGTCTATTCTTAGGGATCTTATAAAAATGAGTTTTGAATACATAACAAACCAATAAAAAAATTCAAAACAATAGCAATAAAAAAACAAAAGTAAAAGTACTTCGTCAACAAGTTGTTGTGGATGGTGATTTCCAACCAAATATGGGAACATGTAATGTTTATGTATTTTGATTACATTCTCAAGAATTTTGAAAGATTATTCCATACCGAACACCCATAAGGTGTATTGAGTGGAGCAGGATTGTATGCGAAAATATACAAAGTGAAATGGAGAGAATCTATATCATTTAAAATTTTACTCCACCAAATAAATAAATAAAAAATATTTAATTACGTAATATTTTATTGAGCTTTAAATTTGATAATTATCAAATTCTTACCATGAAATAGATTCTCAATTCGGAACAAATTCACACGTCTCATGACTTCAAAACCTCACCGTTGACATTGGACCTTGGACTCCTTAGTTTCACACCAAATGAATCACCGGTTCCATATATGTACATACATACTTGCTCATTTTGGTTACCCATACAAAAGTCTGTTGTTGAACAATACCTAAGCTACCTCTCACCAGCCCCAAACTATTACACCGTTTACTTTCAAAGGAAAAAGCTCCTCTCTTTTGAAACTGGGTGTAAAAGATTTTTTTCCTTTAGCTGAAGCTTCTAGGTACCGAGTGAAATGTGTGGACAAGTATTGGAGGAAAGAATCTAGATAAGTGTTTTTTACCGAAATAATTAGTGGAGAGAAAGCTAATTATAGAGTGAGAAGCTAGTGGAGACAAATGGAGCTGACTGAAATGATAGGAGTAAAGAAAAGAAAGGTTGAAGTTAAGAGAAAATGATGAACTATAGGACTGTTAAATTTTTTATAATGTAGTTGTGGAAATAAGTAATCTTTGCTACGACTTGATGACTTTGACTTCCATCTCTCTGAAACCAAATTCATTCCCTGAATATGAAACAAAGGTTGGTGGATTCCATCTTAGATGATTCTCTCCAAATGCGTAATCCAGTCTCCAGCTGCTATAAAAAGGGCAGTGTTAGCTCTGCAGGAAAATGGGAAAACCTTTCTTTTGTATATCAGCATTCACTAGAATGGAGGAGAGAATTGAGAGGTTGAAGTTTGTTGCTCAAGAGGGAAGCATTGATGACTTTTACATGTTAATTGGGGAGGATGTAAAACTTTTGGAGCACATAGAGGAGCTACCATTTGTTGATACTCCTTTACACATAGCTGCATCTGCTGGGCACATTCCATTTGCCTTAGAGATTATGAGATTAAAGCCTTCATTTGCTAGGAAGCCAAATCGAAATGGGAAAAGCCCCATTCACCTTGCTCTAGAAAATGGGAAAACCGAGTTGGTGTGTTGGCTTCTACACATCGACAGAGACCTTGTTCGTGTCAAAGGGAGGGAGGGTATCACTCCTTTGCATTATGTAGCAAAAACCAATGATCATGTTGATCCATTGGCTAAATTTCTATTATTATGTCCCAGTTGTATTGAGATGTGACGTTTCGAAATGAGAGCGCTCTGCATATTGCCCTGAAATGCGACAACTTGGAGGCTTTTAGAGTCTTGGTGGGATGGATCGATAGCTTTTATTCTAAAAATGCCTCATTTTATGGGAGGGCAATCCTAAACTGGAAGGATGAGGAAGGCAACACCCTGTTACACATTGCAGTGTCCAAAAATCAAACTCAAGCAAGATATCTCTATTTCCTCAATTATGAAATTTTAAACTAATTAACATCTACTCATTATTTAACAATATATATGAATAATAAAAAAAAAAAAAATAATAATAATTTTTTCTTAATACATTTCGACTCAACTGTTTATTAAATGAAACTCGACATTGTAATTTATTTAATACTAAACTTCGCAACAATGGCCCTTTTAATGTCCAAAATCAAAAGTCCATAAATAAATCATCTTTCATTTTATTACAAAGTCTAGTTTGACAATATTCAAGGGGTTGTGTCCTACAGGCCCCAAATAGCAAACAACTAAAGTGTCAAATATACTCAATTGGAAACAAGAGCCAAGCATAATAATATAAAAGCTTTTTGCATCTAAATATACCATTTAAAGCTGAGAGTCTTGTAGTTTAGTGAAACGGCCTCTTCTCCTATATGAAAAAAGGTTCAAATCTCTCATCCCTTGTTGTAACTATTGAATTATCAAAAAATATAATACTACTTAAACAAAAATTTAGAAGTTTTTGGGGGTTGTGACCTCCCTTGGTCTAGGTAGAGTTCCTTCAATGATTCACAGTTTTCGCAAATTGCAAGTAATTAATAATTATGATCATTTGTTTTCTTCTTTAATTATAATTTTAATTAGGGGAAAAAATGGAAGCTACCAATTTGGATTAAGAAAATTGACGGCGGACAAGACTCAAACCGATTTACATTTATGAGGTTAGTGACAAGGTATCACTACATTATGCATGCAGGTTGTGCGTCACCTGTTAGCTTGGCGTTGGTCACTTTTACAGAGAATTGTTTGTGTAAACGTTAAGAATTTAGAGGGTAAAACAGCATGGGACATCTTGCAAGGACTGACACAAGTAGACAATAGGGAGATGAAGGTTATGCTACACCGTGCTGGAGCTTTAACGGGTTCATCTCTTTCCACAGCTACTTGTTCTGCAAAATTAAGATATCTTGAGATATTTCGACTCATGTTTGCTTATGAATTGACGACTATAACAGACGAAATGCACAATGCGTTTCTGGTGGTTGCTGTACTTCTTGTATCAGTAACCTATTCAAGGGTTACTCAGCCCTCCTGGGGGAGTTTGGCAAGATGACTACAAACTAGTAACAACTACTGCTTCAGATGCCACAGCATACGAAGCAGGGACAGCCATTGGTTTGACAAAATCCCCCGGTTTTTCTGTATTCCTGATTTTTAATACACTGACATTTTTATTATCAAACACAATAACTTATATCCTCCTTCCATATGGGCTCATTAGTGGGATGTTTACCATGATCCTTGCCTACCTCTGGCTTTGCTATGTTGAGTCATTGATAGTCATAACCAACTGTCCATATTGGATGTTGATTATAGGATTGTTTATGGTCATAATTTATATGTCCCTACTACAGGCTTTTGTTATTTGGACAAGAAGGCTTATGGCTTATAGTAAACTCGAAATATTGCAAGATTAAATGCCAAGTCAAGTGGAGTGCTGATTTATTAATCATGGAAGAAGAATTGATCTAAAACATAAATTAAGCCAAGCCTGGAGCTATATATATGCATCTGAAATAATGTGTATCAATTTTTATTTTTGTTTCTTCTCCCACCATGTAATTTCGAGAATAAAATTTAGCTTATGTTTCAGCATATATACATGTTTGTATAGTTCCCCATGTTCTTGTAGTTTAGCATAACTACTAGAATAAATGGGGATGATGAACATGTGTGAAAACTTCTTGAAACTACTTAAATACGTGTCAAACTTGAAGTAATCACTTAAATTGGATTTGGCCCAAAACTTTTAGTCTTTCATTCCAACTTTTATACTTATACCAAACGTGAGAACTACCTAAAACTCTTTAATTTTTCCAACTTTTGTGCCTATACCTTACACGAGAACCACGTAAAACTCTTTAATTCTTTTTGAATTAATGGATTTGCACATATCCAATCCTTCGTCATATAAATTTGAAAATCTAATTACTTTTGAAATTCCCCTAAAAAAAAATAATAATAATAACTTTTGAAACGCCGAGTTTTGGTCCTTTACATAGAAAAGAAATAACAAAAATGATGAAGCTATTGAATTTTCTTTACAATGTCCAAAGGTATTACCTATTACCATCACCATGTGCATTTATGGCTCTAATTTATGTAATGAAACCTTCAAGAACCACATGCCACCAAGCAGAAAATAAAAATGGAGAACCGAATGTAGAAAATCAAATTCCATTCATCAACGCTTGGTTGGAAGAAAGTTTACTTGAGAACACTGGAAGAAAAATACAAAACTTGCTGCAAAGAAGTTTTTATAGAGTACAAAATTTTATTTTTTAAGACATTTCTTCTCAAGAATTTTCGAATGAGAGTCTCTCCAAGTTCAAAAGGGTAGTAATATCCTGTTTCAACCACACCTACCTGTGAATCTGTCAAATCAGTAAAAACTACAAGATAGAGAAAAATAACATTATTAAAGCTTCACTCAAAAGAAATCTCCATCCTGCACAGAAACTATAAACCGACCGATTTCTGCAGCTTTTGATCTGGTTGAGGGAAATTCAAGTCATCTGCAAACATCCAAAAATCAGAAAATACATGAATAACAATGCAAGATCTGTAGACAATTGAGGGAAAGTGATCATTCAGAAAATGGCTCAGTGGGTTACCAAAATAATTTTCCATTCATCTACACCAATATGTACATGTACATGTACATGCACGTGTACACACACATACACAGAGGGAGAGAGAGAGAGAGAGTACCATGACATGCGTGGTGGGCACTTCTAACACAATATACTGGAAATCCAGTGTAGAATTTCAAAGGCCCTCCACTTTTCAGGGTTTTGAGCGCACAATCTAAAGTGCCACTGTGCCAGTGTAAGGAACCTTCCCCTCAGCATCAGGTTGCATCTTCTGAATCTGGGTTTTGACATACTCAAAGGGTAAACTGCAAGCTGCAGCAAAGAATCCTGAAATGGTACTAGCACCTGAGATGAAAATAAAAAAAGCAATAAAACATTTTGTTAGCCTCAAGGTTTCAATACTTATTAATTGGCTAATTAATCCAAAGACATTCATGAAGTTTTGATGATAACCATGATTTTAAGTTATTCATTAATGATATTTTCATATGAACTAATGATTTATGTTTTAAAGCATAATGTTGACTATTGATTTAATTGGACCAACATTGGCCAATTCAAATATCAAGCAAATGCAAAGTCGACAAGTTGCAAATTCACTGAAGAACAAAGTCATCAAGTCTCAAGACAAAGAAATCAAAGCTCAAGAATCATGTTCCGAGACATATGAGAAGTAAGAGTTAGGTTTTGTAAAGTTTATTAAGATTTGATCTTTAAGGCTCAACTTTAAAACCAACTTAAATTGATTTTAAAAAATAACGGCTAGATTGATTGCAATTCAAAACAAATAAATCAATTACGACTGAAAAATTTTTGAAGCAGAAAAGTTTTCAAAATATTGACAAAGTCAATATTAATGGCTAGATATTTTGATATTTAAAGATAGTCATGTGAACACAAAGAAATCTCTTACGGTGAAAAATTTATGAAATAGAAAAATTTTCAAAATATTGACAAAGTCAATATTAATGGCTAGATTGATTGATATTTAAAAATATCCAATGTGAACACAAAGAAATATCTTACAATGAAAAATTTCTGAAATTGAAAAGCTTTCAAAATCTTAACAAAGTCAAAGAAAACGGCTTGATTGATTAAGATTCAAAAATGCAAGACAACAATGAAATCTATCACGGCTAAAAATCTTTGAAATAGAAAAGCTTTCAAAATATTAAAGTCAAAGAAAACGGCTTGATTGATTGAGATTCAAAAATGCAAAACAACAATGAAATCTATCACGGCTAAAAATCTTTGAAATAGAAAAGCTTTCAAAATATTAAAGTCAAAGAAAACAACTTGATTGATTGAAATTCAAAAATGCAAGACAACAATGAAATCTATCACGGCTAAAAATCTTTGAAATAGAAAAGCTTTCAAAAAAATTCACATAGTCAAAGATAATGGCTTGATTGATTGAAAATTAAAACAAATGCAAGACAGCCATGAGTAACGGAAGAAATCAATTACGGCTATAAATACTACTCTTTCTTCATTTCTAAACATAGAGCAATACAAGAGAAATCAGAGAAAGAAAAGAAAATATCTTTTATATCAATCCATCATTTCTCAAGCTTATATTTTCATATCATTCAAAATCTTGATTGAAAATCAAATTTCTCTAAACACTTTTTGAGCTATATTGATCAAATCTTTGATATACTATTAGAGTGAGCATATTGTGTACAACTACTCTTTGAGAGAGCCTTATTTTGTACAACAAATCTTTGTTGAAACTTGTGAGTATTTTGTTAGGGTTTTGGTATAAATCCTAAGGAGTGAAAATGATTTTTTACTCGGTGGTTACTCTTTACTGTGTAAGGAAGATTTGTGGGTTTTGGTATAAATCCTAAGGAGTGAAAAAGATTTTTCACTCGGTGGTTACTCTTCACCGTGTAAGGAAGATTTGTAACGGTTTGATCTTCACCCGAAAGGAGATTGTCAAATAGTGGATTTGGGAATCCTCAAGAAGTGTTCTTGAGGCGGGGACGTAGGCGGGGAAGCCGAACCTCGATAAAAATCATTGTGTTTGATTTTCTCTATCTCTATCTCTTACTTATTCAATTGCTTATATATACTTGTGCTTGATTTCATATCATATCTATATTGCAATTGAATTGTGATCAAACATTTGCTAAATCAATATTTGCTATTTGAAGATAGTTTTTAATTCCGCATATAAATCGAAAAAGTTTGCCTCAACCTAAATCACCCCCCTCTTAGGTTGATATTTGGGTAACAATTATTGTTACCCAAATATCAACCTAAGAGGGGGGTGATTTAGGTTGAGGCAAACTTTTTCGATTTAAATGCGGAATTAAAAACTATTTTCAATTAGCAAAAATTGATTAAACAAATTTAATAACACAATTCAATTGCAATATAGATATGATAGGAAATCAAGCACAAGCATATATAAGCAATTGAATAAGTAAGAGATAGAGATAGAGAAAATCAAACACAATGATTTTTATTGAGGTTCGGCTTCCCCGCCTCAAGAACACTTCTCGAGGATTCCCAAATCCACTATTTGACAATCTTCTTTCGAGTGAAGATCAAACCGTTACAAATCTTCCTTACACAGTGAAGAGTAACCACCGAGTGAAAAATCCTTTTCACTCCTTAGGATTTATACCAAAACCCTAACAAAATACTCACAAGTTTCAACAAAGTATTTGTTGTACAAGATAAGGCTCTCTCAAAGAGTAATTGTACACAATATGCTCACTCTAATAGTATATCAAAGATTTGATCAATATGGCTCAAAAAGTGTTTAAAGAAATTTGATTTTCAATCAAGGATTTTGAATGATATGAAAATATAAGCTTGAGAAAGGATGGATTGATATAAAAGATATTTTCTTTTCTTTCTCTGATTCTCTTGTATTGCTCTATATTTAGAAATGAAGAAGGAGTAGTATTTATAGCCATAATTGTTTTCTTCCCGTTATCATGTTGTCTTGCATTCTTCTTGATTTTCAATCAATCTAGCCAATTTCTTTGACTTTGTTTAATATTTTGAAAACTTTTCAGAAATCTTTAACCGTAATTGATATGGTTGTCTTGCATTTTTGAAAACTTTTCAGAAATCTTTAACCGTAATTGATATGGTTGTCTTGCATTTTTGAATTTCAATCAATCAAGTTGTTTTCTTTGACTTTGTTTTCTGTTTAAGAAATTTTTAGCCGTAATTGATATGGTTGTCTTGCATTTTTGAATTTCAATCAATCAAGTTGTTTTCTTTGACTTTGTTTAGATTTTGAAAGCTTTTTAATTTCAGAAAATTTTCACTATAAGATATTTCTTTGTGTTCACATTGGATATTTTTAAATATCAATCAATCTAGCCATTAATATTGACTTTGTCAATATTTTGAAAATTTTTCTATTTCATAAATTTTTCACCGTAAGAGATTTCTTTGTGTTCATATGACTATCTTTAAATATCAAAATATCTAGCCATTAATATTGATTTTGTCAATATTTTGAAAACTTTTCTGCTTCAAAAAAATTTTCAGCCGTAATTGATTTATTTGTATTGAATTGCAATCAATCTAGCCGTTATTTTTGAAAATCAATTTAAGTTGGTTTTAAAGTTGAGCCTTAAAGATCAAATCTTAATAAACTTTACAAAACCTAACTCTTACTTCTCATATGTCTCGGAACATGATTCTTGAAGCTTTGATTTCTTTGTCTTGAGACTTGATGACTTTGTTCTTCAGTGAATTTGCAACTTGTCGACTTTGCATTTGCTTGATATTTGAATTGGCCATGTTGGTCCAATTAAATCAATAGTCAACATTATGCTTTAAACATAAATCATTAGTTCATATGAAAATATCATTTATGAATAACTTAAAATCATGGTTATCATCAAAACTACATGAATGTCCTTGGATTAATTAGCTGAGTAATAGGTATTGAAATCTTGAGGCTAACACATTTCTCGAAAGATTAATATTTTTTTGGAAATGAAAGCCAATGCCTATTATATATATATATATATATATAAAAGTAATCAAAGCAAATTACTTATTTAATTAGTAGAAGAAACTACAAATATTTATTCTTTGCATAATTTTTAATACAATGGGGGAGAGCATTTGGAAGGCTCCTTGTCCCTCCTGATGTAGGACACAATATACGGTTTAAGTTTTGTTGTTTATTAAAATTAATTTTTTTACTTAATTTTTTGGAATTTAAGGTTTAGGGTTGTTATTTCTAGATTTTAAGTGTTAATGCTTTCTAGGTTAAATTAAAGTTCTTTAATTTTATGGTAGGACATCAATTAGGATTTCTTATAAAATATTATTACTTGTCAATTAGGTTTTAAGGAGTCTTAAAATTCTCCAATTAAGTCTGTAAATGAATTTTGTTAGTTTTTCCTATTTTCTAAAGTTTTTTAAGGGTCTTAGTAACCCTATGCGTTATTTAATATTTATATTGCTATAGTTGTCAAGGCAATTGAATTTTTGATTAAATAATATTTTAGAAAAGATGTTTTCTCTCTATTATTCAATATTCCTTGTGGATTCTAGAGTTATATTACTTAAAGGAGAACAATGTGTTCTTTTCTTTACTATTCGGTTGCATCACCTTTGGATGCATATACATCTCAGCCTAAAAACTACAAAAATCATAGGTTGAATACTAATGATGGCCAACTGAATTTCACCATGGTTTTTGCATAGCAACGAAAAACTATTCTCTTTGTTCCATATTGCATTAATTGTTAGTCTATTTAAAAAAAAAAAAAAAAAAAAAAAAAAAAAAAAAAAAAAAAAAAAGCTAAATTATTAAAGGAACATCATTCATTGTCTTTCAAACGAAAAATTATAAGTTTCCAAAACTAGCATCCTTAATTTAAATTCAAACAAGACTAATGCAAAGGGAGCTAGCATTGACTTTTTAAATAAAACAAAGGAAAAGTTAGGAAATTTATCGATATTTTATTCATCTACTTTTAAATTAAATACTACCAATTAAATAAAGTTCCAATTTATAAGAAAAACATGAAAAATGTAGTACTTAAGATATAGCTTTGGAGGAGTGAATTTACATGCCAATGAGCTCCAGCTTATTTACCACCTCCTGCCCTTTGTAAATGCCAGGTGGAGGCCTATAGTTAGACCTAAAATGTCATTTAAGATATAGCTTTGGAGGAGTGAATTTTCGTGACATTTAAATTCATAAAAAATTAAATTTCTTCGTAAAAGTTAGGTTTGAAACCAACGAACATAATTCTAGTTTCTTATATTAATATTCAGTGCATGAGGTTAATTAAAAGTTTTCATTACTTGCTCACGAGGTTTGCTTGAAATGGCAAGAGATATAGCATGAAAATTCAATGATAATGCTGAATACAAAGGAACCTGTACAAAATATTTGTGAACAATTGTCTAATAAATAAATAAATCCAGCTGAGTATATAAGTTTTAGATTTTTTATGATTGCTATTTAATAGAAAATGTCCCAATCATGTTTATACCCTACCGTTTTTAGTATTTTATCTGGACAATGTTGTACTTACAATTAATATATAGAGAGACAATGTGAATAATAAAGTTTGTGTATTGCTTACGTTTGCTTAGTATGGAAACAAAATCATATCATAATAGCAAACCCTTGCATACGTAATTGAGAATATTTGAATTGTAATATTTGAAACCCAGCTTTGCTTAAACCTATATAAACCCAACTTTGTAACCCATTTCTTTCATGTTCAAAAGCCAAGGAGATTTCACCAAAATAAAAAAAGAAAAGCAAAGGAGAAAAACAAAAAAAGGAAGAAAAAAAAATGGTGTACAACATTTCATTCCTAGATCATGTGATCAGGATGGTGGGTGGTCGTCTATACTGGAAGGTATTTGTGCGCAGGGATTTCTGTTTCCACGACTAGTAGCGGATTGTTGTTGTTCGTGGTATATCACCATGCTCATGGTGGTAATACTAATAAATTAACTATGTTGCACATTTATTTTCCTGCCTTTATATTTTGGTTCAGAATGTCTCGTTTACACATCTGATGCCAAAAAATAATAAGCTAAGCCCAATACACTAAGCCCACACAGGCCCATCAGAAGAAGCCCAAATGGGCCCACGAAAAGAGAATAATTTGATAAAAGAAAAAGAAAGAGGAGAAGGGAAGGGGGACGGCAGACACAAAGAAAAAAGGGAAAGAGAAGAGGAAGAAGAGAATGGGGGCTCCGGCCCCCTTTGTTCATGATTTTGTATTGGCTATTACGCCATTTATATGTATTTCTCCCCATTTATTTAGTGAAAAACCCCCTCCCCGTAAATGTAGGCATTGTTGGCCGAACCACGTCAAATATTGTGTTTATTGTCGTGCCGAACCACGTCAAATTTGTGTTTATTGTCTGTTTTCTCCCTCAAGCTTGTGTCTCGTCGGATTAAGCCACTCAATCGGTCTCCCATCGTGTCCAAACTCGCTGTTAAAGAGGTTCTGTACGTATCCCTTTGCTACCCGAGTTTTTTGACGTTACAACACATTTCCTTGCATAATAAAATGAACTTTTTCATCTATCTTGATCTTCATAGTCTTCGCAGTTTCTTTGGCTTGTGATTCGCCACAAATATTGTTTGATGTCAGTTCTACTGTTTCTTCTCTGTTTTTGCCTTTACACCTCCAAGGCTCCAACAGACTCCTTAATTTTGCCGTGTTTATTAAATTGTAAAACTTCCTAATAGCATAACACAAATGCCAGAAGATGGATCCAAAATACATCATTTTCATCGGACTTTGTTTGAATAATATCTTTAAATCATTTTCTTTTTGATAGTTAAATAGTTACAACAAATGGGGGGAGATTTGAATCTTAGTATAAAAGAGAGTAAAGAATACCACATTAAAATACACCATTTCTGTATGGTTTGTTATTCATACTCTTTTTCCCATTCTCTTGCATTCCCATCTTAACAATATAAAAATGCAGCCATACCGATAATACCATTTTCCATATGAACCTGCCTTGGTGTCTTCCTAGGCCCAATAAGTCACATGTCACACCAAGAAAAATGTCGAAGAAATTTTATTAACAAATGACCTAAGGGCACATGTTAAAGTGTATTTAATATTCTATTAAATGATGTTTTTATACATATTTCAAAAATTAAAATCAAATTGTGTGCACATATCAAGAAAAATATTGACAACCATGATGAATTTGTGCATGCAAATCAATAAATTATTGATAATTATAATTTATTCTTTCGAAAAATTTGTATCAAGGCTTATAATTGAATATTAAATACATCCTAACCACTATTCATTGTGCCACCATATTTATGAAATGGTAAAATATAGGTACAATTTTTAGGTGTAATATTTTAGGTTTTCCAATTATAACTAATAATTGAAACAACAGCTAGAGAACTATCCTAAATTTTTCCATTCACAAAAATGACCATTATTGAAATTTATGAGCTTTTCTTCCAAAAATTTGTTAGCCGATTACTTCAGCCTTGATCTCTCTCAATATCTCTCTAAATTCGAAAATCCAGAATTTGAATTGATGTCCTTTCATTGAGTCCTCCTAAATTGCATTGATTTATCCTAAAGATTTCATTTCAATTGGAATTTGGTTCACATGGTGAGTATATTTGCTTCATATCCTCTCCCGCTAGATACTGTATTTTGGTTCAGATCAGATCAGATGGTTATAATAAAAGACAGGCCAGATAAATTTAAAATGAGAGAAACCTGTTACAAACAAGTATGAAAAACAATCCCCTTTTATTTAAATTTATTTTTCTTTCTTCTACAATTATAATTCAGTTTATTTGGGTAAGCAAAGATGATAAGTGAAGCGTGTTTTACTTTTACATTTAAGCACACTCGGGTGCATCTGTGCAGGACATTGCTTCTTGTACATAAAAGTCCTTCTGTACACCTTAATTAAAACCTCAACCAACATTCGTCATCAGCAAAATACAAAAAAGGCCATGAAAGAAAACACAAAATACAACCGTCAAGGCTATGCTACATTTCATGCTTCACAATGGGTTTAATAAAGGACCAATTTGCAGCGGTCAATGTAACACCCATGATTTGTGATACTGTTAAAATTGTGAAATTGAGAGATCTAAGGCACCTCAAAGTTCTGGCCTCAAATAATCTTTTGGCTGGCCGAAGGTAAATTGCAATACTTTAACCCAAAACAATGCCTTATAACAGAAGCCAAGCTAACCATTTAAGCAGCTCCCACTGCAGGTTAAAAAGACCAACAACAACAATACTACAGAACAATTTTTCACAATTTGTTGGAGTGACATTGTGATTACTACAACATCACTTTCACTGAGACTACCATTAACATCACTTTTATTGTATACCAATTATAACCTATCATCTCAGCAATTGTAAAATTGTTGCCATTAAACTTATTGCTAGTATAAAAGAAAAATTATTCATAGTACTCATGCATGAAAACAGTACTCTCTCTATCTCAAAATGTTAGTCCTCTATTCCATTTTCGAACGTCCCAAAATTTAATACTCACACTCTTTGAAAAGTCAATAAATATCTCAAAATGTGAGCACTATTGCGCCTTTACTGGTGCCCTGAGCCTGAGCCTAACGAACCCCTGGGAAAAAGTGCTCACTGATAATGAGGATTATGGTTAATGATAATGATAATGATAATGAGGGTCTTGCCAAGAGGCTCACTAATATGGACTACACGTTGCAAATTTGGTAGGATGCCAATTCTCATTTCTTGAGCGTTATCACAAGTTAAGCGAAACTTGAACCAGTAGAATGAACCCAAAACAGCCAGTTCTCTGAATATCAAAACTCTATATAATTCCACTAAAATACACTTGACAAATATCAATTGAAGAATATCATATGCAAATTATCATTGAATTTGAAGGCAACAAAAGGATACCGTATCAGTTTGAGAACAAATTGCACTATGATGTCCTCAAGGCATAAAATGGTTCAGCACAAAATCGGAGTTCAATATTCAGTTTCTAACACACCGTCAATGAGTCCAAACTCCATGGCCTGCAATTGGAGGCAGCACAGCAAGAAAATTGTAGTAGTTCTCAATGGAGTTCAATTATGTATTAATAAAGCAGAAATAAGCTGCCAGAGAAGCTGGGATAAAAAATAAATTAGTAGCAGATAATTAATGGAGGCTCTTTCGTTGTAATGGGCTTTAAATATTTGATTTTGCAGGGTGTCCACTCATCATGATATTTCAAAAGCAATATATTTTCTTGAGGAACCACTTAATTGGCCTATAAAATTCTAGCAATACTGAATACAGACAGCTTGCAAATGTCTTATTTTTATTATATTTTCCATTCCCTTTCCCTTTTAAATAAAAAATACAAAATAAATAAACAGATCGAAGAAGAACAAAGGACTAAGGAACATTACCTCAGAAACAGACAAGAAACGATCCCTTTCAGTGTATTGTTGCACTTTCTCTAGAGGTTGGCCGGTAAAAGTGGAATACATTTTGTCAATTTTCTGCATGATAATATCAGGGGAAGAAATATAGTCAACGCTTAATATTGAGCAACACACTCATGATTTCAAAAGAATTATACAGAGAAAAGCTGGGCTGTACTTGAAACTGGTCATTGGTTAATTTTAGTGAGTGGAGTACAGAAAATGGAGTAATCTAAATCTAAAGTGCTCAGCGAACCTTTTTTTTTGACAGGTAAAAATAATTTTATTCAAAGGAAAATAATAGTAAATGAAATACAAAATATGAAATAATAATAATAATTATATTCAAATGCTCAGTGAACTTGAAAATGCATTAACGGTGAATCAATATTTTCTGTCAAAGCACCAATCTGTAAAAACGTTTTCTGTCAAACCTTCAGAAAATCATGCAAGTTTTCCGATCATTAGGCTTTTACCCAAAGGGGTGTGATGAAAATGGAATTCGAGAAGCCCCATTATATTGTATTTTCTGTGCAATAATGCAGGTTCCTTGTGAACACTCATTCCACACTTCTCTAGATGATGATCAAGGCACCTGTAATTACTACTAAAATGCTGTTTACCAAGAGATAGGCGAAAAATACCAGCCTAATTCTTCGTGATGATAGCATGAATTTACTAACAACAATAATAGATATCTCTTTCATCATCTTCCCCACGGCAGAGTGAAATTTATTTGAACAATCGAGCCCAGCACATCACTATACCTAAATTTCAGTGTTTCTAATGCTCGAAACTTACAGTCAACTTAAGGAGATCTTTGTTAAGACAGGCTCCTTAAGAATGGGGGAAGAGATTAGGGAGAACTCAGAGAGTTTATAGAGAAGAGAGACTAATTGGGTTCTTCATGAATGAATGATTACAAGAGTTACCAAGGGCTGGCCAAGGCTTAGCCTACCAACTCACTGACTAATCTGTCCATGTGGCCTGGCAGTTCTACTTAGCCATGTGATGCTTTGGCTAGTTAGTTAAAAGGATCTTGCACACGTGCATTCTAACCTAAGACTTTACAAAAGGTTAGTTACAAGTCTCTAGCTATTATAGTCTTATTCACACAAGTGTGCATGTGATGCAGGACAAACCAGAAAAATCAACCGAAAAATTAAAGGGATATGACCTAGGAGTCAACACCAAGCGAGAAAACCCACTAGTAGTCGGCACCAGGCCATTGAAAGAAATCCAAGAAGGAACTTTCATTCATCAACCCTTTGAAAGAGTACATACTTTTGCTTTTATAGGCTGCTAAACCCTAATTCTAACAGACAATAAAAAACAAAAACCCCAATTCTAATAGGTTTGGGCCCAATTATTGAATTTTAAAAATAACCCTGACTTTAAACAAAAATATTAAGAAACCTAATTAGATACTAAGAAATTTTTTTTATAGGATATACTAAGACCTAAAGTAAACATATAATCGATAACACTAAATTAAAATAAATATCTCTTTTAGGCTCCCACATCAGTAGATATACAACTTACAAATTGTTACAGGATACAACTCAATGCATTACAAGTTACAACTCAATGAAAGGTCATTATCAACAAAAAAACAACTCAAAGCAAGGTCCTTAACAATCTTGTTCTTCATTTTTTATTCAAATTAACATGAATAGAGAGATAATAGAGTCACTATATTTCAGCTTGATCTAAGTCATATAAGCTGCATTATAATCATCCAGAAATAATTCAAAGCATGCAACTGAGTGGGGAAGAGAGACTGACATGACGAGATTGAACTGCTTCATTCACTTGGCGCCTCACATCTTCCACATGCCCCTACAAGTAGATAACACAATCATATCTATGGAATGTGAGCAAATGAATCATAATACCTCAAACTATATATCAAATTTCCTCGCATTACACATTCTAATGAGAATACTTTTATTGTTTGTGTTACCCAGTACCTTCACTTCACCCAGCGATACTCAGTTTTCAGGAATGACATGGGTAAGAGCAAAGCTATTTGACACTCCAAGTGGTGGAAAATCTATGAAATCAAAAGAATCTGATTGGGATTGTACCCAAGCCCAATACCAGCCCAAATTCATTTAACCAAGTTTTATTGTAACTCTCTAATCTCAAACTACAGTAGATAGGGAAAACTAATTCAAACTTTACACTTTCTAATCTCAAACCACATTAAATAGGAAAAAAAAAAAAACTGATTTAAACTTCACATAAGCTCATGTATATAGAACCTAAAGGCCAAAAAGAAATAGCCAAACATAAAAGGGGAAATTGAAGTGGATTAGAAAGATGTTGTGATATAATTTGTTTCCACATTATAAGTCAAATTTGTTTCCACGGATTACACCAGAATTCTAATCTAATCTTCAGATCTTATCCTTTCATGAGCATATTATTTCATAAAATGCAGTAAACTACACCAAAAGGAAATTCATACCCCACATCCACTCTGTGGTTGATGTATCATAATACGTGCATTTGGCATTGCATAGCGCATTCCCTTTTCTCCACCAGCAAGAAGAAGCGCGCCTTGGCTTGCCGCTACTCCAAAACATACTGTGCCAACCTTGGGCTTAATCTGAAAGCATTAGTCAACAAATGCTTGCAGAGTAAGAAGTTTGAAGACTTTTTTTTTTTTAATAAAGAAAAAGTGGACGTATACGAAGTATAATGCACACAATTGGGAGATGGGGTACATGCTTTTACAAGAACCATATAACATCTAATGACAAGTATATAATCCACTGACGACTAGGGAAAAGAGCAGGTCTCAAATGTGCTTGTTTTCCTGAGAATTCAGAACAAACAGCTTAGCCTAACGGGATCACATGAGTAGTTGGGAAAGAAGACTGTCAAGCTGCAGCAACGGTCTGGTAACTTCTTACAATTTAAGTGCAGATGATTTTTGTTTTTAATCTATAAACTACAGATAGCATGACCTCTTTTAAACTCTGAACAGGGTCCAAATGAAATATATAGGGCAAAGATCCAAGCACAGAAACATTATCAGCCAAAACAGATGTCCCCCAAAATCTTCTCAAATGTCCCATCTAAAAATAAATAAGTAAATTAAAATAGAAGTCAGATAGAGATAGATCATAGATGAAGACAACTTATCTTTTTGTTTCCTTAGTAATCTTCTTTCTTTAGTTTTCCTTCTCCAAATGTTCATTTTATTCCATTCAAGTTCGTTTGTTTTAGTTAGTAAAATGGTTAAGCCACCTTTTTGGAATATTAGTATATTTGGCATATTAGTTACCTTTGTGCTCCTTCATATTATTTATTCTTGTTCTTTTTAGTTCTCCACCTATGTATCCTTCTCTTTTCCTTTCAATTTTTTTTTTTTTAATAACATAGGGAACATTTGTAAAGAAGAGTCTTTTGGACTCGCCCCTAAGAAATAAAACCTACGGGCAACTGACCCCACCCACCTTTCAAATTTGTTTATTGTGGAGTAGAAAATGGTCAGGCCCTATTGGCAAGTCATCACGTTCAGCTCCATTATATATCTAAGCTGTCTTAGTAAATGGATCTTGCAACATTTATATAGGATCACTGATGCAATAGTTTTCAGTCACTTGAACTTTAGGATGATTGCTCATAACTTGCTCAATTTGGGAGATAATGGCTTTTTTTAAGGCAAAAAATCACGATCATGACATATAAGGAGACAATCAAATATATTGTTTTTGTTTATTGGTAAGTTACACACATTGTTAGTATGCTTTGAATCCACAACCTAAGCTTCCACCAACTCTTGTCGGAGAAGGAAGTCCCATTTAAGCTAGAACTCCTTGGCAAGAGGCACTAAAATATAATGTTTAAAATTAATCAACATTCTTTCTCACCTTGTAAGGTCATCATCAATACCAGATAGCAAGACAAAGTAACTAATGTGCTAAAGGTAGCAAGAATATTTTAAGAAAAAGAGAGCAAAAAAATCATCAAAAATATTTTTAATCTTACCCATGACATGCAATCATAAATTCCCAGCACAGAGTACGTACTTCCACCAGGGCAGTTCAAATACACCTGAGAGGGCACAGGACTAAGTCATAAGCTGTAAAGAATTATCTTTATCATAGAATTTTGATTTTGCAACCCCTATGCATCAATTCCAAGATTGAAATAACAAAATAACACTGTCAACACGTAACCACACCAGAATATCAGCATCCTCATCAATTGTTGCCAGAGTCACAAGCTGTGATATGACTCGCTGAGCCACCTGTGAGTTGACTGGCTGACCAATGAAGATTATGCGATTCCTGAATAACACTGATGAGAGATCCAAAGGCCCTCCTGGGGTCATCACAGCTGGCATTACGGGTGGATTCCCCTTTTTGGCTTCTATTGCATAATAACTGCATATCAAACACAGTTTAAGTGGCTAATTATTCCATTAAATGGTTAAATTTGTTTTAAGTTATTCCATGAAATGGTTAAATAAGAGAAGCAGAAAACATAGAACCACATCAAACATTTATAATTGTAGGATCTTTAAGGAAGCTGAGTAGTAGATCATAGGTATATATAACATGTTTCCTAATGAATTTGTGAAGATCAATGGAAACAAACATGGACCAGCTGCAATGCTTTTTCCTCAAGCCAATTCCTACCTGTAATTAGTCATTTTTAAAAACTTCATTTAATTTTCTATCATATGGATGTGATGATGGCACTGCATAACATACTCTATTATTTATTTATTTATTTTTAAAAGAAAACCTCTAAGTGCAATACTCTCACACAGGAAATTATCGCTTGAAAAGAAATATCATCGCTACAACAAATGATTACACACACAGAGACAGATAAAAAGGAGTACACTACTAAGCAGAAAAGGGAACAAGCAATACACCTTGTACTGGTATCAAGAAAATCCTTCTTTTCCCGCTTACTAGGTAACCCACCAGTTTTACTGGATAAGCCTGGACACAACAAATACGTTACATATTATAACTCACTTTCTATGCGAAAATGCAAAAGTTCATAGATTAACCATCACTGCAGGCATTTATGTATCTATAAAAGAATTTGGAATAACAAATCATATTTAGTAGCACAGTAAAAAAATCATCAACAAGCACTAGATCTAAGAAGCATGGACACTCCAAAATCCCCAGCATGTTCATGTCAAATACACCGGGGACACTCCTTCATGCATATCCTCAATATGTTAGAGAGGAAAAAATAAATAAAAAATCATTTGATTTTAGATATATTCTTTAAAAATTTGATAATTGTTATTTATTTTGAAAACTTGAAAAATATGCCTATAATTTTTATTTATTTTTTTATTTTTGCTAAAAAGTTAAATACATAAAATAAATTAATTAATTAGTTGCCGTATCCCGACCATTTCCTATTTTTTCAAGAATTCCCATGTAGTCGTGTCTCGTGTCGTGTTGTGTCCATGCTTCTTTGCACAAGATAGCATATATGTAATATAAATATAAAAAGTTCATAGGCATGATAAATTAAGAAATCAGAGGGAATTGGCTCGGACCAAGACAAATTTTTGGATAAAATTAGGGGCATTGAACTCAAACAAACTGTTCCTAGGCACAACTAAGCTCAAAAAGACAACTGGGTCATCCCCAAATCTAGTTTTAGCATAAAGTTCGCTACTTAAAATGCAGAAATTGTTTGAGTTTCGTACATTAATCTTAAACAGTAATTTAAAAGTCAAGAAATTGAAACTAGAAAAAGACAAAAAAAAAGAAAAAAAAGATTACCTAATGTTAAAGAATCACCGTATGGAGGTGGCAAGGCAGAGACTATCGACCTCGTTGAGTTTCTGTAAATTAAAGAATGGAATTCAAGAATTGATAAGTAAAAATGAAAGTTTAAAGTGAATAAAATAAAATAAAACAAATTAATACATATAAGAATATACATACCTGCGAGAAAAGAAAGGAATGGACGGGGTTCTGCTACGTGAAGCGATTGATGAGAAGCTTAAAGGCACGGAGATAGCTGAGGCTACCATTTCGCACCCACAGAGAGAAGAGAGAGCGAACTAGCAAGATCTTTATGTTTTGGCGACGGTGTCGTTTAAGTGTATAGTCTTTATTTGGGGGGCTCCGGACTCCAGAGTGTTTTGGGAAAAGTATAAGATAATGGTGTTTAATTGTTCTAAAAATAAATAAAATAAAAAACTCCTCTGGTTTTTCTTCTCAAAAAAACTCATATGGTTTTGATCATTTGATTTTTATTTTTATTTTTGTTATCATATTTTTAGGATAAGTTCGATTTTTCTTTTCAATTTAAAAAGTTTGAATTTTGTCCCATCAAATTTACGAAAAATAGTAATTGAATCCTTTTGTCCAACTTCTCATGTAGCACTCAATTAGGAATGGCAATGGATTTAATTTTGAGGGTTTCTCAGTACGATTGGACTCTAATGGTAAATGCCTGAAATTTTATTAAATGGGTAATAACCCTAGAGTTTGGTTTATTAGGACCTGGTGTGGATACAACACCATAACCCTAGAGTTTGGTTTCATATTTTTAAACCTATTAGAGTAGGTTTTGGGTTTTACACTTAGGTTCCCAACATGACCTGATTATGTATTTAAATTATTAAAATACTTTTATTATTAACTTTATTTACACAAAAACTAGGGTTAAATAAAATGAATTTTAGTAAAAGAATGTTATGTAAATATTTAAAATGTCATGTTGGATTTTTAATATTTTTTTAGTGGTTTCAAGTTTCAATATAATAAGTTGTTATGACAATAAAGTGGTTATAAGACTTATTGATTAATTTAGTGTAAAAGTGCTTACTAATTATTAAAATAGGGAAATAATTTACCTTTAACCAATTACGTGGCAATTAAATAGATCATTCACTTGTATTTTTAGTCACATGACATTTTCAATGAATCATATGATTTTTTTTTTTTAATAATCAATGTGCATAGTTTATTTATTTGACATGTAGTAGTTTGAAAGAAAATTCCTCCAAACCGAATTGGATGTAAACTATGTCCCGAGAAAGTGTCCGTGAATAATCTATTATGGTCTGTCATACTCTTGCGAGATGATTCATTCACTTCATTTCGTGAAAATCTATCATGGTGACTTTCTTGTGCTTGTGTCTTGATTGATCTATCACGGATGAATGGTAAATTAATATTTAATTGCTCTCATGGAGATGATTCATTTACTTCTTTCAATGTTTGCATATGGTTTACCTGAAGTTGCCCCTTGTTGATGCAGTTGGTTGTATGATGGACTAATCCATGAGATGCCTTTAAACAAAGGAAAAGGATAAGGTTGGGAACATTAAAAAAAAAAAAAAAAAACTATACGGCATAAGATTATAAATTTATATATAATCATGTGCTTCACTTTTTATGTTCTTAATCTAAGGTGGTAATCTCCACCTATTCCTGACTATTTATTCAACTTGATTCCCCGCCATTACTTAGTTATTTCATTTACCTAATAAGAAAATGGTAAAACTTTGGTACAGTTCCTTAAATCAAGTACATTAGGTTCTAGTTGAATTTAAATATTCTTACAAAATATGACATTGTTTGTATTTTATTGACTAATGCAATCATGTGTTTGAATTCAATTGGGGAATTTAATGTACCTAACCTAAGTACTGTATCTAAGTTTTACCCATAAGTAAATCTTTCATGTAGCTAATGTTTACCTTAAAAGCTTAGATTTCAATCTATTTACTTTTTGAAAGTGAGTAACCTTACCAAAGAAGGTATGAACTCCAAGTCTTCAATAGCAATGACCACCAAGAAAGAACTCCCTTATAAGTAAAGACTGAAAATTCAACTATTAAACATAAGTTTCTCAACTCCTCTTAGCCAATCTGAACAGAACACTGAAGGTTGAAAAATCACTTGATCAATTTTCAAGGCAACACTAATTAAAGGGCTAATAGAGAGATGAAAACGAAAGATTCATCGACTATAAATGTTTGCCAATAAATTTAAAGAATGACTATGAGACTCCTTAAATCCCCAAATTCTCATCACTTGGACAACAAAAAAATGTATCAATTTGATGGAGAAATAAAGTGGAATTTGAAATCGAGGAAAATTAATGTAGGAGAAGATGTAGCCAACTGTGCAGATTGGATTTAATGGAGAGAAATTAACGGTTTGATTGAAGCAAAGAAATGTGAGATCCAAAACGATATGTTTATTAGTAATGAAGAAGAACTACAACAAACAAATGACATTGTTTTGATGGTAAGTTTGTCAATAGAAACGACGTCATTTTGGACACCTCAATGAATCTAAAAGCAGTAGGTAAAAACATGTTTGAAGGCCTTTAAGGACTTTTTGTTTTGCTAAACCATTCAAGGAATTCTTAATTACTTATTGCCTATATATATCACAAAATTTAAAAGAGAAATTTGAAGAGAAGATTTCATTTAATTTAAGTAATAAAATGAACTCTATATTATCTGATAATGCCAAAAATCAGTGGGCACGGACATGTCTTAATCTTGACAGACGGAGCCTACGTTGATGGACAAATGGACCTGCAAAAAAGAGAAACGGTGAAGGGATGCACCGGCGGTGGACCAGTGAGGAAGCCTCTGATGCTTAAGTCAAATCACTGCAATCTGAGTAGCAATTTATATAATATGAATACTAAGGTGAGAAAAAGAGAGTGTACCTTGATTCGAGAAGTTTTCTGCTTTATATAGGGGGTTCTTGGCTCCTAACCGTTTGTTTGCATTTAATGGGCTTTTATGCTTTGATTTGTAACTGCTTGGTCACTTGATTTGGAGTCATTAATTGTGTTTTTGACTTTCTTGGTGAGGTTTGCGAAATGGCATGCCTGTCACGTGGGTTTAATGTCCTGTACAGCTGGATTTTCATTAGTGTCGTCTTTGCCATAACTGTCATCATTAGGTTTTGATTTGGTCCATATCAAATGCCCCTTACTTCGTGTCGTTGTTATAAGGTGACGACGTGCGGGGTATTTAATTGGTGCGGGGGTCTTTTAAGTAATTTACTGTGCTCTTTGGGAAGTGGGGAGTTCATTTAATAAAGGGGCGACGTTTTGGGCGGCTTGGCGACACGTGTCGTAACGTGAGTGGTTGGGGTATCTGAGGCGTCTTCTCATCTGTTTTTTGGCGGTTTTTTAATTAGTAAGGTTTTTTATTCTGATTCGCCTTTGGGGTTTTTCACATTTGCAAAAATTTTCGGCGAGCGTCTAGGAATTTTCTCTCCATTTTCCGGTGAGTTCTTTTTCGATCCTTGATCTTTTCTTTTTGTGTTTTGCGATTTCTCTCCGTTTTAGTTCATCCTGGATTCGTTGAGCCCGTCGTTTAGGTTGTTCTTTGTAGGCATCTCAAGGTTCGCTGAAAACGATTTAGGTTTGCCTCCTCTTGAGGGTTACGTGTCCGGTGATAGTGTGCTCCACCCACTAGCGGCGGAAGCTATACTCTATAGTTTATCTAGCAATTAATACTTGGGGGGTTGTTAGGGACATAATGGTGGCTAATGAGGCCGAATGGTCCCTCCCACTCTCTTGATGAGCTGCCGGAAGGTTTGTCTTCGCCTGAGAGGGAGCCGCGAGAGGTTTCGTCCAAGGCGACGCCTAGCACGTCGGGTGCTTGTCCTTTGTTTGGGGTAGACAGGTCCTGGAGGGCCATGTCGTACTTCAGCAAGGTAGATCAAGAGGGCATCAATAGGATTAGGACACGTTATCAAATACCTGATGACATCATCTTGAGGATTCCTGATCTTGACGAAGAAGGCGTGTTATCCGAAGTTTGAGGGCGATGTGGCCTTCTACGAGGTCAACTTTCAAGCTGGCGTTCGTTTTCCCTTAAAACCTTTTGTGAGGAATTTGTTAGATTTTTTATCTTTAGCGCTGGGGCAAGTGGCCCCTAATGGTTGGAGGACGGTGATCTCTTGTATGGTGATGTGGAGAGTGAATAGCAATGGATGAAAGGATTTGACGGTTGGACGAAGTTCTTGTTTTGTTATGAGTCGTGTTAGATTGCAGCTTCTCCCGGCTTCTGGTCGTTCAAGCATCGCGATACAGATACAAGGATCGTCCAAGGACTTCCTTCGTCCAACAGGACTTGGAAGGACGGGTACGTCTTTGTGTGTGGTGATAACTAGGAGAGGCGGCCCGGGGAAGAAGCTAATGGGGATTTTACCAGAGTCTGTAGGTCTTGGGGGACTCCCTCAAAATCTGGTGTGTGTTGTTCCTCTTATTTGTTTCTTCCTTTGTTATCAATTTGTGACTCGTCCTTCCTTTTTGTTCCTCGTAGTTCTAGACCATCCGTTGCTGAACTCAGTGTGGAAAGAAAGGATTTCAAGAATTTTGGAGATAGAAGATCGTCGCTGCAACATTTTTTTGGAACCCGACCTTTTTGCTTCCTTTTCTTTTGGCCCTGAGCCTAACAAAGCCGTCAAGGCACTGTTGCGAGCAAACAAGAAGAGTGAGTGATGTCTTCTTACCCCTTTTTTTTTTTGTGCGTGTTAATGACTGTATGTTAATATCTCCATTGTGTTTTTGCTCTATGTGAGCAGGGGCGATGACGATGAAACTAAATAAGGGAAAGTTGAGGAAGCTGGTTCAGTTAGGGGAGATTGTAGCAGCGCCAGTTAGTCTGAAAAGGAAAAAGGTGGATGAGGATCCGTCGAAGCCAACTGAACCCACATCTTCTCGTCCACCTGTCCTGATGCCGTTCCACTGGTGAAGGCTGTCCCCCCAGCGATTATGGTGGACGTGGATCCTTCCCTTCCAACCGACCCTTCTGATGTGAGAGAAGCCACCATAAACCAGAGTCCTCACATAACGATGTCTCGGGCTAAGAATGTCGTCACCTCAAAAGACATAGACGATTATTCCACTGCTCACACTGAAGACGTCCATTACCTGCTGACCCATTCTTTAATGAAGGTAAGGGTTATTTGGTTTTTCTCTCCATGTTTTCCTTTGTGTCTTGTCTTATCGTTGAGTTCTTGTAGGGTTTGACCGAGACAATGGTGATGAGCCAGAGGTGCATCGCCGCTGAGGAGGATCTTGCTACCCTTCGGGGTAAGTTAATAGCGGACGAGGCGGAGATGAAGAATTGCAAACAGGCGGTCCTTAAGCTAACAAGGGATAAGAAGGAGGTGCTGGTAGAATTGGAGAAGGTGAAAGCTGAGCTGAAGGCCAGGGACAATGACGTCAAGGTGGCGGTGGAGGCCAAGGACAAAGCAGTAGCTGACCTTCAACATTTGGTTGGCCAGATCGAGGGAGCTAAGGCAGCTGCCGTGTCGAAATTTAGGGCGTTTAAGGCTTTCAAAGACGTCAACACGCGCTACTTTCTTTCCGGCTTTGAAGCTTTTAGGAAACAGGCTGCTGAACGCTTCCCAGATTTGGACTTCTCAGTTTTCCAACCCTATGATGATGAGGACTCTGCTGTAGATGGTGGCCAGGACGATCAAGCGGGTGACGATGATGTTTCATCGAAGTAGAAATTTGTTTTTGTCTTAGTATATATCCAAATTTAGTTTTGAACAATATGTTTTTTCTTTGGTGGGTGCCCAGGTTTTGTGGCACGTTTAAACAATATGTTTTGTTTATTTAGCGGATGCCTGAGTTTTGCGGCATGTTCAAAACAATATGTGGTACTTTCGTTGTTTTAACGGTTCAATTTGTGGTTTTATTTGTATGTTCAAGTTGAATGGTATGCCTTGTGGTTCTATGTTTTCGGCCTTATGTGTAGTCTTGTGTTTGGATGGGTTGGTTTAGTCTTAAGACGATGTTTAACTTAACTTACGGTTGAATTTTTTATGAGGTTAAAGGATCGTGTTTGGACGATTCAGTTTAACTTTTAGGTTTGAAAGGTTGTGTTTAGACGATACAGTTCGATTTTTCAGTTGAGAGTTCAAGTTAAAAGATCATATTTGGACGATTCAGTTTAACTTTGTGTTCTTGAAAGATCGTGTTTGGACGATACAGTTCAAAAAGTTTAAGTTAAAAGATCATGTTGGACGATGCAGTTTTAACTTTTAATATTTCTAAGTTAAAAGATCGTGTTGGACAATGCAGTTTAACTTTTAATATTTCTAAGTTTAAAAGATCGTGTTGGACGATGCAGTTTAACTTTTAATATTTCTAAGTTAAAAGATCGTGTTGGACGATGCAGTTTAACTTTTCATATTTCTAAGTTAAAAGATCGTGCTGGACGATGCAGTTTAACTTTGCTATATATATATATATATATATATATATATTTTTTTTTTTTTTAAGGGTAGTATTTCCTGAGATGTTCGGCATTCCACAGGTGCGGCAGTCGTCGTCCGTTTGTATCTTCTAAGTGGTATATTCCTTGCCGGTGGACTTTGACAACTTTATAGGGTCCTTCCCAGTTCAGACCTAGCTTTCCTTGAGTTGGATCTTTAGTGGCCAAGGTGATTTTTCGTAGGACAAGGTCTCCAATGAAAAATTGCCTTGGCTTGACCTTTGTGTTGTAATGGTAGGCCATATTCTTTTGGTACCTCTTCATTCTTGTTTCTGCCGTCTCCCGGACTTCGTCAATCAGGTCGAGGTTGAGGCGGAGTTGTTCTTCATTTTGCTGGTCGTCATATGTTGAAGTTCGGAGGGTCGTCAGTCCAATTTCGACGGGGACAACTGCTTCGCTTCCATATGTCATTTGAAATGGAGTTTCTCCTGTTGGTATTCTTATTGTTGTTTTGTAAGCCCATAGTATGCTTGGGAGTTCTTCTGGCCATAGCCCCTTTGCCCCCTCAAGTCGGGTTTTGATGAGTTTAAGTAAAGATCGATTCGTAACCTCGACTTGTCCGTTGGCTTGTGGATGGCTAGGAGATGAGTAGTGGTTGTGGATGCCTAACTCTTGGGAGAACTGTCTGAATCTTGGGTTGTCGAACTGCTTTTCATTGTTAGAGACAAGCACCCGTGGTATTCTGAATCTGCATATCACTGCCTTCCATACGAAATTCTGGATGTTCTTCTCAGTTATAGTTGCTAGTGGTTCTGCCTCCACCCATTTGGTGAAGTAGTCGATTGCGACTACTAGGAATTTGAGCTGACGCCTTCCGATTGGGAGTGGTCCCATGATGTCTAACCCCATTGTGCGAACGGCCAAGGTGCTGTCATTGGCGTCAGTTCTTCTGGTGGTGAGTGAAGCAAGTTGGCGAATCGTTGGCACTTGTTATAACGTTGGACGAACGCGTTGACGTCCATTTGTATAGATGGCCAGTAGTAGCCTGCTCTGATGATCTTCTTTGACAAGGATCGTGCTCCTAAGTGGTTTTCGCAAATGCCTTCATGTATTTCTTTTAGGACGTATTCGGCCTAGGTCGGCGTTAGGCATCTAAGATAAGGAAGGGAGAAGCCCTTCATGTATAATGGGCGGTGTAACATTGTAAATCGTGATGCACGTACCTTTAACCGTCTCGCCTCGTGTCGATCACTTGGTAATATTCCACCCTGTAGATAAGAAATTATTGGTGTCATCCAAGAAGTTTCTTTGTTGATGGGGTTTACCTCGATGGCTTGTAAGCTTGACTGTCTGACGATTTTGATATTGTCATCCGACTCTATTGACGAGGCAGATTTGGCTAGTTGGTCTGCTGCCATATTCTGTTCTCGAGGTATGCGGTTGAGCTTTACTTCTTGGAATCGGCCTATTTGATGTCTAACGAGGTCCAAATATTGTTGCATGCGTTTTTCCTTAGCTTCGTAGTCTCCGTTAACCTGTCCTACAACAAGTTGGGAATCACTACGTATATCTAACTCAGTTGCCCCCAGTATTTTAGCCAGCTTGAGCCCGGTCAGCAAGGCTTCATACTCTGCTTCGTTGTTGGTGGTTGTATATTACAATCATACAGCTCGTTTAATGATGTCACCTTCGAGAGACTCCAGTATTATGCCGATTCTGCCTGCATTCTTTGTTGACAACCCATCTATGTGGGCCGTCCATCTGGATGTCTGTTCGTCATCTTCTTTTGGTTCATTATTTTTTGTGGTGAATTCTGCTATAAAATCAGCCAGTGCTTGAGCTTTGATCGTGGTTCGGTGGCCGGTAGTCAATGTCAAATTCGCTGAATTCGATTGACCACTGTATGAGTGGTCTGGCAGCATCGGGTTTGTTCATTGCCTTCCACAAGTGGGTGGTTGGTAAGTAGCACTATTGTGTGAGCTTGGAAATATAGCCGGAGCTTCCTCGCTGTTGTTACAAGAGCGAATGCAAATTTTTCCATTAGGGGATATCGTTCTTCTGCTCCTTTGAGGGCCCGACTAGTGTAATAGATGGGAAATTGTTGACCTTCTTCTTCTCGCAAAAGTGCTGAACTAACGGCCGTTGGTGACACGACCAGGTATAGATAGAGTTCTTCGCTTGGTTTGGAGGGGCTTAGCAACAGAGGTGTTGCTAAGTACTTTTTAAGCTCTTCGAATGCTTGCTGGCACTCATCCGTCCACTTGAAAGCCTTCTTTAGTACTTTGAAGAAGGTCAAGCATTTGTCGGTTAATCGAGAGACGAAGCGATTGAGTACCGCAATCCTTCCAGTTAACCCTGTGTTTCTTTGATATTCCTTGGTGGCTGCATTTCTAAGATGGCTTTGATTTTGTCTGGGTTGGCCTCAATGCCTCTCTGCGAAACCATAAAACCAAGAAATTTACCGAAGAAACACCGAAGGCACACTTATCTGGATTTAGCTTTATTTGGTACTTGCGTAGTGTGTTGAACGTCTCTTCTAAATCTTTTAAGTGGTCGTCCTCTTCTTTGGATTTGACCAGTGTTGCGATTTTTAAAGTGCACCCAAGTGCAGGTTTCGCAAGTAGTAATAAAATCTCGGTAAGTCCGAGGTCGAACCACAGGGAATGGTTGACACAGTGTAAAAACCTCTACTATTATTATGAAAAGAAATCAAAATTAAATTGGTTGTTTGTTTTCCACCCGAAGATGGAGCAAGAAAGTATTTTAACTAAAATTAAAATTAAATGGTAAATAAAACTTAGAGAGTCAAATGGATGGAGGCACTAGGGTTCAAGGATCCCCCTATTATTTCACTATGTGAACTTGGATTTTTCTTATCTCAATTAGGTTAGAGAGTTCAACTCGCCTAATCGGAATATTTGACAATTAACCGCTTAACAAGGGTAAAGTAGATAGCTAATGGATTGCTTTAGCTAATAAATTCAAGAGTGTGTTACAGGGGAGACTAGGCATTTAACATATTTTCAAATCATAACAAATCATGGATTTCATGCATTTGATATATTAAAAATCATACTAAATCTTAATCACATATCAACACACAATGATTTCTAATGAATAATGAATAAATCCAAATACTCTATCATAATTCAAGAAAATACATCCTTTTATCCAAGTTTCACATAGAAGAAAATATTAGGGTTCACCTCTAGCCCTAGCTAGAGGTTTAGCTACTCATAGTAATGAAACTAAAAAATAAAGTAGAGAAAAATATCAAAATGCCAAGAAAACTCATGGAATCCGGCTTTTCTTCTTGATTCTCCTCCTTTTCTGTTCACACTGCGGCTGCTTTCTCCCCTCAATAATAAAAATCAATCCCCACGCTGCCTCTCTTTTCTTTCTTTTATAGGTTATCAATTAACCTATTTTCCCATTCCTCCCTCTGCCGCAGCTTGTCTATAGGTCCAGCTGCTGCCTGCCTTTTTCTCCAGCTCATTCTTCTCTTTCTTCTTTCCTTTTTTCTGCTGCCAGCTTTGCTCTAGGTCCAGCTGCTGCCTGCCTTTTTCTCCAGCTCATTCTTCTCTTTCTTCTTTCCTTTTTCTGCTGCCAGCTTTGCTCTAGGTCCAGCTGCTGCCTCCTTTTTCTTCTCTAGGTCTTTGTCCTATCCAAGACCCAATGAAATCCTCATTTTGCCCTTTAACTTAGTCCTTTTTCCTTTTTTGTCTTTTCTTCCATTTTGATCCGTGTATCACAGCTTCTTTATGGGGATTATTCTCATGTAGTGAATGGACTTAGTGATAATATGAGGTTGATGTACAAGTAGGCAAATGGCCATAGGATAATGGACCCTACATCAATAAATTAAGTATAAGTGAGGCATGTAGAATTTTTAATAAAATAAAACATGTAAATAAATAATTTTCATGTTATGCAATGATATGGAAAAATTGTCAAACTTTGCATGTAACTTGAGAATTTTACGTAGGAAAATTCTATTAATGCCTTATGAAAATGATGTCAAAATGTATAAAATCATGACTTATCAAACACCCCCCAACCGGCATTTTGCTAGTCCCTAGCAAAACTAACAACAAGAAAAACACAACTCTTAACTTCACCACTTTCGCTGGCACTCTCGATTGCATTTAGCATATGCAACAAGCCTTTAAACCCCTAGGTGTCCCTAGTGGACGAGTTATAGTCTCGTGAGGGCTTACCAGAACGATACCCACAAACGTTTTGTTACTTCAACAAATATGCTCAGTCTTGATTTTAAATTAAAACAAATGCAATTGTGTTATCAATGAGAATAAAGTATCACAAAAACAATGGTTCTCATTCATGGATAAGCTTAAAAAGACAAACTCCATCTTCAGAATTTTTAGGAAGTTCAAACTAAGTCCAAATCACTTATAATTAAATAGTGGAACGCCACAAGTCTCCTTTGGTGTAAAGTGAAATAACACATAATCATGGGGTTTCAAAATAATTCCAATATAAATGATTCAATACTCTAGAATTCATTGGAATCCCTATCAGATGAACTAACCAAGGCATAGACAGCAACAAAGGCAAATTTTTTTTTTTTTTTTGACACGTGTGGACTGTGCAATGTCTAACTCCTTTAAGCTTTCTAATTGACCCATGTATAGAGCGTTAGACCAGTGACTCCCAAACCAGATGGCTTTAGGGCACTAGGTGTGAAAACACCCCTATGGGCTTACTAACTCGAGTCAACAAGGCTACAAAGCTAAACTAGCCACACACAACAATGTCTAACTCCCTTAAGCTTTCTAATTGACCCATTTATCAAGCGTTAGACCAGTGATTCCCAAACCAGATGGCTTTAGGGCACTAGGTGTAGAAACACCCCTATGGGCTTACTAACTTGAGTCAAAAAGGCTACGAAGTTAAACTAGCTACACACAACATTAACCAATTCAAGCTCTCACCTTCTTCTTCTTTTTTTTTTTTTTTTTTTTTTTTTTTCTTTTTTTTTTTTTTTTTTTAGTACTAATACCATGCCAAGGTTACTCAACTAACAAGTCAACCAACTAATCTTAAGATACTAAAAACATGAATATTTGGTTTCAAATTTCATACCCCACAAACCATATGCTAGTGTGCTTGTGCCAAGTTTCAAAGTGTAACAAGTGAAATTTTCACTATCCAAAAACAAGTATCAAAGGACAAAATTCAGATTTCCTAATCAAATGATCATGTGTTCATATGTTTAAGCTTGTCAATGAAATTCGAATCAAAGTTAATGTTTCAACAACATTCTCAAAGAATAACACAACCAAGCATTCGAATATGAACATAATCACCATTATTAAGTCAAGACATCATTGCACAGAAATCAAGGCATTCCTTAATTTTTTTTTTTTTTTTGTAACAATAAAGGTGGTTCCACTGCAACTTATCCAAAAACAAACAGCTAAGGAAACATTGTTTCTACACCCCCCAACCTAGATTAGAACATTGTCCTCAATGTTAAAATTGTATGAATGAGATTATGAGAGACATGCCAATAAACGAAGCATGAGGGAGAGGTAAAGAAAACACCTGTAGCATTGATGAATTTCCAAAACTATTTCCTGCAATTGGTTAGAAGCCACAAAACAAAAGAAAAATAGAAAAGAAATAATAAAGAAAACTACTATGTACAACAAGCATCTACTCCAGTCAATTCCCTTAAATAGGGTCTTTTAGAGAGGTGGATTCAACCTCTGAAATAAAGTTCTCCAAGAATGGTTTAAGATATTTCCAATTAACCTTAAAAGGTCCACCATTCTTTTGGTTCTTAATTCCTATTTCACCACGAGGATAAATGGTTTTTACAATGAAATGTCCTATCCCTCTGGATCTAAGCTTTTTAGGAAGCAAATGGAATTTAGAATCATGAAAAAGCATTCTTTGTCTATAAATTTTGGAATCCTTCATATGAATCTTGCCAATTTTCTTTCCATTGTTTCAATTGCAATTTCCTCTTTGATCTAGCCTTATCTGATTTAGAATTAAATCTCTTTATTGCTCTAGACAATTTATTTATAGCACTCTTATGCTTTCTCAAAACATGGAAAAGCTTACCAGCTTGCAAAGAGTCAAGTTTAGAAGGTGTTACCTTAGGGAAAGTTTCCTTGGGTTCTATAGCAATAGAATTGAACTCAACTGGTTGAGGGCTCTAACTCCAATATGTCCTCTTCATCACTTGTTTCTAGCAACTCTATCTCATGGTTTGACAACTCCTCTTTTTGCACTTTTCCATTGCTCACCTCCATTTCCTGTGCAAATTCAAAGAGAGAATTAGTGCATGATCTTTCAGAATTCTTATCATATAAATCAAGTGTTTCAATTAAGTCAACGTCATGCATATCCTCTTCATCCTTAAGTTGATTACACGTGTTGAAGATATTAAGCTCTACAGTCATGTTACCAAAGGATAATTTCAAGACTCCACTCCTACAATTTATCAAAGCATTGGAAGTAGCTAAGAATGGACGTCCTAAAATAACAGGAATAGAAGTGCCTGCATGTGAAATAGGTTGTGTATCCAAAACAATAAAATCTACAGGAAAATAGAATTTATGAATTTTTACTAACACATCCTCTACTATCCCTCTTGGTTTACGAATAGATCGGTCTGCAAGTTGTAGAACAACTTTGGTGGGTTTTAATTCACCAAGACCCAACTGTTCATAAACAGAGTAAGGTAGTAAGTTCACACTAGCTCCTAAGTCAAGCAATGCCCTATCAATATTAAAATTACCAATGATGCAAGAGATAGTAGGACAACCTGGATCTTTGTATTTCACTGGAGTGTTACACTGGAGAATAGCACTTACCTGCTCTGTTAGGAATGCCTTCTTTTGAACATGATGTTTCCTCTTCACTGTACAAAGATCTTTCAAATATTTTGCATAAGAAGGGATTTGTTGAATAGCATCTAACAAAGGAATATTTACTTTTACCTGCCTAAACACATTCAAAATATCTTGATTTGTTTCCTTCTTTTTATGTGCAAGAAGAGCTTGAGGAAAAGGTGCAACAGGTTTGAAGACTCTTTCCGCATCTTCTTTATTTTCCTTATCATTAGGCCCATCATCATCCTTAGCTTCTTGATTTTCCTTAGAAGGTAAAACCTTCTTAGGGATATCTTTCTCTATCACTTTTCCACTTCTAAGGGTGGTGATTGCCTTGACATGCTCTATGTGAGGGTTTTGAACCTCATTGACCACAAATTGGGTCTTTGGGTTAGGTTGGGGTTGGGCTGGAAAAGTCCCTTTTTCCCTCACATTCAATTTTGAGTCAATTCGACCAACTGAGTTTTTCAACTCCTGAATATCTTGCATTACAGCTTGGTTGATCTGAGTTTGGCCTTGTATAAAGGCCTGCAATGTATCCTCAAGGCTCTTCTTATGTGGTGGTACATAGGGTGCATGTGAAGAAGATCCTTGGGATTCATTAATGGAGGGCCCATTCCTCCAACTAAAATTGGGGTGGTTTTGCCAATTAGAATTATAAGTTTCAGAATAAGGCGAACTGAAGGGCCTCCTATAAGCATTGGCCACATTGGCCTGCTCATGTAACACTTCCTGGAATGCAGGAATTGTGGGACAGTCTTTGGTTAGATGAGAATTGGTTTCACATATCCCACAACTACTCTCAAAGTAAGTAGGTGCTTTACTCTCAGTCTTTCCTAACTCAATGGCTTCTACCTTCCTAGTCAATTTGGCAATTCGAGAATTTACATCATCCTCTTCCTTGAGGTGATATAAACCTCCTTTAGAACTAGGTCCAGGTTTTGCCCTTTCTATTGTGTTTGTGGTCTCCCAAACTTGGGCATTCTCAGCCAAGAGATCAAAATAGTCCCAGGCATCATCTGGTGATTTACTCATAAATTCACCATTGCACATCATCTCCACAAACTGCCTCATGTTTGAGGTAATACCATCATAAAAAAAACTGATTACTCGCCATGTGTCATACCCATGGTGTGGACATGCGAGTAATAAATCTTTAAATCTTTCCCAGCATTGAAAAAATGTTTCATTCTCCTTTTGAGAGAAATGCATTATGTTCTTCCTAAGAGTATTAGTCTTATGGGTTGGGAAAAATTTCTTCAGAAATTCCCTAGTCATCTCTTGCCATGTTCTAATGGTATTAGGCCTCAAGGAGTGTAGCCAAGATTTGGCTTTCTCCTTCAATGAAAAGGGAAAAAGTTTTAGTCTCACAACGTCATCAGTAACGTTGTTGTACTGTAAGGTAGCACAAACCTCATCAAATTCCTTGAGGTGCAGATAAGGGTTCTCAGAATCAAGCCCATGAAACTTGGGGAGTAATTGGATTACACCCGGTTTCATTTCAAAATTTCCCACAACGTTAGGGAATACAATACACGAAGGTGTACTGGCCCTAGTGGGTTGTAGGTAATCCCTAAGGGTTCTAACAGGTATTGCATTATTATGTTCATTCTCCCCTTGGTTAACCTCATCATGATCAGCCATAATTATCAGATTATCAAAAGACTCTAGATTAGAGTCAGGTAAATCAACGGAGAAATTGTTCCAATTCTACTCTATATAAACGATTTGTATGATCACGTTGCCAAACGCTCATACAAATCTAAACATGCTAAGTTCAAAGTTCAAACAAATTGGAACTGTTTACCTGAGAAGCTTTTTTTTTTTAAAAAAAAATTGATGGTTTTCCAAACTTTGCTTCTTGATGAGAATTGGTACCTACAAGAAAAACAAAAACAAAAAAAATAAATTAATAAAAACTAATTAAAATTAAAACTTGGCAAACTAGTAAAAATAATAGAAATTAAAACAATGTGTTCAAGACACATTCCCCGGCAACGGCGCCAAAAACTTGTTGCGATTTTTAAAGTGCACCCAAGTGCAGGTTTCGCAAGTAGTAATAAAATCTCGGTAAGTCCGAGGTCGAACCACAGGGAATGGTTGACACAGTGTAAAAACCTCTACTATTATTATGAAAAGAAATCAAAATTAAATTGGTTGTTTGTTTTCCACCCGAAGATGGAGCAAGAAAGTATTTTAACTAAAATTAAAATTAAATGGTAAATAAAACTTAGAGAGTCAAATGGATGGAGGCACTAGGGTTCAAGGATCCCCCTATTATTTCACTATGTGAACTTGGATTTTTCTTATCTCAATTAGGTTAGAGAGTTCAACTCGCCTAATCGGAATATTTGACAATTAACCGCTTAACAAGGGTAAAGTAGATAGCTAATGGATTGCTTTAGCTAATAAATTCAAGAGTGTGTTACAGGGGAGACTAGGCATTTAACATATTTTCAAATCATAACAAATCATGGATTTCATGCATTTGATATATTAAAAATCATACTAAATCTTAATCACATATCAACACACAATGATTTCTAATGAATAATGAATAAATCCAAATACTCTATCATAATTCAAGAAAATACATCCTTTTATCCAAGTTTCACATAGAAGAAAATATTAGGGTTCACCTCTAGCCCTAGCTAGAGGTTTAGCTACTCATAGTAATGAAACTAAAAAATAAAGTAGAGAAAAATATCAAAATGCCAAGAAAACTCATGGAATCCGGCTTTTCTTCTTGATTCTCCTCCTTTTCTGTTCACACTGCGGCTGCTTTCTCCCCTCAATAATAAATCAATCCCCACGCTGCCTCCCTTTTCTTTCTTTTATAGGTTATCAATTAACCTATTTTCCCATTCCTCCCTCTGCCGCAGCTTGTCTATAGGTCCAGCTGCTGCCTGCCTTTTTCTCCAGCTCATTCTTCTCTTTCTTCTTTCCTTTTTTCTGCTGCCAGCTTTTCTAGGTCCAGCTGCTGCCTGCCTTTTTCTCCAGCTCATTCTTCTCTTTCTTCTTTCCTTTTTCTGCTGCCAGCTTTGCTCTAGGTCCAGCTGCTGCCTCCTTTTTCTTCTCTAGGTCTTTGTCCTATCCAAGACCCAATGAAATCCTCATTTTGCCCTTTAACTTAGTCCTTTTTCCTTTTTTGTCTTTTCTTCCATTTTGATCCGTGTATCACAGCTTCTTTATGGGGATTATTCTCATGTAGTGAATGGACTTAGTGATAATATGAGGTTGATGTACAAGTAGGCAAATGGCCATAGGATAATGGACCCTACATCAATAAATTAAGTACAAGTGAGGCGTGTAGAATTTTTAATAAAATAAAACATGTAAATAAATAATTTTCATGTTATGCAATGATATGGAAAAATTGTCAAACTTTGCATGTAACTTGAGAATTTTACGTAGGAAAATTCTATTAATGCCTTATGAAAATGATGTCAAAATGTATAAAATCATGACTTATCAACCAGCATATCGTCGATATAGACTTCGACGTTCTTGCTTATCTAATCGTGGAACATTCGATTCATGAGCCGCTGATAGGTTGCTCCAGCGTTCTTTAGTCCGAATGGCATCACTTTGTAGCAGAAGAGTCCTCTGCTGGTGATGAAAGACGTCTTTTCTTGATCTGCCTCGTCCATTACTATCTGATTGTAACCTGAAAAGGCATCCATAAAAGTTAGTAATTTATGGCCAACTGTCGAATCAACTAGCTGGTCTATTCTGGGTAAGGGAAAGCTATCCTTGGGGCAGGCTTTATTGAGGTCGGTGAAATCGACGCACATTCGCCATTTCCCGTTGGCTTTTTTAACCATAACTACGTTAGCTAACTAGTCGAGGTAGAAGACTTCCCTTATGAAGTTTGCGGTAAGGAATTTGTCCACCTCTTCCATGATGGCGTTGTTTCTCTCCGGAGCGAAAACTCTTCGTTTCTACTCGATTGGACGAAGACAAAGGTTAACGTTTAATTTATGATAAATAATTGAAGGATTGATACCAAGCATGTCTTCGTGGCTCCAGGTGAAGATGTCTTTGTTGTTCTTCAGGAAGTGGATTATTGACTCTTTCGTCTGGGGGGTTAGGTTGGCTCCAATTTTGGTTGATTTCTCGGGGCGTTTGTCGTCCAGGATGATTGTGCTCAACTCTTCTAACGGCTCGACCAGGGTTTTTCGTTCTTCTGTGGTCATCGTTTGGTTCTCTTCTTCCGCTCCTAATGAAGCGAGATAACATTCTCTAGCCGTGATTTGGTCTCCTCTGACATCTCATATTCAGTGTTCGGTGGGAAATTTGAGGAGGAGGTGGTAGGTAGAGGTCACAGCACGTAACCGGTTGAGCGTAGGTCGTTCGATGGTAGCGTTGTAAGTTGAGGGGCAATCGATGACGAGGAAGTCCACTGTTTTGGATATCTATTTTGGATATGTGCCAATGGTTATAGGTAAAGTGATAATGCCGACGGGGCAGATTTTGTCACCTGTGAGCCCTACTAGTGGCGCTCCCATGGGTCATAACCTCTCCTTGTCTAACTTCATTTGCTGGTATGCAAGTAGGTAGAGGAGATCTGTCGAGCTGCCATTGTCTATCATCACCCGTCTAGTGGTGAAATTAGCAATGTTCATGGTAATGACGAGTCCGTCGTCGTGGGGTTGATAAATTCCTCTAGCATCTTCTTCACTGAAAGAGATTATTTAGTCGTCCAAACGAATATTTTTGGGAGTTCGTTGGACGACGAAAATATTTTGTACTTGATGTGCATATGCCTTTCTGAAGTGCGTGATATTCCTCCAACTGCGGGACCTCCCACTATGGTTCTGATTTCTCCTACTGTCCCGAGCTTTGGGTTCTCGGTCCGCTCTTTTGGTCCCTGAGGCTTTGGCGGACGAGCGTTGTTTGGACGACTGACATATTTCTGAAGCTTGCCTTGTCGGATAAAGGTCTCTACTTGTTCTTTTAATGCCACGCAGTCTTCTGTGAGGTGCCCATGATCTCTGTGAAACCTGCAATATAAGTTTTTTGGTCGGCTATTGGGGTCGGAATGGATCTTACCTGGCCATCGAAGGGAAGGATTGTCCTGTATCTGCACGAGAAGTTTATTGATAGGTGTGTTCAAAGGCGTAAAGCTACTGAATTTTCCGGTTGGGGTGGTCATCCTTTTACATTCTGGTGTCTTAGAGAACTTAGGGACTTTCTGCTTGATAGGCTCCTGCTTACGGTCTTCAACGTCCTTTCGTCTCTTTGGAGGAGGATCGTCTAGTGATTCTAGGGCGTCTTTAGCATTCATGTGCTTTTGAGCTTCATACATAAGCTCTGATAAAGTCTCTGGAAGGTCTTTGTAGAGATCGTAGAGGAAGTCTCCTTTCCGTAGTCCTGCCATGAATGCGGTCAGAGTGACGTTTTCCTTTGGGCGGTCAATTTGCATAGCTTCTTTATTGAAACGGTGTACGTATGCCTTCAACGACTCCCCTTCCATTTGCTTGACACTGAGTAAGTGGGTGGGAGGTCGTCCTTTCCGTTGACCATCGATGAAATGGTCGATGAATGCCCGACTTAGTTGGACGAATGAGTCGATTGATTCTGATTCAAGTTTATTGAACCATACTCTTACAGACCCCCTTAGGCCCATGGGGAATGCTTGGCACATTATCTCTTTGAGGACGGCTTGCAGCTGCATGATTGTTTTGAATGCCTTCAGGTAGTCAAACAGATCCTTGGTTTCGTCGAAGTTCTCTAGTGGTGGTACCTTGAATCTGGGCGGAAGCGGGAAGTTAGCGATACTAGGAATGAATGGTGAATCAACCCGATGTACGAGGTTGTCCAGGTTGCGAGGTAGCCTTTGCTTTCAGACTGTTCTTCATGTCTCCCATTTGCTTTCTCATTTCGTGTAGTTCTTCTTCTAGACGGGCGGTTTTATCGTCTGGTTCTCTAGACGATCGCATTGAACGATCTGGTTGTCTAGACAATTGAGCCTCGCGATCGGGTTGTTTGGACGATCAAGCCTCACGATCGGGGTGTTTGAACGATAGAGCAGTTCTATCTGTCCTCTGACTGCTGGGAGGGGTGGAGCTACCTGCACTCTCTGCCCTGTGCTTGTTATGGGGTGGAGTTTTCTCTACCTCGTCGTCTCTTGTGACGGGTTACCTGCCGGCTGTCAGCTTCTTGATCGTCCATCCTGCTTTCCTTTTGTGGAGGGCGCTGGTTGTTGTCGTGTAGAGTTGGTGGCCCCTTCTTGATAGCGTGCCACAACTCCTTGTTTTGACGAGTCGTCTCCCGAGCAAGGTCCTGGATGCTGGTTGCAATAACCTGCATTTTTGCCTTTCAATCGAGGTCATGGGAGGATCAGCACTGGGTCCGTCATTGTAGGCTTCTTCCATAACTGTGATTAATCTGTGTACGACCCTTTTTACTCTAAAAAAGACAATGGCTTACTAAGTCATTCCCATAGACGGCGCCAACTGATAATGCCAAAAATCAGTGGGCACGGACACGTCTTAATCTTGACAGACGGAGCCTACGTTGATGGACGAATGGACCTGCAAAAAAGAGAAACGGTGAAGGGATGCACCGGCGGTGGACTGGTGACGAAGCCTTCGATGCTTAAGTCAAATCACTGCAATCTGAGTAGTAATGTATATAATATGAATACTGAGGTGAGAAAAAGAGAGTGTATTTTGATTCGAGAAGTTCTCTGCTTTATATAGGGGATTCCTGGCTCCTAGCCGTTTGTTTGCATTTAATGGGCTTTTATGCCTTGATTTGTAACTGCTTGGTCACTTGATTTGGGGTTATTAATTGTGTTTTTAACTTTCTTGGTGAGGTTTGCGAAATGGCATGCCCGTCACGTGGGTTTAATGTCTTGTACAGCTGGATTTTCATTATTGTCGTCTATGCCGTAACTGTTGTCATTAGGTTTTGATTTGGTCCGTATCATTATCTAAATTCAAATTAGTCTAGTCAACATACCACATGTTTAAATTAGTGTAATCATCAGGTCACATATCAAGTGGAAGTGGAAGACATTCCATACATGTCAAATGGAAGAGATTATAACAAATATATATTAAAGTTTATAAAAATGATAAATTCTAAATATTTTTTAGCAAAGCGATTAATACAAAAATGAACCTTTTAAAATGATGTCATAATATTTGATTGGGGTAGTTGTTTTGATTAAAATTTTGAGATTGTGAGGGCCAAGTGAGCTGACGTGGCAAAGTGAAGCAACATTGGAATATAAAGGGAAGAGTAGACGATGACACAGTACCCTTTGTTTCAGTTGTACCCGCACAGTCGTACTCGTATCTCGCATTAACGCCATTTCGACTTCCAACTCCGGTTCGACACCCTCACAAGTCACAATTACTTCTCGCTTCTCCCATTTCCCATTACTTTCACCATCACACTCTAAGCGGTTAGTATTATTGCCTCTCTTCTCTTCTCTTCTCTTCTCTTGCCCTATCTTCCGCTTTCCTTCTAATACTTTCCGGGAAACCATCTCAACCCACTCATCAATTTATACTTTAACTTCGCTCGCTCTCAACTTATTAGTTTTAACTTTTCGTATAATTTCATTTTCCTTAATTTTTACAGAATTTCGTTTTCCTTATTTTATTTTTATTTTTATTTTTAACCTTTTCTTTCAAAATATAATGGTCCCCTAGGGTTTTAATTTTCCTTTGTCATTTTTTAGATAAAATATGGCATCGCCAGCTTGGTTAACGCAGGAAATGCCGCCATCGAATTCTCAACCACCTCCATCCGGTTCGCCTGCCGGAGTATCATCTGGTGGACCTTCAAATCCAATTGCCGCTGCTCCTGGTCCTGGTCCTGGTCCGGGTCCGGGTCCCCAAGCAAGATATCCTAATGCACCTGGCTATGTACTTCCTGTACCTTCATTCTCTTACGGTGTGCTTCCAAATGCAACCGCCCCGTCCGGAACCTCTCAGTCTAATTCTGTCAGTACCAATTTTGTATTGTGTTTTGTAATACTTTTACATTTGATTCTGAAATTGATAGTTATAGTTACTTGTGATGCAGCCCGCGTCTCCATTGGTGGTTCAACCCCTGGTTCCGGGTCTGTCTTCGGCTGCTGGTCCCTCTTTTTCGTATAACATTTCGCAAAGTAACCAGCAGTTCCAAACGAGCACGGTAACATTCATATTCTTGAATAAATATGAGGTTCTCTTAAATTATATTGCCCTATTGCTAATGCATACATAGATGAGTAAACAACTAAGGGAATACAGACCTGTTTGTTACTTCGCTTAATCTTTTATATGCTTGGTTATGTTTTAGAAGATGATCCACCTGCTTAGACATTTTTTTATTTATTATTAGGCATAGATGAAGATAATCCACATGCTTAGGCCTTTGGTATCATTACCGCATGTAGATTTGACTATGACTTTGATCCTGAAATGTTATCGTTCAAATATACTAGATTGCACATTGAAATTGAAACAATCATATGCTATGGCTCCCTATCTAGCTGTTGATTTAAAAAAAAAAAAAAAAAAAATTTGGGTGAAAGTTGTGGGTATAACTGTTTAAGCTATTTTCTTTTATTTTTCCTATTTATTGAGTTTTGGTCCATCAAGAAATTGTTGCAGTATTTTTAGTTGCTTGTGAGCCATGAACATTGAAAGATTATGACTGTTGTTGCTTATAAATCGGTAAGGGTAACTGTTTTGGTTGTATTCCAAGAATTAATTGTTTTAATCTCTGTGCTGTTTTCAGAATACATCAATTGCTGTCACGCAAGAAGCTGGTAATTTGTCATCTGCATCAGCTATTTCTCAGTCTGTTTCATTGCCTGCTGATACTTCTTCAAGTTCTACAATTACTGTATCTTCAACCTTTAGCCAAGCACCTTCATGGATGCCCTCCGCACCATCTTTTTCCATGCCTCCTGGAATGACTGGAACTCCTGGACCGCCTGGAATAGCAATGTCTGCTCCAATATCCTCTAATCCGACTGTTCCATCTTCTGCTATGGATTCTTCCTCTTCAGCAGTCCCAAGACCCCCTATGCTAACAAACCCCTATGCTATGGCTCCTCCTCCTCAGGCACTCTGGTTGCAGCCCCCACAGATGGGTGTGATACCTAGGTCACCACCGTTCCTGCCATACCCTGCTGCTTTTCCTGGACCCTTTCCTTTGCCGGCACGTGGTATGCCTCTCCCTTCTGTTCCACTACCGGATTCTCAACCTCCTGGTGTTACACCTGTGGGATTTGCAACAGCAACATCTGCATCTTCTGCTCCTGGTCATTTGTTTTCAGGAACTTTGGGAATGCAGACAGAATTACCTCCTCCGGGTATTGGTACGCCCATGGTTTCGTACTAAATTACTGATGAAACAATGTATGAATTGTTTCTTATTCTTCATTGATATTATATGGAGTTACGTTTTTCATTTCATCAATATTACTTGGTGTTTTGTAGATTATAGGAAACATGTAGAGGAAGTTGGAACCCAGGATGGAGCTGCTGTCAATGAACAATTAGATGCCTGGACTGCCCACAAGACTGAGACAGGGGTTGTCTACTATTATAATGCTTTGACGGGACAATCGACTTATGATAAACCTCCTGGCTTTAAGGGGGAGGTATTTACATTAAGATTTGCTTTCTTCAAGTACTGAAATTTGTGAGATTATACAAATTGCAATTTCATTTTTTAGTTAATTACTACATTTTAAACTGCTTTTGGAATACATGCAGGTGGATATTATTGGTGATGCATTTGATAGTTAGGCCATATTTTTTTCTTTGAAATCTATTCAATGGTGTTATGTTTTCTACCCTTTCATACTTAACCTTAATATGTGGAAGTAGCCATGGGATCTTGGGTGTACAAATACTTGATTTTTGTTGGATCAATTCAATGATGTTTTGTTTGATCTCATGAGGGCTTCATTACTGCAACTTTTGAAACAACTAAAAATAAGTTCTGGGTCAGATTGTGAGGCACTTTGGAAAAGTAATAAAGAGGAGTAAGTGGGATAATATTAGAGCACTTAGCATTAGTAATAAGAAAAATTGTTGTTCAAAAGTATATATGAGCTGCAATCCAGCAAAAAGAAAAAAAGAAAAAAAAATATACATGAGGTGCTAGATTATTTTTTCCTTTTTAGAATAAATCTTCTATGAAGTCTGGTATGCATATGTAGCTTAGAGGGAAGAAGCCTGGAAATTGGAATTTGTTTATAGGTTACATATTAAGATCTCTAAGCATTTAATCACATGGTTTCTCCTGGGAATTCTCAATAGGAATTCTCTAAGTGTTCGTTTGGTATATATATTATTCTAAAGCTTATATTCATTGGTTTAGATAAAATACCAAAATCTTAAACTGTTAGGAACTGGTAAATATAATCATTTAACCATTTCTAGCACTCTCCTTCATGCGTGGACCTAGACAGTGTGGCCCAACATTTGGGATTTTGAACTTTTTAATTTTTTTATTTAATGGGAGGTAGAATAGAGAAATAGTTTGAACTCAAGACCACGTGCATTGATACCATGATAAATTACCATTTGTCCCAAAAACTTAAATAATTGGGAAATGATGAATTTAATCATTTAACCATTATTCTAATAAGCTAGGGAAAATTATAGCTGTACCTAAGGCTTTGACAACCTATACATAAGTTAAATAAGCCAAAAAAAGCTAAACCAAATAGACACTAAGCCTGGTGGGTTATTCTCAGTAGGTTTTATTTGATGAATACTATTTCCATCATATAGATATATTTTTTTTTGATAGATTGATGAATAATATAGATAATTTTTTTTAGGCTTTTCTTTTACTGCATGATTTTCAAATATCTGTGATGAGGATCCTTAGAACTTGCAATTATTTCTTTGGCTATTGTGTGAATTTTATATTAGCCCCAGTGCATCTGATTAATTATTTTTTTTTTTGGGGGGGTGGGGGGGTGTGTTACTGGTGCAGCTTGGTAAAGTTCATGTGCAGCCAACTCCAGTTTCAACGTAAGTTCTGTTATTCTTTTTCAGGATATTTATGTATTATGACCAATCTTGTGTGTAGAAAGAAAACAGAAGATTCCTGAGTTGTCAGTCACTATTCCTGTTGTCTGGTTCTTTTAGCTATATGCATGTTGTTTCAATTTGCTGGTTTCATTTTCTATATGCATGTTTATATGCTATTGCCTTCCAGGATTGTTTATTGCTGTCGATTTGTCACTACTTAGTAATCATCAATAGTAATGAATTACACATGGGCATAGCAGAATGATTGAGGAAAACTTTTGCACCCCTCTCCCTCCCCAACAAAAAAGGGAAAAAAGAGAGAGGAAGAAGAGACTAAGAAATCATTGCTACAGGCAGGATATGCATGCTCATTATGAGTGGCTCCGTGGTATGCACTGAATACTTTTGTCTAGTGGCCTTAATTGTTGTGTAAACCCCACATTTTCTCTGGATGTCTTCATGACTCACTCTCCAGTTTTTTGTTGTTGCTTTCAACTTCCCATTTCATCAATTTCCTAGTTATTTCTTGACTGTTGAAGGTCTGCCCTATATGGCTGCTTAACCAGTGATCAGGTTCCACCTTCAGAGACGTACTAGGCAAGAACCTCACTTGGTGAATAAATGCTCGTCTCTATTATGCTTGATATTTGTTTATCAAATTTTTTAGAAGAAAGTGTTTAGACTCGGATTTGGTCGTATTGTGCTCTATCTCATGGATATTATATGCAAGTCATTCCTATCTATTTTCTGTGTCTGTATGAACTCATTGTTTATTAAATTTTATTTGACACCTAATCTTCTTTGCCATTTAAGAGCCTAAACACCTTATTTGAATTAAAGATTGATTGCTGTAAATCTAACCCTTAGCTTTCTGGCTTTCTGAAATATTTGGGAAGTGCTGTGATATATTTAGTGCCATATTATTGTTCACCTCTCTTTTGTTAATTTTTTTTTTATTAAATCTGTTTTCTCTTAACTATTCGAGTTGTTGCAGGTGATAGAAATGCATAAAAAAAATTTCCTTCTAAAGTTGTATGGTATTTTTCTTGTTGTCAGGGTGAATATCTCTGGTACTGATTGGGTAATGGTCACAACAAGTGATGGCAAAAAATATTACCACAACAGCAAAACCAAGGTATTGATTGTTTGTTGAAATTTAAAATCTATCGATATTGTTGAATAACATAATTTAAAAGAATAGATTGGTACACAACATTCTTTTCTGAAGTCTTTGTTCTTGTGTTTCCTCATCTTGTTTTTCTCAAATGTCATCATCATTTTTTCTATATGATCAATCCTTTTTCTTTCTGCACTTGTTCATGTAGCGCAAAAGGTTTATTCTTTGGTTAACTAAATTGATAGAGATGAAAGTAGTCTCTTTATATGATTAAATGTTAAAGTGGGTGCATCATGTTTATTTTGAATGGGTTGGGTGATCCCATTTTCCGCGATCTGAATAAATCGGTTGATAGACTGGCATTCTCTCTTTCTCACACTATATATGCACACGTACGTACATTTCAAGTTCTTTTATAAATATAAATAATTGAAGATCATGAGAAATTAGCATTGACTTAAAGATGCTGCAATGATTGTTTTAGTATCTAGATATAGACAAGAATTGCAGTATGAACACTGATACAATCCTGAAGTTATATGTTTGTTTGTGATAGAGCTATAGAAGATTTTTCATTTTTATCAGATATCTATTTGTAATAGTTTGGACTACAAAAGTTTTGATATGTATTGGGATTCCATTTCATATTTATTCTAGTTAGTGTTTAGTACATTGCCTAAGAATGTTAGACATGCTTCATGGTTTTCCTTAATGTAGCCTGGCGTTGCTTTAATTACTTGTTTCATTTGTATTGTCTCCTTTTTTTTGTTGAGTCTTGAATGTGTACTCATGTTGTATTGGAAATCTCAATGTTTATGTTAATGATGTTTCACAAAGTTTCTCAACTCCTTTTCTTGTATAAGTTGCTAGCCATGTTTTCAAATAAATTACCTGTCCCTAAGTTGGTCCCGCTTTAAATTGTAGAAGTAAAAGTAATGAAAGCAAATATTTAATTCTTATTAGATGTTACTATGACTTCATGTATTTATTGTTATATCATTCTTTATCAGATTAGCAGCTGGCAAATCCCGACTGAAGTTACTGAACTGAAAAAGAAGCAGGACGCAGACACATTAAAAGAACATTCAATATTATTGACCCATACCAATTTATCAACTGAAAAAGAATCTGCTCCAATTAGTTTGAATGCTCCTGCCATTAACACGGGTGGTCGTGATGCTATGGCTCTTAAAGCCTCAGTTGTGCCAGGATCATCATCTGCACTGGATTTGATCAAAAAGAAGTTGCAGGACTCTGGATCTCCTGTCACCTCCTCTCCTGGTCCCACACCATCGGGAACGGCAGCATCAGAGTTAAATGGCTCAAGAGCAGTTGATAACACAGTTAAAGGTCTGCAAAGTGAAAACAGCAGAGATAAGCTAAAAGATGCTAATGGGGATGGAAATATGACTGACTCGTCCTCAGATTCAGAGGATGCAGATAGTGGACCAACGAAGGAGGAGTGTGTTATCCAGTTCAAGGTTTTTTTTGCTTTTTAATTTATTTTATTTTATTTTATAAGTTTTTTTAATTTTTTTTAAGATAGGTTATTAATCCTATACTATTTGTTTGCCTTTTTCCATTGTTGGAATTTGAGTGTCGTGTTATAATTTCTTTTTACATTTGATTATTTTGGGTGAGAAAATGCTGATCCAGTATATAAATTAAACACATTATTGCTATTTTTAATGGACTAACCATTTTCCTCCAATAGCCTATCTATGTAACAAACAATATATTCTGATAAGGGTACCTGCTAAAGTAATGAAACTTTTAGGCTCCATTTGTTTTGGTGTAAAATTTCATCCGGAAAATGTTTCTCAGGTTTTTCATATTTGGTGCAATCGAAAATTGTTAGTCAACAAAAAACGTTTTAATATTTGAAGGAAAATTATAGCAAATGGTGAAAAGTAGCTTGTTGTGCCCCCTCCCCTGTGCCTCTATCCTCTGCACCATCACTACCACCTCCCCTCCCCACTCCCCCCGTGCTGCCACCACCTCCCTTCCCGCTTGGTGTTGCCGCCACTACCACCTCCATCCCCTTCCTCCTACCCCTGGCGTCCCGCTCTCACATTGCTACTATCACCTTCCTCCCCCCACTCATCTGCACCACCACCACCACTACTTCTCTCCCCCCACCCAATCCTACAACCATTGCTGCTGCCACAACCTCCATTGTTTATCAACCTTTTGTGAGTTTTTGTTGGTTTTAACACAGATTTCTTGTCCAACTAAACTCTAAAAATTATTTTTAGTGTAGCATAGAACTTTCATGCAACCAAACACTAGAAAATGTTTCCAGGATCTCAACCAAACAATAGAAAACAAATTATTTTCCTTGAAATTATTTTTTGTTGAAAATTTTTTCCTAGTGAAATATTTTAAGCAAACAAAGTCTTTATTGTAATCGATTCTTGTTTTCTGTTATGTTTAATGTAAATCTAATGATCCAAAGATATCTGCTATAGTGAGAATCATCTATAAATGTATCACGTTAGACCTACCTTCATCCTTGTGTTACATCAGCATTTCAATTAATAATGATATACTCCTTAAAACGGCCAATAATTCCACATTACCTAAAAAATTTTGCAATTTTAGATATAACATTTCTGAAGCTTTTAACAGCTTTCGATTGTGATATGCATTTCGTGACTTTGGTTTAAATGTTCCTTTGAATATCTAATGCTTTTGGAGGTCTTGAATGTATCAACTTACACACCCAGTTTTTATGAATGGTGTTGTTTGCTGCTGTAGATATGTGCTCCTTGTTGCAAATTTAAATGTGCCCCAGTCTGAAATGCTAATGATCTGGTGTTTGTCTTTATTTATTTATTGTTTTTCCTTGAAATTCACAGGAGATGCTTAAGGAGCGAGGAGTGGCGCCATTCTCGAAATGGGAGAAGGAACTGCCAAAAATTGTGTTTGATCCACGTTTCAAGGTTTGTTGAGTCTAAAGATTATGAATTATATTTTGGAGGTTTGAAGATTATCAAGTAACTGTCATATAAATCAAAGATTTACATGAATGTTGTCTCAAGACTTTTATGTGGACTTGGGTACAAGTTTCATTTCTTACGTACTAACAGCTGTAGGAAATGGCAACTCCACAAGAATTAAGATGTGCTGACTTGACTATACTTGTGTGCATCTTTTTACTTGGATAAACCACAGAGTGGAACAATGAAGACCACAGAAGTGACATTTTTGTACATATTTTCGTATTTACTCATGAATCAAATTACTTATTAAAAAAAATCTACACATGAATTAAATGCTCCTTACATGTAGCTTATGTCCATTCACATAAAAGAAAATAGGGAAAATTACATTTTAAACCCTATATTTTAGGGGATGTAACCCTATGATTTCAAAAGTAACAAATTAAACCCTAAAGTTTTAAAAAGTAATAAATTAAACCTTAAAGTTTTAAAAGTAATAAATTAAACCATGAGGTTTCAAAAATAACAAATTTATATTAGGTGGGGTTGGAAGTATATTACCCAGGTGTCAGAGAGCCTTATGGGGTTAGCCTTTGGAAGTATATTAGGTGGGGTTGGGGGCAGTTTTCAGGTCACGTCAAGTTTGAAGTCGGCAATGGCTTGAGGATCAAATTTTGGCATGATTTATGGTGTGGTGAGGTTCTCTTAGGCTTTTCATAAATTATTTTGTGTTGCACGGGACAAAGAAGCCTTAGTTGCAGATCATTAGCAGTTTCATAATGATATAGTCTATTGGGAGTTGGATTTTATACGAGCTGTTCAAGACTGGGAATTGGAGTCAATCTCCTCTTTCCTTTATTTACTATATTCTACTAAGGTGAAAGGTGGTGGGGATGATATTAATTGTTGGTTGCCTTATCCGTAAAAGGGTTTTAAGGTTAGCTCTTATTACAGAGTTTTAGCCAAAGCTGGAGACACCTTTTTTCCTTAGAAAGGCATATGGCAGCCAAAAGTTCCTTCTAGGGTTTCCTTCGTTGGGGAAAATTTTAATAAGAGACAATCTACTCAAAAGAAACATTATTTTGGTCAGTTGGTGTTGTTAATAACAGGGGGATGGGGAAACGGTATATCATTGGTTACTCCACTGTCCTTTTTCGAGGAAGGTATGGGATATGTTTTTTGCCCTATTTGGGGTCCAGTGGGTGATGCCTAGAAAGGTGGCAGACTTAGTTGGTTAGCCTGTTTTGGGCAACACCAGCACAACGAGATTTGAAAGTGCATTCCTCATTGCTTGATGTGGTGCATCTGGCAGGAATGACTAGCTAGAAGTTTTGACGGGTGTGAGCGAAGTGTGTGTGACTTGAAAATGCTTTTCCTTTTTTTTGATAACCTTGAATATCCGGGCTAGCTTACGCGCACCTCGACTAATCCCATGGGATCCTTGCACCGCACCCTCGGAAGTTTCCCTACACGGATCAAAGTAAATCGCTGGCTTTTTACCAGGGGGTGTGGCCCCAAGGAATTGTTTGCACCCAAGAGGTGTTGAACCTTGAACCTTAAAGGGAGCATACCTTCAAGACCAAGGCCTGAAAATGCTTTTCTTAAAAACATTATCTCTCATTGTTTGGATTTTTTTAGAGTTTCTTGATTATTGTTATTTTTAATAAGACTCCTTAGTACTTTAAAAAAAAATCTTGCATTTTGATATAGCCAGGGAGCTTTGGTCATTGGTTTTTGCATTATTTGGAGTGTTTTGGGTAATGACAAAATTTAGTGAAGGATCTTTTAGCATATTGGAAACGGTCTAAGAAACATTAGCATTTAGATGTGTGGAATGCTATTCCTTTTTGGAGGGAGCGACATTCTAGGACATTTCACATGTGAAGGAGTTGAGGTTTCTTTGCTTCATTTGAGACTTTCTTAAGATCCTTCTTTGAATGGTTAAGGGATATCGGTATTTAGTTTGTAATTCTTTTAGGGATTTTTAGATCTTTGTAACTTTAGAAGTTAGTTCGTTGGTGGTACTCCTGCATAATCCCTGTGTACTAGGGTCTCACCCTTTTTTGTTTCAATAAATATTCTTATAAATTTTCAAAAAGTATACAATTATGTACGTGCACACTCAAGAACATAAACACACTAGCAATTTCTAGTCTTTTTTTTTTGCTTGTGGCAGTTTCTCACCTATGCTCCTGCTCTTTTGCTTCCAAATTTATATATGTTTTGATATATTAAAAAGAACAATGCGACTGTCAAACAATTTAGTGAATTGAACTTCATGATGACCCTCATTTATTATTCAATGTTTCCCGTTCATAATATAGGGGGGAATCATCATGTTAATCTCCTTCCCTGTTCGTAGGTTATGTAAGTGAGTTAAGGTACTGTGAACTCAGTTGAGATTTATCTTTATATGGGTAAAGTCATGAGCAATATTTAGGCTTCTCCTAGGCCTTCAATCAGTTCCTTTCTTCAGGTCTTATCCTCTGGGCCTGCAATAAGATTCTTTGGGAGGTCTTACTCCATGCACCATCTATTGGTTTAAGAATTTGGTGGCTTGAGTGCACTGTGCTGAATAATGTGTTCAGCTTGGTTCCTCTCTCTCTCTCTCTCTCGCTAAATAACTGGTGAATTCATTAATGGGCAAAGAATTCAAATCTCTAATCCAAGCCTCGTAGATGAAGGGAGGGAGATTTGAATTTTTACCAAAGAAAACAGTGGAGTGGGGAGATGCAAATTTTGCGAGACTATGAGCCATGGAATTCACATCTCGATGCACCCAGCAAAAACAACAGTAATTAAAAGAAGCAGCTAAACTAGAGATATTAGCCACCAAGACAAGGAGCTTTGTCAGGATTAACAGAAACAGCATCACTACTAATTTTCCCTCTCTCTCTTTCTCTCTCTCACTAGTACTACTACGGTACTACCTTGAACTGGTGCATCTGCAGCTTTTTGTTTGTTATACGTTCAACTTTGAAGTTCACATACATCAAGCTTCTTGTCCCTCTTCAATGTGATTTGTTCGTTTTACAAGAAATTCATTATTATTATTATCCATATGTGCAGCATCCCCTCAGGATTAGGGGCAGGGCTGACCTGTGCAGGCACTGTGTTAGATCCCACTGTGCTAGATGTGGATCTGCCCCTTTTATCATGCACTGTTGTTTTAGCAATAATTTTGTGCAGTATTAAGAACTACTTTTCTGTCATACTATATTAGGGAGTTCTTTTTTACTGTTTCTTATTGTGAAATGTCTGTCCTGTTGCAGGCAATTCCAAGTTATTCTGCTAGGAGGTCATTGTTCGAACACTATGTTAAAACACGTGCTGAGGAGGAACGCAAGGAAAAACGAGCAGCTCAGAAGGCTGCAATAGAAGGGTTTAAGCAATTGCTGGAAGAAGCTTCAGAGGTCTCGTCAACCACCTTGAATTGAAATGTTATCGTTTTTCTTCCCCTAATGTTCCTTTAGTCAAATCTTCTGGATTCAGAGCTGTGGAAACTGCTGATTTCTTACTGGCCCACTTTTTATTTTTCAGGATATTGATCAAAATACTGATTATCAATCTTTCAGAAAGAAATGGGGCAATGATCCACGGTTTGAGGCCTTGGACCGCAAGGATCGAGAGCATTTATTGAATGAAAGGTATCACTTGGAAGTTGAATATAGCTCCTTTTTATCAGTGTACATGCATGCATTTCTTCAATTAATCAGCATCCACATCCAAGGGTCCCACACTGGTAATCTGTTTGGTTCCTAATTACTAAGCTAGGTGGTGTTAATCAGTGCCGTTAAGGTGTTGCCTTATTTTGTTTGAACATAAACAACCTGTTTTACAACTCTGGTAGATGGTGGTTGCTGGTTCCCTTAAGGGATGCCTAAGCAAGAGAATTATGTCCTCAGGTGGTCACCCACATATGTAGTTTTGTTGCAGGGGTTCATGAGCATTTTATTTGGGCCGAATTACATAATCATCCCCTGTGGTTTGGGTCATTTGCAAACTGACCACTTGGGGTTTTAATCTTGCAATATAACCTGAGGTTTTCAAATTGGTGAAATTGACCCTTCTAGTTACATTTTTTGTCGATTTTGCTTATAGAAATTGGTCACGTACAATCAAATTGGTGAAATTGACCCCTTTAGTTACATTTTTTTTTTTTTTGTCAATTTTGCTAACAAAAATTGGTCACGTGCATTGTACGTGACCAATTTCTGTGAGCAAAATCGATAAAAAATGTAACTAGAGGGGTCAATTTCACCAATTTGATAACCCCATGTGGTTATATTGCAAAATTGAAACTTCAGGGAGTCAGTATATAAATGACCCAAACCCCATGGATGATTATGTAATTTGGCCTTTTATTTTGGACCATTAATTCAAAACTTGCTGTACTCTAATCTATTTTAACCAACATGAAATATTTAGTGCCATAGAAGAGAAGGCTGGTATGATCTCGTTATGCCAACTTCATTTTGTTCAAACCCCTTGGGACATTTTAGCCATTGGCTTCCAGCCATTTCAGTCAGTGCTATGTTGGTCATAACCATGATAGAACTAGGTAAGGTCATTGTGTGCATGATTAGACATGCTTCCTAGTTTAGGTGTAATATTTCTATTCATACATGGAATGGACGCACAAAAAAATGATGATGGTCTACATTAAAAAAAGCTGCCCCCCCCTCCCTTCTCCTTTTAGTATCTTTTTCTTCCCTTTTCCCCTATTGTTTTTAGATATTCTAGGCAAAAACTTGTTCCATCTGCTTTGGTTTGATTCCTTTACAAATTTTATGATGTTTACTTTTTATACATTGATAACATATTAACATGTCCACATTTAGAAGGACCAGTGACGTAATTTTAAGAAAAATAAATAGAAAAAAAGAGAGGAAAATGTGTAGTTTGGGATAGTTCTTTGAAGCTGTAAACGATTTATTTTCTGTTAAAAGATGCTTCTTATTTAATTTGTTCATAGTTTATATGCCTGTTATAGCCTAGGAACTACGAAGATGATTATCTTATGTCTCTGCAGAACCTGGATTTGAGTATAGCTCAGGCTGCATGCATGAGATAAATCTGGATGTTGCTTACGTCCTATTGATCACAATTATCAAAGTTGGGCTTTATTTTAATTATATTATTATGTTCTGATACCTTTTCTTCCCAGTGCTTCAGCCTCCTCCCCCCCCCCCCCCCCCCCCCCCAAAGAAAAAAAGAAAAAAAAGAAAGAAAGAAGTTTTTGGTTGGAGTTCTTCAATAACTTGATAGTATTCTTTTAGGTTACCTTGTGTTCATCATTGTGAACATGAAGTAATCTACTCTCTAAATAAAATACCATTACTTATAAAAACAACTTGATAGTAAAGTATACATTTTTGTTGGATCTTTTTTATCATCCTAATAGTTGAAGGCATCTGTATTCTTGTAAGTGGCTAACTCTGTTGACGTAGTGAGGACACTATTAGGGAGTTCTGGTCATCGTAGACTGTTTTGAGAATAGGGCACCAACCCACCAACCTTTTTGCCACAGTCCTTGGAATTGTTTTCAACACTCTGGTCTTGTTCTTAATGTGAAACTACATTTGTGATATAGAACTCTTGGCCAACATGCATTGGTGAGTCAATGAAGCACGGTACTTCGATCTTGGCCCTGTACCTGTACTGGGTACGGATACCCCTGGGTTACCGCTGCATGTGTGTCCTAGTGGTGTCCAAAATTTTCCAAAAAAAAAAGTATATATATATGGTACGGGAAACTGGTGGTAGTGAAGATGATGGGAAGAAGATATTGTTCTTGGATCGTCTTGAACACTTATTTTTATTTTATTTTGGTTTCAATTTTGAGCATTTCTTTTATTTACTCTTTTGGATCTTGGTTTGTACTCTAAAGATGTATTTTTATTATCCATAATTGCTCTTAAATTCACAAATGCTTAACAATATATGAAAATAATATGCATAACAATATATATAAAAAAATTATAAAAAATATATCCCCGCCGTATCCGTACCCTAATTTTTCAGGATTTGCCATGTCGCCGTTCCCCGTGCCATATTGTACCGGTACCCGAAAATGTACTTGTGCTTTTTAAGATTCTGATATTGGGTCCTTTGGTCAGATGGTTAGTAAATTTTCTTATTCATTAGTAAGCAAACCTAAATAGTTTAGTAAGTACCCTTGTCCATCATCAAATACTAATTGACTGAAAGGTGAGACTCAGTAAAATATTTCATAACTTTCAGTAACTTTGCTTGAATTTCCCGCTAATATGACCATATTTTTAAAACTTGAGTGTAAGTATCAATGACCAATGAGCATGTCATTAAGTGGGATAATGATGTCAGGGGCATTCTTTTCAAAATAGCTGTGGAAAGGAATGGTGTTTTCTGGTAGATGAGAAGTGCCACACATGAGCATGTCATTCAGGTCTGTGTCCCATGTCAGTGCCTGTTCAGCATATAGTGCAATAGACTCAGCTAAGCTGTTACATTTGAGTTCTTTTTTAATTTCTTTTACTCAGATCCTTATTTGAATTTATATTGAAATGTTTCCTAGACAGAAAGTTCTTATAACCTTGAAAGCAACATGAGTCAGCAAGTAGTAGGCTAGTGACCAGATTCTCAGATTCACTTTGGTGTGTCCTTTAGCCCTATAACCTTTTTGGATTAGCATGGTAATTGCCTTTTATCTTATAAGATGTCATTATTCTGGTTAGCTGAGGTTTCTGCTTCACTTGCAGAGTCCTTCCTTTAAAGAGGGCTGCTGAAGCAAAAGCTCAAGCACTACGTGCAGCGGTCACCACCAGTTTCAAGTCTATGCTTAGAGAAAAAGGAGATATAACTCTTAATTCTCGTTGGTCCAAGGTAGGTGCAGTAATACTTCAAGTTTTGGTCTCTGTTTATTTGCTGGAGATAATTTATTTTTTCTTTGCTCAACAGAATGTATTTGACTTTGTTCAGGTGTATGTATAGTTTGTGGGTGTTAGAATATAATAGTATTAATGTTTAAATTGATAATTTCCTATTAGCTAAGATTGTGGGACAAATGGTAGTTCATCATAGTATCAAAGCATGATCTCCTGTGATCGAATCTGGTCCCATCTTTATTCCTTCCTAATCAAGTACAAAGTCCACATATTAGGCCCATCATTTCCTATTAGCTTCAGTTTTGGGGACAAGTGGCTATATATTAAGAAATTAGACTTTTTAATGGCTGGACCATTCTTTTCCCCAAAATTTGACTTGCTTTTTTGGGGGAATGTTTAGGGTGAAGGAATCCTTTAATAAATTAGTGGTATTCTAATATTGTCAATCCTTGGAAGAAAATTTGTATTGGCAAAAGGACCTGCTATGAGCATGCTGTAAGTTAGTAGAAACGGTTGCTTAGTATATGGCTGAATATATTGAGTTGGTGCAAACAACGAAATTCTAATTTTGACATAGATTATACATAATAAAGAAAGCAGAATAGAATGATTGTAGGATAGTCCATAATACAGAGGATGCATGAGCATACATTTTGTGTTTTTCTTATGTTTTCCAAAAGAATTGCAACAAATTAATCTTCCATGGTTGCAGATGGGGGAGGCAATGATTGAGATGTGTAATTGCCAATGAGCTCTAGCTCAAATGGCACCTTCTCCGCTTCTCCCCCTTTTTTTATTGGTAAGTTATACTCGCACCCATCGGTTTTTGAACCCACGACCTCAACTTCCACCATATTCTTACAAAGGGAGGAGGTGCAATACAGTTGGAGCTTACTGGCAAATGGTTATGGCACCTCCTCCCCTTGTAGAGCAAGCTGGAGGGTGAGATTCAAGACCCACCAATTGCATGTGTAACATACCAATTAAAAAAAATGCATGAGATGTGTATTGACCAAAAACTCTCATAGATTTATTAACACAAACAATAATCTCAAGGGTATTGAAGGCCTTGAAAAAGTGGGGAAGATGTGACACTATCCTAATTTGCAGTCTTAATCTATGTATGGATGTTTACTATATAATGTTGGTTATAATGTTGGTTATCTACCTTCAATATGATATTTTTGGTTAATGGGCATATATACTAGTTGTGTGCTATGGAACACCACACCAGAGGACATTTAACATTCCAATTTGATGAGGAAATGTGTGACACTGGAACTTGATAAAGCAAATTACTTGATGTTGTAAATCTTGAAGATATTAGAATGACCTGCAGAACATTTGGAAGTGGCTAGTAGGGGTGTCATATTTTTCAACCTAAATGCAGGATAAGGTTAATAGTTTATATAACAGATAAGGAACTTTTTGAAACTGGCTGTGCACCTAGTAATAATTTGCATGAGATGCATCAGTCTGCTAGATTTTTTTTTTTTTTTTTAATGTGTAAAAAATGTATTAATTTTTCATTTGAGGATCAATCGTGTATTTTGGTTGCTGTAGGTGAAGGATAGTCTAAGGAATGATCCAAGATACAAATCTGTTAAGCATGATGATAGGGATGTTTTATTTAATGAGTATATATCTGAACTAAAGGCTGCAGAAGATGAATCAGAACGAGAAGCAAAAGCCAAAAGGGAGGAGCAGGTATGGACTTTTTGTCCTACTTTTCTGTTAGAAACTACTCTCTCTCTCCCTCTCTTAGTGTGGTTTATGCTTTGAACATTTACTTGTTGCACTAACATAGATGCTGGAACATAAGTGAAACTCTTACCTATCTGTAATTTTCTTTTTGGTATTTTTTGAATATTTAACCAGGCCAGATGCCTATACGCAAAATATTCTATGGGAAAGCTTATATTAGTATATATTTGAATTTTTAATAGCTCTTGATTATTATTTTCAGGTTTTAATGGTAACACCAAATCAACATGGCGATAATTCTTATTGCCATGTTATGGTAAAACCAAATCAACAATAATCGCAATACATATCATAGATGTTGATGTTTTTAGATATTGTGATGTTTTTAGATATTGTCCATTTAGAATGGCTGAACTAGAAAAAATAATGTGAAACTGTTTTTGGTTTTCTACTCATTTTTCGGGGTGTGGGGGTGTGATGCAGGAGCATCTTACCTAAGCTTTTCATTTCTGTTTTAGGCTTGTAGCTTTGAGACAACCTAGTACCTGGTCATTTCTTGTAACCAAGAATTAAGCCATGTGCAGCCAATAGGAAGGATGGGCTGAATTGGTGATTTGGTTTGGGGTTGTTAATAGTTCAACTAATGGACTTTTAGCTAAGCATAGCCATTCAAATTGTACCTGAGGCATGCTATATAATGCATGACCTTGCCTTTTAAATTCAGTTTTAGTTGTTGATATTTTGTGAATGAAATTGGATTAGCTTTGTGCTATCTCTTTAAAAGATGGACTTCTCTATTGAGAGGCTTTATGCTGCCTAGGTACTACTCAAATTAACTAGAAATCCCAACCATTTCCTAAGCACAATCCTTTCTACCTGAGAGCCTACATCATTGGTATCAGCCTTGCCTTTGTAGATTCAGTTTTAGTTGTTGATATTTTGTGAATGAAATTGGACTAGCTTTGTGCTATTTCTTTTAGAGACGGACTTCTCTATTTACTACTCAAATTAACTCAAAGTCCCTACCATTTCCTAAACACAATCCTTTCTACTCGAGAGCCTACATCAGGGTTGTAGGTTTTGCAAGTGTCCAAAAGCAAACTCTTCAATTTCATGGTAACATCATTTAATTCAATGTACACATTGCCGAAATATTTGGACATATGTGAGAATTAAAATTGAAAGAGTGGGTTTGCAACTTATATTGTCTGATGAGGGAAGGCCCCCCAATTTGTGTATCTCTGATTGATTATTACTTCAGGGGAGCACATTGGTCTGGCTTGTATATATATATATATCATTCTATCAGGGTGCAACTTAGTTGGTAGGAGGCTTGGGATTAGTTGTAGACTTAGACATCTAGGGTTTGATCCCCACTAGAAACTTCCCTTGGATTACCCAAAACACGGTTCTGGCGGGTGAGGTTGTGTATATGGGGCTTACTATCTAGGGTAGGTCAGAAGGGTCCTGCCTTGGTGAGGTGCCTTGTCCAAGGTGGCTAATTCCGTATTGTACTGGCTGCAATTGTCGGTATTTGTCGTACTAGTACTCAATCTGGTACAACAAAACCCCTTGTTTCGTCTCGCCTAATATCTTGGACAATTTCGGACAATTTCTCCCATTCTGGGCGAAAAATTCATTTCGGCTCGGAATATGGTTCGATTTTTTTTTTACTAGAAATTCAATCCCCCTCTCATCAGATCAACCTAAGATGGATCACCCTTGAACTGAGGAGGTGTGGTGGTGGAGAGCAACAACTTGCAGGAGGGACCACAATGGGGCTGGACGATGTTGATGTTGTTGATGGTGCATCACGAATTGGTCTTGAAATTGATGAGAGAGAGAGAGTGCATTATTTGGATTGCTGAGCCTACTTTTTTTTTTTTATTGTGTATTCACTGTGTTGAAAAATGATGTTGTGGAGTTGAAGGAAAGAAAGAGATTGTATTCATTGTGTTTAAAATTATTGTTGTGGGTAGTGTGCATGTGTGTGGTGGAAATCAATGAGTGGGTGGTGTGCCTTTGCTGAGTGAGAGAGTGTGCAAGCAAGAAGTTTCTAGGAAAGTACCTAGTTAGGAACTACCCCTAACTACTTCCTTATTTACAAAAATATTGGATAAAGCATGGTGAAATTTTATAAATATTTTTTTGATATAAATATTAATAATTATTTTTTGATATAAATATATATTTTTTATATGTAATAGATCAAATTTTATTAAAAAAAGACGTCTTAGTGTGCATAAAGCATGAACACAAAGATCATCAAATAATAACAATGGAAGAACTAATTTGGCCTCATACTGATTTCAGGAAAAACTGAAGGAAAGGGAGCGAGAATTGCGGAAAAGAAAGGAAAGAGAAGAACAGGAAATGGAGAGAGTGCGAGTGAAAGTTCGTAGGAAGGAGGCAATTTCTTCCTTCCAGGCTTTACTTGTAGAGACAATTAAAGACCCGCAGGTAATATATTGATTCCATTCTTGGTGGTGCTGGACTAGGAATGGTTTGTTGTTATATTGTATGTTAAGCCATCTGTAGACTGTAGTACTCTACTTAGCAAAAAGAAAAGTCATTGTAGTACTTTTGTTTTTTTCGGTCTGCTGCAACATTAAGATTTTGATAGGGCCATTGACTTTTTTTTTTTTTTGGATAAATATATAGGCTATTGACTATATCGTGATACAAGTGTGCATTCTAGTTGTCATGAATGACTTAGCTATTTTTGCATCAGGTTGTGCAGGAATTTGAGTAATTTTTAAAAAATAAAATAAAGGTATTGAGTATGTTGTAAAAGATCTCATGTTCATTTTGTAAAATCTGCTCTCTACAAATTGCAGCTACTCATTTGCTAGGAAAATTGTATGCATTCATCCTATTTGATATTTGGTGGGTTAGCCTCAAAAGGTTCTGGAACTGTTGGTTCATTGGAAAGGCATTTTGGTAGATATTGGAGTAGAGATATGGAATGCTTTTCCCTTATGTGGTGCATTTAGCGAGAAAGAAATGCTGGGCCTTTGAGAGTACTGAGCTTTCTATGAAAAGGTTTTTTGGATGATTAGCTTTCTATGATTAAGTTGAAGCATATATTTAGTTTAATCTTTGATCTTGATTTTGTTTCTGTTTGCATTCCTTTGGTACACTCTCCTGTACTACGGTTGCATCCTCTTTTTTTTTTTCATTAAAAGGAAGAAAAAAAAAAGTTACAGCAGTTGAAGAGCATTCAAAATGGTGCCTAGCTATAAATGCTGACATTATCAATTTATCCCCCGTCTTTATTTATTTATTTATTTTTTCTGGAAACTTGCTTTCCAGGTCTATAAAGCTATACCTTCTAATTTATTTGAGAATTTTACAAAAAATAAAGAAAAGGACGGGAAATTGATAGATAGGAAAGGGAGAGGTCTGTCATGTAGTATAGTTTCTCTCCTTAATTCTCATTATATCTTTGTAGTTAAGCAAAATCCCTCTGCTGCCTTACTCCCCATTAGCAAAAAGAAGTAAAAGAAGAAAAAAATCTCTTGTAATAATTTACGTTACCATCAATCCCTGATCACTTAATCCTGTTGCTGCTTCTATCAATCAAATATTTAAAGCCGTCAAAAATTAGTTTTGGCTTCATTGCGTTGGTGGATTATTATGCATTATTGTCTTTGAGATTTCCCATCGTGCCTATTGTATTAAGAAGCTGTACTATTTCGTTCTCTCTGGACACACACGTGTGCGCACATACAAACACAAACTAACCTATAGCAAACACAAACTAACCATATGCTATAGGTCTAAGCATTCAGGTCCAATTGGTCACTTGGTTTTTATAGGCTATAGTTTTACAGGGGATTGGGTTTGGTCTTACCCATACTAATATATCTGTCAACTTTTTTTTTTCTTCCTACTTGTAATTAGGCATCTTGGACGGAATCTAAGCCTAAATTGGAGAAGGATGCCCAAGCACGTGCAACTAACCCTGACTTGGATTCATCTGAAACAGAAAAGCTCTTCCGGGAACACATAAAGATGCTGAATGAGGTAATTCTTTGACTCTGAAGTGTTTTTTGTTGGGCTGATTAATTGTATTATTTTTGCAATTTGCTTCTTGCTGCCAGATCTCCTAGAATTGTTGATTTTAATGAAGCATAATTGTGCACTCCTAACTATATTAAACTATACCTAAGTAGGAGGTAAAATAAAGTAGAGGGTAGATGGAGGTGTTATATTCTGTGTGATATATATATAATGGATAACATATGAAAAAAGAGGCAGTCTTTAAAATTGACTTTATCTATATTTTTATCCTAATATATATTGCAATTTTAAAATTTTGATTGATCTATCTCTATTGTGATTCAATAGTTTCTGGACATCCATTTAATCAGGTTGCCAAGTAGAGCATGAAGCTAAACAGAAACCTTTGGATCATGCTGAGATCTCTCATTCTTCAGTAACTATATTGATAGATCTGCATTGTGGATGATGTGTTTGGTCTTCGCTCCAATTGAAAAAGACCATATGTTCTTTCAATTTAAATGAAACTTACGTTACATGAGAAATAATTATTTGGACGCACTGTTTCCAAAAGATCAGCTTTACAAAGTTTTGCTAGATTCAGAGATGGGCAAGCTGAATGCATTATTTTTCGCGTACTTTGAATAGCTTTGGTTGTGTTTGATAATCTGGTTGCAATGCATTGACTGTATATGTACATACATTATAAGATAGATCTTATTGCCATAGGCATTCTCTACCTTATTATGCATTTGATCATAATGTTGAGTGAAGAATTTTATTCTCCAATGCTGAAGGGCAAAGCTTGAAATGTCCCGTGGCAATTTAGCTATGTGGCCAACGTGACCTACTTAAATGCATTCCATTCGTTTGTTCTTTTAGCAATTTTTACATTGCTTTTGTACTATGACAATGGATATACCAATCAACCTTCAAGATACTAATCTCCCTGGTTTTGTGTTTGTAGCGATGTGCACAAGAGTTCAGATCTTTGTTAGCTGAAGTCTTGACAGCTGAAGCAGCTGCCCAAGATACACAAAATGGGAAAACAGTCCTCAATTCATGGTCGACAGCCAAACGTCTACTAAAGCCTGATCCCCGATACAACAAGATGCCAAGGAAAGAGAGGGAAGTCTTGTGGCGGCGGTATGCTGATGAGATGCTGCGGAAGCAAAAGTTGGCACTTGATCAGAAGGAAGATAAGCATATAGAGTTAAAAAGTAGGAGCACTGTTGATTCTGGGAGGTTTCTGTCTGGATCAAGAACCCATGAGCGAAGGTAGTCATTTTAGTTAGGAAGTAGGCTTTGATTTTCTTTCCCCATCAACTCCTAGTTTTCATATCTTTTTGACTTACTGAGGGCGTCAGTCAAATTTACTTTGTGAAAGCTGTATTATATGGTAAACAAACAGTTTTTTAATCAATATATATTATCGGGTTAGAGCATTTTTTATTTTATTTTATTTCCGTGTTTAAATAATCTCAGTCATATACAGGGTATCAAATAATTTCAGTTTTATCATATCTGATATATGTTTTGGTCTCTATAAATTAGATTTTTCTTTCTATTCTTTGCGGATTGCGGTCAAAGTTTACTTCATGGGTCGAGACTCGAGATGCATCCCAATGAATTTATCTATTGCAGTCAGATCCAGTGCCACTTGATTTAGGGGGCTAATTTACATCTTTCATGTGAATAGCTCCTAAAGTGCAATATCATTAAAAGTATAATTAGAAGTTGAGAAGCCCTTTAAACGACGGTTTGTGTGTTTTCTTTCATTTTCTTCTAGTGTCATCTAGAAAACCAATTCATGGCTAAGGCTGGTGCATATCTGAAGCAACTTCCTCTACATTAGATTTAGGGATTGAATACAAATCTTATATCTCACTTTTTGTGTTATGTTTTATTAATCACCACTTGTCACTCGTCTTCTTTTTCTTTACTTATAAAATAGTTAAAAGTGTAAAATGGAAATTCTGTTGTATTACAATTGGTGGGTATAAAATAAAATACAAAATGCGAGATAGAAAGATTTTATTCAGATTTAGGTGCATAGGTTGGCTGGGGGTGCAATCTCTAACCGAAGCATTGTATTTATGCAGTCTCCATTTGAAACCACTAGGATTGTACGAGTCTTGTTCACGGGAATGGAACATGAGAGATGGATAATCAAGCTATGCGAGTATAAGTTAATATAAACAATGGTTCAGAAGAACTACAAGTCCTGAAGTATTGTTGGTTACAGATTTGTTAACTGGCAGCCACGTGTTAACCTCTCATAGGTTGATGATGTTTGTTGTTAAATTCCGTTATGAGGTTGTAGTTAAAATCTGTTATGATGTACTGTAAAAGTGCTCAAATCTATCATTTCCAAACAATGAATGAAGAAATCATATTCTATTGCTGGAATTTTTGTTGGGTCCTTTGTTCTGCGGGTTAATGAAATAGCACGCATGGCCTTCTAATGAAACCACACAATGAGTGCATTATCAAAAAAAAAAAAAAAAAAACCACACCATGAGTCCAATATGAAAAACAAGTTGATCCAAAAGCCGTTTCCATCCTAAAATGAAAAATTCGCTGCTCCAAATGCCTCTTTGAACACCTCCCTCCCAAAATAGAAGAAAAAAAGAACAAAACTATCTTCACATCTGAGCCCCATTAGCATTTGTTTGAGGACTCTAAACATGCTAAGAGTTTTGTAGTTCAACTAATATTGATTAGTCTGATTTATGAGGAAAACCAGGATTCAAATCCATAACTTCACATTTGTTGTTGTTGGAAATAGGAAAACAAAAACAAACACATGTTCTTTGATGGGTTATAATTGTGAGATGTAACGAGTTATGGTAAATTTCCCCAGAAGAAAGAGAGGAGAATTTTGTGTCGAAGGGAATGAACATACGATGAGCCAAAAGATGAACAACCTTTAGCAAATTGGAGTATCAATCTCGAATATGATGGGAAAGAGTGTGAAAAAGAATGAGATAACTAAAGATTTTCGGTGATACATTCTTTTCAGTGAAATTCACTTCGTATAGACTTTGAACATTATGAGTATGACTTTCCCTTTTAGAGTCCGTTGTCTTTGATTGACATGTTAGACTTCTTGTTTTTTATTTGCTTTTGGTGTCCCTTGCCATTTTTTCCCTCCCTTGTGTATGGTTGTAGTATATATTCTATTTGTCATATTTATATATTTTAAGAAGGGATAAAACATATTATTATTTTGGGCATATATATCTCTAACCATAATATTTATTTTGTTTTTGTTTACAAAAGCATCATATGCTTCTCTAGATTCTTTTGTTGTCTTGGTTTCAAATATCTTGAAATAACAATATATTTTTATTTCGGAATAAAGTCGTTTCTTGTTACTCTAAATTAAATATTTTGAGAATCTTGCATCTATTATTGAGTCGGTAACATTTTTTTTTATATTTCTTATTACTCTGAGAATGTAAAGATTTGACTATATATAGATCAGGTCAGCAGGGTACAAAGCTTTCTCAAAACAGAAAATATTGCATTCAATGACTTAAAATCATTTTTTTAGTTGCAATAGGATATAAACCAATGGTTTTTGCTTTAAAATAATTGTTATTTATCATCAAATCAAGACACCTAAGAGTTTCTTTTTATTGTAGGTGATGTTGACTCTCATGTTTCTTAATTGACCACAAAAATCTTTACTAGTAAGTTAGCTAAAACCCACCAATCGGTAGATGGTTCCACACCGGATTCTTGCAATGACATAAAGAAAGAAGCAATCCAGTTCTATCAGCAACTTTTGGGGAAAATAATGAGTCGAGGCATCTAATCAATTCTGTGGAAAGTGATTTACAAATGATAAAAATTTGCTTGCATTGACTGGAAAATATGGATCATCTTACACATCATTTAAAAACGTGATACCAATCCTTTATTCTTTATTCCTTTTTTTGGGAAGAAAAAGGGAAATTTCTAAAAAGAATGCCTATTTAGATTATCTGTAGAAACATGTTTTCTTTAGCCATGTAATTCAATTTGTAGTTATAGTTTAAATAGAAAAGTTACTATGAGTTGTTTTGGTAAAGTGGCTGATTCTTGATTCTTCTTTATACAGAGAATTTCAGTAGTAGAGTTAGCCCATAACACATCCTCTCTAAATAAAATGGAAATAGTTTTCCTTCAATCCAGTTTGGAGGAATCATCCCCTAACTCACTATGTGGCAAGTAAATAGACCATTCACATATATTTTTAATCACATGACATTTTTAATGAGTCATGTGACTTTTTCAAATAATATATGTGGATAGTCTATTTAATTGATACGTAGTGAGTTGGAGAAAAACTATATCCAAATAAAATTGGATCGGTTTCTTTTTTGTCTTTCCCTCCAACCCAATGAACTCACTATCCTACTGTCAGTGCAGATTGTTTACCCTCCATGAAATATTTCATTATCTTAGTGCTTGCTACTTGTTTTATTGTGCTTGGACAATTATTCCTGAAGAAATGTTTTATGTTTTTCGGCTTTCCTCTGTGATACTATTCTGCATATGCGGTTTGCTAAATTATTAATTTATTATTAAGAAGTGTGGACACTTCTACATATGTGATGTGCTAATTTAAATTAGGTTAAAAATATTATTTTAGTTTTTAAACTATACATGAAGTTTAGTTTTCGTTCCTAAATTTTAAAAAGTTCATTATTCGTCCTTATATTTTGAAAACACACCAATTTTATTTTTCCATTATGAAGTTTGGACGTGTTAACATCTAAGTTGAACCATAACTCATAGTAAGGATTAAGATGTTCAAATTTCAAAAGAAGAAAAAAGTAATGGTTACATTTGAGTGGCAACCTATGTTATTTTGGTGGGTTTATTTCTAGTGTGGAATCCTATTGGCAAACTGTTCTGTTTAAAAGGTCCGACATTGTGCATTGGACCTTAATCCATAAAACCGTATGGTCCTACTTAGATAAAAGGTTGTAAAATCCATATGACCATATCCCGCAAGGGCGCAATGCTTATTGCCATTTCTATGTGACATAGTCAAGCTATGGAGCCTCACTTTGTTAAGTCATGCGAATGTCACCGACCTTTTCTTTTATTTTTCACTCCAACCATATCAAAAGTTATCTTCATACAATTTTTCACCTTCATACCATTTCTCTCAATATTTCTCATACAATTTCTTCATGATGCTTCACGGATTTGTTTATTCACACCTTTCCTCTTTCACTTCACAATTGCATGAATTATATATCTATATAAATAAGTAACGTGTTTCTTCCTCCTCTCACATCCGAGAGATAGTCTTTGTGATTTGTTTTCTTACAAAATGGGTAGTAAAAATATTGAAGCTATGAAAACAATTTTGAGCAAATTGAATATGAGAGTTAAGATATTTGAAACACTAAATGAACATGATTTTGATGTCTATTGCAATTTACTATATATTCTAAGTTTCTCACCACTAAACGAGTCATCCAACACCAAGAAAACTTCACTTCAAGGCTAGTAAAGACATAGTTACATGCAAAAAAAAGAAAAGAAATGATGGTATTTCCGTTCTATGGAAGAGATACTAGAAAGAAGCTGGTTTTTTAGAGCAAATTTTCTTGTTCATGTGCTTTGCATGTCTTCCATAGAGCGGAAATACCGTGTACGTTTTCTACATGGAATTAGTTCTTTACTAGCCTTGACATGAACGTCTTCTTGGTGTTGGATGACTTGTTTAGTGGTGAGAAACTTAGAATCGCATAAATTGTAATAACCATTGAAATCACATTTATTTAGTGTTTCACATCTCATAACATTTAGATTTAACTTGCTCAAAATTTTTTTTTTTCTTTTTTACCTTCGATATTTTTAGTATCCATTTTTGTAAGAAAACAAATGTAATAGAGCCATTATTTATAATTAATGTGATTAAGTGCATGCTCCAAAAGAATGATATAATCCAACGTATTGTAAAGCTAACAAAGTTTTCTTTCGGACAACAAGGTAGAAACATCCTGATGATTCGGGTACATTTGGTAGAAGTAAATTTTAAATAATGATATGCTAGATGATTAGGGCACATTTAGTACATTATAATGATGATTACATGAGAATAGGAGTAATTATTACAAGGAAAAAAAAATTGTAATGGAATAATTTTTTATTAAAAAACATTGATAATGAATTTCATATTTTTGTTTAACAAAAAGTTAATCTAAAGTCAAATTTAGTGCTCACTTTGGTAATGCGGTTTCAAATCGGACTTTTGTAAATTTCACTTTTTCGAAGTAAAACTTTTTTCTAATAAACTTTTTTTATGTAATTTAATTGTTACAGTAATAAATGGGAGAATACGATTTGAATTTTAATTCTCCTTATGAATCACACGTGTGACATAAACCCGTTTCCAAAAACTAAAAAATATGCACAATTGAAAACTAAAAAGGTTCTATTGTTGACTAGTGAAATTACCATTTAAGAGGATATGAACTTAACTATTACATTTATACATACCTCAATGGGAAATATCATTTATGAAAACATTTGGGGATGAGTGCCAACCAGAAAAGCCTCAAGGGAGGATAGTGTAATTTACTTTTCTTATTTATAATGAAAAGTAGAATATACAATTCTTGATCCAATTCCACAATTCAGTTTGGAAGACCCTCTTACTAATCCTATGTAGAATCTCGATTTTGACAATCATAATTCTGATTTGGGTATCTCTAGACATCTGGATACCAAGCCGTAGAGGCACTTAACCAACCCATTGTGTTGGTCTCACTTGGAAAAACACAGACAACTCATAACATACGAAGGTTTTCATTCTGGAGGATAAAACAAGCTTTTAGAATAAAGCAAAGGTTGGCCCAAATTAAATAAAGTCACGTAAAAAAGAATGTCCACCATTTAATGAATAATTGAGCTCTATTTCAAAGATCACCAGAAAGGTTAGTTATATTAGGGAAATGATCTCCTCCCATTGCATCCTTCAATTTCCTCCAATTTTTAATTAGAATTATAATATGTGACACTTATTTGATTTTGTGTGGTTTCCATGAGTGTTTTAAGACCGTTGGATTTTTTAAGTGCTACATGTCATAATTCTAACTAAAATTGGAGGGAATGAGAGGATCTTAATGGGCGGGATCCTCTCCCGCTATATCAACATCTGACAGATTCGACGCATAGTTGCATATATTAAAAGTCCCCTTATTCAAAAGTTATAATATCATAAAAATAGCTTCTTCTTTTTAAATATATTATTATTTTGTTGAGCAAAACATAATATCGTATTGTCACTATGCCATGGTATCTTATATATGGAGTTTTTTATTTATTTATTTATTTTATGAATATATTTGGAGTTAATGTTTTCCGAGTTCTATTATTATTATAACATAGGTTTGAATAATTTTTTTTATTATTTGGTTTGTATCATTATTAGTAAGCATGACTTTTTACCAAAAGTCATTGATTAATTACGAACAATTTGTAAATCAGTGGCTATAAGATTACCCAAAAAAAAAAATCAATTGCTCTAACTATGAGACATGACGTTCACCAAAAGTCACTTAATTTTAGAATAAAAAACTCTTTATAAGAATACATCAAGGTTCAAACTAAAATATCTATATTTTAAAATTCTCTTATAACCCATGGATGAGAAGGATTTGGACCTTATAAATTGTTATTTAGCATTTATAAGCTTCTGCATTGTAGACATACTCAAGAGAGAAATAGGGAATATTAGCAAAAAAAAAAAAAAAGAGAGAGTGAAATACCAGTTATCAAAAAAGAAGAAGAAGAGAGAAATACGGGAGTTATGGATGGATGGAATTGGTACAGTGAAATTTATGTGGATGTTCATGCCATTGATAGTATCAATGTTATTTGTGGTGCTAGCCACTAGTCCTTCCATTCCCTCTAACCCTCCTGCTCATTCTGTCTCTCCTGTTCCCTCTAACTCTCTATCTCTCTCACCACTTTCTCATTCCTCTCTCCTTGTTGATAGGAAACTACCTAAAATGCCAACAATATATTTTCATCCAAGACTCCTACATATAAAACATGGTTTTTTGGAGTGCGAAAATTTATGCAAAACAGGATACCCTATCCATACATACATACATACATAGGTTGTATGATAGTATGTTTGCCAATAAAATGTCGTCATTCTCGTTGCCCTCGTTCAGATGTTGTCCATGATTGTACTCTCGATTGTATATCCACGGCCAGTGACGGCTCCAGGAAAATTTTTCAGGGTGTTCAACGTTCATTACAAAACTTGAATATAACATCACTAAAAAAAAAAATTACATGAAATTTTATAAAATCCTTCTACAAGTCTTCGAATATAACAACATCACTAAAAAAAAAAAATACATGAAATTTTATAAAATCCTCCTACGAGTCTTCATAGCTTGATATCGTTGCATGATAGCTTCATTATCAATGCTATCAAATACATCACTTTCAATGTATGTAACCAAACAATCATTCATCCATTGATCTCCCATTCGATTGCGCAGTAGATTCTTTATATATTTCATTGCTGAAAAACTTCTTTCTACTGTTGCAGTCGCGACAGGAAGGGTCAAAACTAACTTCACAAGCAAATAAACTAATGGATATGTGACATCCTTCTCCGTCTCTACCATCTTTCTAGCAAGCTCATCAATTCCATTTAGTTCTAAAAACATGTCATTAGATTGCAAATCAACAATGTAATTCTGAAGTTGAATGTCAAGTGCCATTAAATCTGACTTAGAAAAATCAGATGGATATAACTCTGCAAGACGAATCAACTTTCGGTTTCCTTATCACAAATTTATCTATTGTACTAGGCTACTAGCAATTAGCAAAAGAATAAAAAATAAAATAAATTAATCAAATAGATAAATTAATTAAATCCAAACAAATAAAGTAACTATAAGACAATTAGACAAATCACAAATAGACAGATTAATCAAAATTCCAAACAAACAATTAAACAAAATAACACACTATCAATGAGATTCAGTCTATCACAGTATCACTACAAGACAATTAGACAAATATACATTAATAACATAAAACAGAAACTATCAAATAAATAAATAAATATTATATTAACTAACTAAGATTCGGTCAAATATGAAATAACTAAACAACTAAGTAACAAAACAAGTAGTCAACTTATCAAAAAAAAAAAAAAAAAAACAAGTAGTCAAGGCTGTCAAGTAGTGAAGTAGATAAGATCATAAGAACAAAATAAGAGAGGAAAAGAAAAAAAAAAAAAACAAAAACATACCAGATCTGAGAGCAGAACCGGAACGGGCGAACGGCGCGTGGCGTCAGGCGTGACCGAGCGGCGGCGGCAGCAGCAGCCAGCAGGCGTGAGGCGGTGCGGTGAGGGACGGTCTGGCGGTGACCGGTGGTGGCCTTCGCACTTCGCAGCAGGGGTTTCACCGTTTCAGCTTTCATTTTGGGTTTTCTCTCTCTCTCTCTCAATTCAACCATTCAGAACAAATTTGGGATTTTTTTTGTTTTGTTCAGGGCACGCTGCACGCACACCGCACGCGGTAAGTTTTGAATTTTTTTTTTTTTTTTCTTGAATAGAATAAATTTAATTAATGGGCTGGTTCAAACATTTGGGTTTAAACAAGTTATTATTTGGGCTTATTTTGTATTATGGGCTTAAATAAGTATTGTTATTTGGGCTTTTTATTTTTGAGTATGGTAAATTGGGTTTATTACATAAGGGTGTTCACAAATTATTTGAGGGTGTTCAGAATTTTTTTTTTGTCAAGAATATCTATATAAAATTTTTTTTTTCCTTTGATTTTTTTAAAAGTCAGGGTGTGCAGCTGCACACCCTGGCTCTAACGCCACCACATTTGGATATTGTACGCTAGTTCCTAACCCTTATTTATCTCTCCTTATTTATTTATTTTTGAGTCATTTATCTCTCCCTTTAGATATATATTCTTTCGAAAATAACATAAAGTTTCACATATAGATTAATAGGAGAATACTTCTGTACATGTCTATTTTTTAACCAACAATTTGAATGAGCCCCCAATAAAATATTTGGGCTTAATTAAATATTTAATAAATTAGCCCAATAAGCCCAACCTACTAAAATACCCTATACAACACCCAATAAACCATCTGGGCCTATTATGAGAGGGTCTTGGCACTATTCACAAGCCCAAAGAAAACTCACATAAAGCCCATAGCCCGAAATATGCTTATAATATAATTATTGGGTCTAAATACTATTGGGTTAATTGAGGAAAATAGCTGGAGCCCAAGTACTAATCAGCCCAGCACTTGAATAGCTGAAGACAGCCTGTCCGTGGGCCCCATGAAGTCAGAAACTGAAGCTGACAAGGAATGGGCTGCATATCTGTTGCTAGTGGAGCCCACATCATGTCTGATTTTACTAAAAAAGAGAAGAACAGCAGCATACCATCTTCTCCAACGTGACAAGAGCAGCTGGTCTACCATTTTCAAACTACTCAAACATCTCCAGCTCATCTCAACTCTCCATCCCACCGGAAACCATGAATTCTGGTACTGTTCACGCAGCAGACTTCTGCATAACAGCTTAAAGACTATTGGAAGCAGCCAAGATGCATGGGAAATGGGGAAATGTGATGAATAACCCATAACCCATGCCCATTCCGGTCCCAAAAGGACTCAGGGAGTAGCCCCACGGCCCAGACCCGTGAGGATGCTACTCCCTTTATGTTGTTCTGACTTGAGGAATGTGGTTTGGTGGAGGGGAGTGAGTCCCAGATTTTGGTAACCATTGAACTGTTATCATTAGGTCTGCTAGTGTGAGAACCTCGCCCCTTTTCTCAAACCCGAAGCGAAAACCCCAAAATTTGGTTTAATGTGATTTTGGTTTCGGTTTGGAAATTAAATTGGTAGCGTGTCTCAAATGATGGGATGAAAACTTTAATGTTTTAATCGACCCTCGAGGTTGAAAGTCGATGTGACATGTTGTTTGTGGAGTCGCCACTTAATTTATTTTAAAGGACAAATTAAGAAATTCCAAAGACAAGAGTAATGTAATCCCCTTTTATTCCATTTTAGAATTTGTACAATTGCTAAATGAAATAGTGTGTGTAAATGTTACAAATAAAATTCCCCTAGAATACAATCTAAGAAAATAATATTGTATGAATTTCCTAGTTACAATCTATGTAAAAAGAAAATAAAATGTTGTTGTAAGGCACTATGTATGCAAACCAAGGTTTTGGTTTGGTTACAAAATGGAGGTGTTAGGCTTGGTTACAAAATGGGAAGGTGTTAGGCCCATTTTGCCCGATTTACATCGGTCCTCTTATATTAAAAATGGCCAAGCATGTTGTAATGTCAATGCATGTATGTGTATGTTGTGCAAACAAATTAATTTTAATTGTCCGTGTTGTTATTATGTTGGTTGCAATATGATGTTCATGTTATAGTTGTAAGCTTAAACACATAATCATAATGAACTTGTAAATATAAACACAAGAAATTAAAACATAATGTAAGAACAATAAATTAAAGCATAATGTAAGCACACAAAAATTAAAGCATAAGGGTTAGAGAACTAACCCGCATGCAAAACAAAATTAAAATCAAGTATGTGCTTCACAACTTGTGTGGTTGTGAGCTTTGTGACTCAATGACTTTAAGGATGTGTATACAATTTGTGGGTTGTATGGGTAATCCTAAGAAGTGTTTGAGTATGTGGGTTGGTGGAAAAATAATTCCAAACCTAAGTTGTAAAGATGATGAAGGGTGAACCAAATCAAAATGATTTTTTCAACCTTCAAAACCTTTAAGACTTTTGGGAAGGAATTTTGGTTTAAGAAAGCTTAAGTGCAAATATTTTCCAAGTCTTGGTTCCAAAGATAATGAAGGGTGAGTTAAATCTAAAAGATTTCTCAACCTTCAAGAGCTTTAGAACTTTGAAGAGGAGGGTTTTGCTTCAAAGAATTTTTCTACACAAAGCACTCTTGAAAACTCTCCTACTTGCTCTCTACCAATTTTTCTCTCTCTTTCCAACCCTCTTTGCCATGAAGACCATGGTTGTATTTATAGAGAAATGGGGATGTGAAAGGGTCAAAGAGGGGTGGAAGGGGCTGCTTTTTTTCCCCCCCACCAGCTGCCTCACGTGCATGCCAACCATGCTTTGTCCCCCTTTGCTGAAAAAAAGACAAAAAAAGTGCAGAAATGGGTCCAGGGACACAGTGCCGGCCGGCACTGTGTTTTAAAATCCTAAGTGCCGGCCGGCACTTGGAATTAAATTTTTGAGTGCCGGCCTAAAAATTGGAGTGCCGGCTGGCACTGTTTTGAAAAATTAGAGTGCTGTTCGGCACTCCATTTTGGGTTATTGAAAACATTCTTTTTTTTTTTTACTTTTTTCAACTTACCTCTTTTGGCCATACATTGTGGAACGTGCATGGGCAGAAAAACTGATTTTTCTGCCCTTCCAAAAGTATTTTTGGCATGCATGAGTGAGATATAATCCAATGTATGTATGCATATTTAAGCTAACGCGGACCCAAAGCGTTAAAACTTCGATTAGCGATAACTTTCTCGTTTGTGGTCCGATTTGAGTGTATGACGCGTCGTTTTGATCGTGCTGACCTAAGGACTCATTTAAAATTATTTTGGGGTCGATCAGATGTCCTGAGAAAAATCGGGCCGAAACCCTAGAATTGCACGGATTTCCATGCCAAAATGCCCGGAGTCCAAATTGAGTGCAAGTTGTGTCGTTGTGATTGTGTTGACCTAAAGACTCGTGTGAATGCATTTTCATGTCAATCGGACGCCCATAATAAATTGGGACCAAAAACTCTAGAAATGCATGGATTTCCGTGCCGAAACGCCCGGAGTCCAAATTGAGTGCAAGTCGTGTGGTTGTGATCGTGTTGACCTAACGACTCGTGTGAATGTATTTTTATATCAATCGGATGCCCAGAACAAACTGGGACCAAAAACCCTAAATGTGCACAGATTTCCGTGTCAGGGTCCGTTTTTTGGATTTTTAATCCGTAAAGCCCCATGCATGTTATAATTGAAATGTAGGTGGCAAAATGAGGTGTCTACAGCTGGGAGGCGCAATGATCGGTTTGTGGGAACCAAGATCAATGAAGACATGCATGGCCTGACCTGTCATAGAGAACCAACCAAATAAGCATAAAAGGACTCTGAAAAAGCTATTTCAGAGAAAAAGAATGCCTTACCCTGACATTAGGGAAGGACCATAATCATTTTTACTTATGAAACACTCTCTTTGACAAAACATGTCATAAGGGGGTTAATTTTGAAAGTCAAGGGGCTTAAGGGAAATCATAATCTCGGTTTTCCCATAAGTTTAAGCCACTCTAATCACTCCTATAAATAGGACTGATTGCATTCTTAATGCAACAAGACAACCATACTGATCAGTAACAAGATCAGAACATCAAACACACAAAAATGGCTTTCTCCAAGAAACCCATTAGTTCACTTCTAGGGTTCTCCAAGGGAGGATCCCGGGAAATAGGTGTTTTGAGGTCATCTTCAACTTAAAAACACCAATCCAAACCCAGAAATACAATCCCACCTGAAAAGATCAGAATTCATTACTTAACCTCTTATATTCCCCAGAAAACTCTTCTGGCAGATGTCCGGGTAAAAATCCTGGAATGCCTTGTTAGGATTACAATGTCTTTCTACCACTGATATAGCTCCATAAAAGGCCTAAATACATCTTTCCCTAACCCTCATGCATGTCTCATTAGGGTTGACTCTCTCCCACCAATTCAACTTTCTTTTAGTACCAACAAGTTTATTACTATTCACTGGCCATGTGGCAGATGTCAGCAGAAGCATGAAAAGCACGTGTTCTGGTAATTTTTTACTAAAGTAATTCTGTTTCAAGCCCAATCCAGCTAAGGAACAGTGAGAGGCCCGGCCCAATAACTGTTCCTTAAGCTTCTTGTTGGCCATATCATCTTGGTAAGCTTTCTTGGTCCTTGTTCTCGTTTTACCGAGGTTTTACAATTTTAGCTCTCAAATATTTTTTGGAAGATGTCACATTAGCCCTTGGGCCGAACTTTGGGTCCTCGGTTGAATTTTGGGGTCGACTCCCTCATCTGAAGACTTAAATCCACGTCGTGATCGCCCTCGACACGCCACGTGGCACCATCTAAAAAATACCCCTCACATTTTTGGCGACTCCACTAGGGAGTCGAGATCAACACTTCCAAAAAGAAAGTTAGAGTTCAAGAATCATGCCTCCTAAGCTCCGACAAAGAAGAAGTCAAAGGGAAGCCTTAGTCCATACGGAACATTCCCAAGTTGAATCTGCAGCCAATGTACAAGGACAAGATCCACCACAACCACCTCCAACTGATCTAAACCGGGAGGTACTGCCAACAGATACAGAGCTTGCAGCAGAACCAAAGTGAGCTGGCACAAGCTATCAAACAACTCAAAGAAAAGGATGCTGGTACGAAGACCCTTCCTCAAAATGAAGGAGGAAACCAGGAAAAGCCTCATCAAGACTCGGGTTCACACGAAAAGGAAACTACCTTTGTGACAATGTCAAATGTAGCGAACCTGCTCAAACAAGAAAGAGAGAAGAATCCAAAGGAGCCTCGACTTTTTGCAAAAAAGCCTCCCTATCCTACTGAGTTGTTGAAGCAGCCTTTCCCCGAGAAATATATTGTTCCAACTTTCTCACGCTTTGATGGCCGAAAAGGGAGTGCTCTTGTACACATTAGCAAGTTCATAGACTCAATGGGGGCTTACACTGGCAATGGTGATCTATGCCTTCGTGAGTTCTCAAAGTCCCTTGATGATAAAGCTTACACATGGTACACCACCCTACCTCCCAGGTCTGTGAAGGTGTGGGAAGATATGGTTGAGCTGTTTTGTGGAAAATATTTCCAAGCGGAGGAGAAGATTACCCTCGTCAACCTCCATACTACAAAACAAGCAAGTGGGGAAGACTTGCTCCGCTACATACATCGCTTTCGCGATATATCCTTGGATTGCTATGCCAATTATAAAGAAGGTGAGCTCGTAGGAGTTTGTATAGATAATATGCTGCCAGAATTCTGAGCTCACCTTGAGAACCTTGACATCTCGAGATTCGCGCAGTTTCTTCAAAAGGCTCGGAAAACAGCACTATCAGTCAAGCCTCATACAGAGAAGCCTAAAGAAAAGAAAAACCAACCACAAGTTCTTACGGTGTCAACCGTAAACAACAAGCGAAAGAAGTCATCTGAAAGATCTTTTGAGGAACCACCACCTTCGGTTCCTTGCACCTTGGAAGAGATGATGGCTATTCTTAACAAGTGGGTAGCAGATGGTGTTGTCAAGCTCCCGGAAGTTTCCAAGAAGGCAACCGAGGAGGACAAAAAGAATCCAAAATTTTGCTGCTTCCACCAATATGTTCATCACTCTATAGCAGATTGCTGGACTCTTCGGAGAAAATTCCATGAAAAGATTCAAGACGGAACCTTGGAACTCCCTCAAGCACGACAAAAGGTACATGTTGATCCCTTTCTCAAGCATAAAGATAGAGCTGTAGTTTTGGTTGTCATTCATGGGAGTGCTAGTGATGTGGATATGGACAAGTCTGCCGCTGCAAGTACTGCCATGACACCTACAGCGATCAAGACATTGCAAAGGAATCATAGGTTTCGATCTCTCTTCAACCAGCTGGGATTGAATCCAAAAGCTCGAACAGCAGCTATTGAGGCCATTATGGCCATAGCAGCAGATTCCGGAGCTCATTGCTTTACAGTAGAAGCCCATGCTAGCCGAACTTTCCTGGAAACAACCAATGCAATAACATTTACAGATGAAGATATGGAGGTTCAGTATCCAGATCATCGACGTCCTCTCTACCTCTCGGCTGCAATCAATGAGGTGCAAGCGAGGCATGCTTTGGTAGATACTGGCTCTTGTATTAATCTCATTCCCTTAAGCACTATCCAAGCAGCAGAAATCTCTCAAAAGAAGATCAAAGGAGCACCTATGGAGATAAAAGGTTTCGGTGGTGTTGGTGAGAACACTAAGGGGCACATTCAACTTGTTCTAAAGGTTGGTCCCATTGTAGCTTTGACACAGGTTTCATGTTGTGGATTCTGTGATTCCCTATCACATATTATTGGGAAGACCTTGGCTGCACAAACACCAGCTCATTCCCTCCACCTACCACCAATGTGTGAAAGGGAGGCTCAATGGAAAGCCCATCCGAATAGCCGCCAACCTTACGCCTTTTGACCAATCCGAGTCCCATTTTGTTGAGGCAGCCCTATATGATGAAATTACTCCAGCAGGCAAAGCATCACTTGCTAAACCTTTTGGAATTCCACTGCCCAAATAGGAAGAAATAAAGGATGCTCCTGAAGGAGACTTGAGAGATCTGTTGGAACGGAAAAGGAAGCGCAGGGCAGAAGCTGGTACCAGCAAGAGTCAGCCACAGTGTATGCGTGTCCGTTACCGGATGGGCGCACTATTTACCGCTTATGAAGGTGCGCGGGGGCCAATTATCCCCAACAAGAGGCCCCCGAACTAGAAGAGAGAATCTTGCAGCCTTCATGTCTCACAGTGAATGAAACAGATGTTCCAAAATCTGCAGATGCAGCAGAAGCTGCTGCGGCAGATCTCGAAATTTCTGCAAAAGAAGAACTCGAGGTAATCGATCTAAGTTCTGATCCCAATGTACATAAGCCTGTTTCTATTAGTGCATCATTATCAGTTAAAGAAAGAATGCATTTGGTAGAATTGTTAAAAGAATATCAAGATGTTTTTGTTTGGCAATATGATGAAATGCCCGGAATAGATCCGGAACTTGTTGCCTATTCTTTAAATGTTGAACCGGGTACTAGGCCAGTGGTACAACCTATGAGGACCTTCCATCCGGAAATCGAAGCTCAAATTACTCAAGAGGTGAAGAAGCTACTTTCAGCTGGTTTTATCAAGCTGATACAGCACCCACGGTGGTTGTCCAACATAGTTCCCGTGAAGAAAAAGAATGGCCAGATCCGGTGTTGTGTGGATTTCCGTAATCTCAACAAAGCATGTCCTAAAGATGAATTCCCGCTGCCCAACATGGACCTTTTGATTGATTCAGCTGCTGGTCATGCAATGTTCTCTTTTATGGATGGTTTTAGCGGTTATAATCAAATCTTCATGTCTCCAAGGGACGTCGAGAAGACCGCATTTCGCACACCTATTGGCAATTTCTACTACACCGTCATGCCATTCGGACTCAAGAATGCTGGAGCCATATATCAAAGAGCCATGACAGCCATGTTTCATGACATGATGCATCGTGAAATTGAAGATTATATTGATGATATTGTGGTGAAGTCCAAAATGAGGAAAGATCATTTTGGCATCTTGAAGAAAGTGTTCGAGAGATGTCAATTGTACAAGCTCAAGATGAATCCTCTCAAGTGCGCATTTGGAGTTTCAGCCGGCAAATTTCTGGGTTTCTTAGTGCACCAGCGTGGTATTGATGTTGATCCAGCAAGGGCATCTGCCATAGCCACTATGAAGCCACCAACCACACACAAAGAGCTGAAGAGTTTCTTGGGCAAGCTATCATATATAAGAAGGTTTATTCATGGCCTTGCTGCTGTAACTTCTACTTTTACACCACTCTTGAAGAAGGGAGCTCCATTCCATTGGTCTACCGAATGCCAAGAAGCCTTTGAAAAGGTACAAGACATCATGACTAAACTCCTTACTGTTTGCGCACCCATTTTTGGGAAACCTCTTCGACTTTACTTAGCTTCAAATAGCCAAGCAATTGGGGCTTTGATAGCCCAAGAAAGATGATAGTCGGGTTAACCCGTCTACTATGTTAGCCGTGCTCTTAAGGATGCCGAAAGCCGATACTCGGGGGCTGAGCGATCTTGCTTAACTCTAATTTATGCTTCTCAGAAGGCTCCGACACTACTTTCTAGCTCACAAGGTCCAATTAATGACAAAATCTCATCCTATCAAAAGTCTGCTGCAACGGCCTGTACTATCTGGCAGACTGGCACAGTGGCTTCTGCAGCTGTCACAATATGAGATTATTGCTGAAACACCAACTGCTATTAAAAGTCAAGCCATTGCTGATATAGCTCAATTTCCTGGGGAAGATAACTCGTCCATTTCAGACGAAGTACCCGGGGAAATCAACGAAGTATTCCTAGCAGGTTTGGCAGATTCTGTTTGGACCTTGAAATTTGATGGCTCATCAACTGCTGCATCAGCAGGAGCCAGCATTGTTCTTTACAAAGATGATGGGGAAGCTGTAACAAAATTCTTCAAATTTGATTTCCCATGTTCTAACAATGCAGCTGAGTATGAGGCTTACCTAGCCGGATTGGCAATAGCCTATGAAATGGGAATCAAGCACTTGCGAGTTATTGGCGATTCTAACCTTGTGGTTTGTCAAGTCTTAGGAGAATTCTCACTCAAGGAACCATCTTTGGCACCTTACAGAGCTTTGGCACAGAAATTGGAAGCAAAATTCAGCACTTTCGAGATAGAACGTGCCCAAAGGAATGAGAACCGGTATGCGGATGCTTTAGCTACTTTGGGATCTCAAATAGCCTTCGAAGGTGAAGAAATGGACGTCACCATTTGCAAGAAGATGAAGCCTATCATTGAATCATTGAAAAAAGAATTTGAAGAGCCATCTCCAGATCAAGAAGACTGGCGAGTACCAATCAAAGCCAAGCTCATATCTTCCTGTTGTTGTGGCAGACTTAAGAGAAATCAAGGATTACACCTTGATATCCGGAGATCTTTATCGAAGATTGCCTGGAGGAGTTTTGGCACGGTGCATTAGCCTTAAAGAAGCAAAGGAAAAGCTGCCTGAAGTCCATGAGAAAACTTGTGGAGACGGAGGAGCTATCAGCCTTTATCGCACACTTCAGCGGCTGGGATATTTCTGGCCAAACATGAGTGTAGAGGCAACAGAGGTACAGAGCCAATACCCAACTTGCCAATTCCATTACAGCAACAAAGAGGTATGTGCAACTTTTGTCTCTACTGATTGGCGCACGCCATTTTTAGAATACTTGCTTGAAGGAATTTTGCCATCAAACCCCAAGGATGTTTATCGCCTTAAGAGGTTAGCCTTGAGGTATTTTGTGGAAGGAGGAACTCTCTTTCGGAAAGGCTTTAATGGAGAGCCATTTAGATGTCTTAGCCTATCGGAATCCCAAATGGTCGTGAAGAAAACTCATGCAGGAGAATGTGGGGAGCATCAAGGAAAGAAGAGGCTCTACCAATGTTTGCTCACACTCGGTTATTATTGGCCTACAATGAAGAAGGATGCGGCAGATTTTGTGAAAACATGCCATACTTGCCAAGTCCAAGCCAACTTGATCCATACTCACCCAACTATTCTCCAAAATATGGCTACACCTTGGCCATTTCACACTTGAGGGCTAGATCTCATTGGCCCTATCAATCCGGCCTCCGGTGGTTACATTTGGATTCTTGTGGCTACCAAATACTTCACAAAATGGGTAGAAGCCATCCCTCTCCGAAAAACGATAGGTGCTGCAGTTGCAAACTTTATTCGAGAACACATAATCACTCGTTTTGGCATACCATACAAGCTCATTAGCGATAATGGCACCCCATTTATAAACAAGGATGTGCGGGAAGTACTAGAACACTACCGAGTCAAGCATCGACGTTTCACACCTTACTACCCTCAAGGTAATGGACAAGCTGAAGCCACGAACAAGATGTTATTGCGAATATTGAGCAAAATGGTGTTTGATTATGGGAACGACTGGAGAGCCCACCTGGCAGATGTCCTATGGGCATACCGGAGTTCACCCAAAACAGCAACAGGCTTTACACCTTTCTCTCTTGTTTATGGCACTGATACTATTTCTCCTACTGAATTGGTTGTGCCTAGCCCGCGAGTAATGCAAGGGAGTGAGTTGGAGGTAGATGTTAATATGTGTGCTTGAAGCACGGATGACAGATTTGGAGGGACTTGATGAAGCAAGGAATTTAGCTAAAGTAAGAAGCTAAAGGAATTACCAAAAAATGGCTAATGTTTATAGCAAAGCTCTTCGGGTCCGAATCTTTGTGGAAGGACAAATGGTTTTGAAAGCCGCGGAATTTGTAAGAAGAAACCTCCCATCCCCATCTAAGTTCTCCCCTAATTGGGATGGACCATACGTTATCCGAGAGGCACATGGAAGTGGTTACTACAAGCTGTCTAAGTCTGATGGGACTACCTTGGCAGATCCTATCAATGGAAAGTGGCTGAAACACTATTACTCGTAAGATGCATTCCAGCAGATTTGCATTATGCATCTTTCTTCTTTTGAAATAGCTTATGAACATTTTGTGCTAAGCTAAGAGTAATAGGAGTTAAAATGCTCTTCTTTTGTACTTTAAAATATGTCAATCTTTTCGTATAATGCCATTCAAGCAAGCAAAATTGACAAAAGTCAAGTCTCATCGTTCACAAGTTAATTGTACTTCACATTACAAAAGAACAACAAAAAAAAAAAGGAGGAGAGGAATGCAGTAGATGATGTGCTCAAGCCAGCAAGCCATAGAAAGCTGATTCAGCTTGAGATTTTGTAGAAACCCCTCTGGCAGAAGCCAAATCCCATGGGTTTGGTGCAACCATGTTTAAAGCATCTCTCAATGCAGCAGCATGAGCCTTTACCACCCTCAATTCAGCCAAGATCCTCTTATTGAACATATCATGGGCTAGCCTCCTCAAATAATCAAGAATAAAGCCAAACTTGAAGCCTTCTCTTGTGATTTCTTGAACCACGGCTTTCCACTCAAGGATGTGGACTTCGGTAATATCTTCAAGTCTGGTATGCTCCATGTGAGCAAGCACACAGTAGAGGAGAGTCAACATAGAACTTCCCACATGCACACCAAGCCTAAAGTATGATGAGCAGCTGCCATACTTCTCCCATAATGCTTTTAAGAATCGAATCCCCCCTCGTGGCACTCGAAATTCTTCAAAGTCATCTTTGGCATCATCAAAAATGCCAGAAATGCTCAGCATGACGGGAACTGATTGACATTCGGTCAAACCCTCAGAAGAAAGCATCCATATCAGCAAGAACAGAAGACCCCAGTGTAGCAGAACCTGGCAGCAGACAGTGACCCTGGCTGACCCCTGATGGCAGACTCCACTGCTGCAGTCTGGTGCCTTCTCTCTTCCTCTGCAACAGCTTCATTGCCACTTCCAGCTGCAGAAAAAATGAAAGAAAAGAGGAAAGAAATCAGCTAAACAAACACAACAATACAAATGAAGGCAAAGAAAGTAAACAAGTAAGTAAAATGCTTATTGGCACTCCTTTTACTAAAAAGCCGCACTAGTTACAACTTATTCCTAAGATGGTTAGGTTGGGTCATTTAAGAAACAACAAATGGGTATCAACCCATGTCCACTGGGCTCACCTAACGAACCAAATGGGGAATAACAACTGGGCATTAACCCAGGTTCACTCAACGGGGGACGACAAATGGGCATTAACCTATGTCCACCGGTCTACCTAATGGATCTAATGGCGAACAACAACTGGGCAATTAACCCAGGTTCACCGGATGGAGGATGATAAATGGGCATCAACCAATGTCCACCGAGCTCAGCCAATTAGGCCTTGGATGGTGAACAACAACTGGGCATTAACCCAGGTTCATCGGAAATGGAACAACAAATGGGAATCAACCCATGTCCATTGAGCTCACTTACTGCACCAAACAGGGGACAACAACTGGGCATCAACCCAGGTTCACTGGATGGAGGACAACAAATGGGAATCAACCTATGTCCATACACAATGGAGGACAACAAATGGGAATCAACCCATGTCCATACACAATGGAGGACAACAAATGGGAACCAACCCACGTCCACCAAACTCATTCTATTGGGAATATGGCCAAAAATATGGGCAAAGGATGGGACAAGCCACAAAACCTAGTGGTACTCACATAATTATAAAAGGGTGCTCATTCTATTGGGAATATGTAGCCACAAAATAGTGGGCAAAGGATGGGACAAGCCTTACAAAACCTATTGGTGCTGTACTCACATAATTATAAAAGGGTGTGGCCACAACATGGTGGACAATAAGTGGGAATTAACCCGCGTCTACTAGGCTCGCTTAATAAATAAAAAATAAAAAAACACAAGTGTGAAAACAACAAACAATGGGGTGAGAAGTCATCCTATCTTTACTAGGCTCATGCTTCCACAACAACAAATTTGGTGCCAACAAACGGCAAATAGCAAAACGGGCATTAACCCATGTCTGCCAGGCCCATACAGCAAGCAATAACAACAAAAGATAGCGAATGGGAATCAATCCATGTCTATTACATCTATCAAGACTTTGTTTTGCAGTCATAGACAACAAATGGGCGTTAACCCATGTCTAAGCAGTTTACAGCCAAAAAGCAAGAGATATACATACGCAAGTTCTATGCATGGCAAACAAATGATCAAGATTGGTCTATACATTTCAAGAAATCTCTGCCATCAAGCAAGAGAGCAACAAGATATGGATAAAAAGCCAATTACCAATTTTGGTTGGGCTTGTATCAGCTGTTACAGGAGCAGTGACCTCCATATCTGCTGCCTGAGTGCCAGCCATATGATCTTCTGTCCTGGCCAAGACTGCATCGTAGCTATCATGGGTGTCCCCTATGTCTTCCATAGATACATCAACTGCAGGGTCCTAGACAAATGTCTCTTCCCTAGCTTAGAACATCACTGCCAAGTGTGACATCTGCTTGAACAGGATTTTCACTGGCAACAACTTCTGCATGATCAACTTGAGTCACACCTGTACCAAAATCAGTATCAACCACAAGATTCTCATTTATTGGTGTGCTCTCAACAATATTATTACCTTCTTGGATATCAGGGATGTGCATCAGGGATGTGCATAGGAACCTCCTTATCACCAGGAATCTCCTCAGCAACTGCTGGTACAGTCCCCCTTTCTTGAACAGTTATTATAGTAGGTACCACAGCCGTTACGACTTTGGGTGTAGGAGCAGCACCACCAGACTCGTGAAGAGGACTTGGAGGTGTTGGCACCCTGATAGTGGATGAAATAGTCCTCTCCGAATCCGTGGACACCATACTTCCCCTACGGGCCCTCCGAACATAATGGCGGGTGGAAGGACTTGAATCGAACACCGAAGGGTCCACATGGCTGCCACTCTCAGAAGGGTTACCTTGTGGAGTCCCACCACTGCTGGTTATGGTAATTGGTGTGGTCTCAACAACTTTCTCAGCACTGGTAACGACTCCAACAGTCGCATGTTCTTCAACAGTCCCCCCTGCAGATCTAGGGTTACTGGCAGATACAGTGGAAGCACTGTCAAAAGCAGCTTCTGCAGCTTTCAATTCATCCATGGACACCTCATCTTCTTCAGTACTGGTCCTTGCCACCACATCCTCTTCCCCAGAAGAAGTACTTGAAGCAGTGCTCTTATCAGCAGAGCTAACTTCTGCCGCAACATTTTCTGCATCAGAGACAGCCTCTGCTGCATCAACTTCAACGTCTTTGCCTCTAATTCCTTCTGTAGCAGCTCCAGATGGATCGCTTCTATCACTTGAGAATGATGATGAACTATTCAAATCATCCTACACAAAAAGAGAGAAAGCATGAGAACACTATTTTACTAAAAGTAAGGTACAATAGCTAAATGCATACCGGTATCACAATTGGAATACGACTAAGCGTGTCGGCTCTTTGCTTGGACTGCCATAAAACAGAAACTATGTCAACACCATGAGAAAAATGCATCAATTGACAAATAAAGAAGCAAAGATAAAGATACTTACTCTTTTCTCAGAATAAACAATGCCACGAGTTGATTTGCGCGCGGCAACGCGTGCAGCAATGGATGTTAGCGCACTTGGGAAGGCTGGAGGAATAAAAGTCCTCTTCCCAACTCAGGTCTTTCTCACTGGTTTCTTACTTGCAGAGGCAGAAACCTCTTGAGCAGTACTCTCTCCAGCTGGTGAAGGATTTTGAACAGCAGTTTTTAGAACTAACACTTCTTTGCTGCCCCTGGTGGCACTTGTTTTCTTTTTCTTCAAAGCTTGGGCAAGAGAATCCTTGCTCGGAGCTTCTCTTTTTTTGGATTTGCTGGATTGCTTCCCTTTAGTAGCAGAAGTACCAATAGAAGCAGTCCTTCTTCCCTTGCTGGATGCCACTTTCCTGGGTGCAGGGATATGAGGGTGATCCCTCAACCACAGGGGAGGATGGTGATTGCCATATATCATCCATTGTGACTCCTTATGATACCACACAGCATAGCCCAAACGTTGACGATTTGTATAAGTAGTCATGGTGTTTGTGGCCACAAATAAGCGAGGGTGAGGTAACGAGGAAGTGTATGACTGCAGCAGATGGGAAATGTCTCCTCTCCCACTATTTCTGAATTCCACCATTGCAGACATCAGCTCCCTCCAATAATTGACCATACCCGCAGTATAAACACCAACTCCATTACCATTCGGGACTATAACCCAAGGAGCAATGCCCACTCCAATAAGCAAAGGCCCTAGTCCTCAGAAATGGATTAATGGTGGGGATTTCACCTGCTGCAATCCCCATGACAGTTGGTACTTCTTGGTCGAAACCAAATTGCCTCCTCACTCTATGGGCACTATAAGCTGTAAACTGAAGTTTGCCAGAAGATAACACTGGCAACCAGTCAGCATTTGTGGCAGAAAGATAAGTCAGAGATCTCACATCTCCAGCAATAAGAGTGTAGTCTTGGGCTTCTACATTACAGAACCCAGACTTCATCGATTCATATGAAAATCCACGATGGGTCACTCCATACAGTCTCCAACAAACTTTACTCTCACTATCCAAGGAGGGTATCAAGCTATGGTCATAAAACTTACTACCTACCCAACGGAACACAGCGGGTACATCTCCCTGAAAGTCACCAACATGAGCAGCAACATCTTCCGGCATCAATGCAAATTTGTTCCAGGCCTCATAGGGTTTCCTACCCTTAGTAATGTATTCCAAGGTATGTTCCCAAAGGAACGTATGCACAATGGATGAATTGAAGGCCGAAGCAACTATGTGACAGGATGCACCAACCAACTCCTCAACATGTAACAAATCTAGCTGAGTGTAAAATTGTCCCAATAGCAAAGGGGTAAGGGGAAAACGAGCACCTGCAGCAATCTTCACAGTGAGAGGAAAATATAAAGGCTTAGTTGAATAAGCGGGATGCTCACCAAAGATGCATTTGCTGAGCCAATATGCTACGAAGGCAGCTCTTCGAATTGAAACATCCTCCACTCTATTGAAATGATCCATCCAGGGAGTAAATCTCGCAGCTTGAGTCCCTAGGGCAATATTCTTTCGCCCAATATAATCTGCCAGAGCAGCTTCTATCCTCAACTCCTCAGGGGAAAGCTCGAGTTCTGCTGGGTCTTGATCACCCAATATTGGCAATAGTCAATGGTTCTCTATATCTTCTAATGTCACGGTTAACTCCCCGTGAGCGAAGAAAAATGTGTGCGTGGATGGGTACCATCTCCGGACCAACTGCCGTAACGCCTTGGTATCTCAGAACATACCTTGAGATTAGAATGGAGCGGAGTACACCGGCTTGTTCCAAACGGTCACAAAATTCCCTATCAACAAGCTCCGAATCTATCCAAGCTTCCCAACCAGCAGCTCTTAAACATTGGAAGTCAAACACAAGGGGTACGGCAAGCATTTCATTCCTTTGTATTTGCAGGTCTCGGATCTCTCGAAAAGTTGGAGTCCAGGCCACATCTACCGCGGCGTCTTCTCTGATAACCAACCACTCCCAGTCCGCTGGTGGTGGTTGGAGGCTTGCCGGGATAGAGGGGAATCTCTCACCACTTCTATACCATGGGTCAATAGTGGGTCGACCCAATATATCCCCAAGAGGTTCCGGTGACCCTAAACCAGAACTGAAACTGTCACCATTGTCCCTTGAACCTCTCGATACCGCCGCCTTACCAGCAACAGAAGGACTTCCCTCACCGGAAAAGGTCCCTCCACGTCCCCTCGATGATCTCCGTGAAGAAGAAGCGATTAACGGTGAACAAGGAAAAGAATAAGAAGAAAAAGAGAAGGAGAAGGAAGAAGAGGAAGAGTTGGGGCTTGTTTGTGCTAAATGTGCTTTCTGTTTTTCGAGAAAATGAGTAACGGCTGAGTGGTGGGGAAGTCAACCAGGTGGTTGAGCCATTAAAATGGAGAATGATGGCCATTAATTCAGGCTATCCCTTGAAAATAGGAGCCACTAACAGGTATGGCCTTTCCCACTCCTCCACTGTTTCCACAGAGAAATGAGCCACCATCTTTTTTTTGAAAATACCCACCAATACAAAGAAGGAAACTGAACAGTTACTTTGGCTCGCACGTGACTCACCATGGGTAAGTCACGGGCTTGGGGGGCTAAATGTACATGCCTATTTTTTAACCAACAATTTGAATGGGCCCCCAATAAAATATTTGGGCTCAATTAAATATTTAATAAATTAGCCCAATAAGCCTAACCCACTAAAATACCCTATACAGCACCCAATAAACCATATGGGCCTATTATGAGAGGGTCTTGGCACTATTCACAAGCCCAAAGAAAACTCACATAAAGCCCATAGCCCGAAATATGCTTATAATATAATTATTGGGTCTAAATACTATTGGGTTAATTGAGGAAAACAGCTGGAGCCCAAGTACTAATCAACCCAGCACTTGAATAGCTGAAGACAGCCTGTCCGTGGGCCCCATGAAGTCAGAAACTGAAGCTGACAAGGAAATGGGCTGCATATCTGCTGCTGCTGGAGCCCACATCATGTCTGATTTTACTAAAAAAGAGAAGAACAACAGCATACCATCTTCTCCAACGTGACAAGAGCAGCTAGTCTACCATTTTCAAACTATTCAAGCATCTCCAACTCATCTCAGCTCTCCATCCCACCAGAAACCATGAGTTATGGTACTGTTGACGCAGCAGACTTTTGCATAACAGCTCAAAGACTATTGGAAGCAGCCAAGATGCATGAGAAATGGGGAAATGTGATGAATAACCCATAACTCATGCCCATTCCGGTCCCAAAAGGACTCAGGGAGTAGCCCCACAGCCCAGACCCGTGAGGATGCTACTCTCCTTATGTTGTTCTGACTTGAGGAGTGTGGTTTGGTGGAGGGGAGTGAGTCCCGAGATTTTGGTAACCATTGAACTGTTATTATTAGGTCTGCTGGGAGGCACAATGATCGGTTTGTGGGAACCAAGATCAATGAAGACATGCATGGCCTGACCTGTCATAGAGAACCAACCAAATAAGCATAAAAGGACTCTGAAAAAGTTATTTCAGAGAAAAAGAAGGCCTTACCCTGACATTAGGGAATGACCATAATCATTTTTACTTATGAAACACTCTCTTTGACAAAACATGTCATAGGGGGTTAATTTTGAAAGTCAAGGGGCTTAAGGGAAATCATAATCTCGGTTTTCCTATAAGTTTAAGCCACTAATCACTCCTATAAATAGGACTGATTGCATTCTTAATGCAACAAGACAACCATACTGATCAGTAACAAGATCAGAACATCAAACACACAAAAAGGGATTTCTCCAAGAAACCCATTAGTTCACTTCTAGGGTTCTCCAAGGGAGGATCCCGGGAAATAAGTGTTTTGAGGTCATCTTCAATTTAGAAACACCAATCCAAACCCAGAAATACAATCCCACCTGAAAAGATCAGAATTCATCACTTAACCCCTTATATTCCCCAGAAAACTCTTCTGGCAGAATGTCCGGGTAAAAATCCTGGAATGCCTTGTTAGGATTACAATGTCTTTCTACCACTGATATAGCTCCATAAAAGGCCTAAACACATCTTTCCCTAACCCTCATGCATGTCTCATCGGGGTTGACTCTCTCCCACCAAGTCAACTTTCTTTTAGTATCAACAAGTTTATTACTATTCATTGACCTTGTGGCAGATGTCAGCAGAAGCATGGAAAGCACGTGTTCTGGTAATTTTTTACTAAAGTAATTCTGTTTCAAGCCCGATCCAGCTAAGGAACAGTGAGAGGCTCGGCCCAATAACTGTTCCTTAAGCTTCTTGTTGGCCATATCATCTTGGTAAGCTTTCTTGGTCCTTGTTCTCGTTTTACCGAGGCTTTACAATTTTATCTCTCAAATATTTTTTAGAAGATGTCCCATTAGCCCTTGGGCCGAACTTTGGGTCCTCGGTTGAATTTTGGGTTTGACTCCCTCATCTCAAGACTCAAATCCACGTCGTGATCGCCCTCGACACGCCACGTGGCACCATCTAAAAAATACCCCTCACAACTTCTTTTAATTTTATCAAGAAGGCCTACTTTAGTCACCATTAATTTTATGTACGAGTTTCTCAAATATTATAAATGTATTTTTCTGAAACTTTACTAATATCAAGGGCATTACGTTTATAAAATAATAATAATAATAAATCAAGAGCATTACATTTGTTAATTTAATATAAAATGATATCTTTAAATAGGTTTAGAGCCATCACCATGATTAGTTGTGTAAAGTTATTATAGGTTAACATACAATATATATAAAACAATAAAAATAAAAAATCTCCTAAAGTTTGTTATTTAAACAACATTATAGTTACAAGTATCTATATCTATACAATATAATGTAAAACCAATTTTTTTTTTTTTTTTTTGTTGATTTCATGATATTGTGCCACATAAACTTTTGAGGTCTCATAATTTTACATATCATTAATTTAATATATACTTAATAATTGAATTTAAATTCCATTATATATTTAAACTTTTCAAAACAGAAAATATTGCATTCAATGGCTTAAAACCATTTTTTTAGTTGCGATAACCAATTGTTTTTGCTCTAAAATAATTGTTATTTATTATCAAATCAAGAGAAGCTTCTTATTTTAGGTGATGTTCACTCTCATGCTTCATAATTGACAACAAAAACCTTTGGAAAAGGATCCCCTCCTATTGCATCCTCCAATTTCCTCCAATTTTTAGTTAAAATTATAACATGTGGCACTTATTTAATTTTGTTGGTTTCCATGAGTGTTTTAAGACCGGTGGATTTATTTAAGTGCTACATGTCATAATTCTAACTAAAAATTGGAGGGAATGAGAGAATCTCAATGGGAGGGGATCCTCTCCCAAAACGTTTACTAGTAAGGTAGCTAAAACCCACCAATGGATAAAACTGAGTCAAGACTCTGTGGGCCTGAGTTTCATTAGGCTGTTAGAACTAGGAGCCACTAATAGGGATGGCAATGGGGCGGTATGGGTTGGGTTTCGCCCCGCCCCGCTCTGACCCGACCCGTTTAGAGATCCGTCCCAACAAACCCGTTTACTACCCCGCCCCGTATGTTTTAACGGGTACCCGTTTAACCCAACCCGACCCCACTATTAATCAACATTTTGTCTCACTCTCTTCCTCTCTCTAACACCTCTGCACCTTCACCCCACTGCCTGAGCTCAGATCAGCAACCCAAGCTGAATAGTTGACTAATGCAACCGCCGATCTGTCAAAGACAAACACACATCCACAGACCGCCACTACCGCTCAAATAGCTTACTCCATCTGCCGATTTGGGCTTATTGTTTTTTCTTTTCTTCTGGAAACCAGCTACAATGCGGGTTAGATCGGAGATTAGCTCTTAGATCGCCACGGACATGGCATGTCGCGGTCACGCATCACAGAAGCCGCGCGTAGATCGCCACGGACATGGCGTGTGGGCGTGGGCCCAAGCTTGTCGGCTTGGGTTTGGCCCTGGTTCTGGTTCTGGCTCTGAATCAAGCTCTGTCGGCGCTTCTCATCTTCCATCATCGACAAGATTCGGAGAGAATCGTAGATCATCCCAGATCCGTAACACGTATGAGTGCCGATGAGCGTTGGTGGTGGGGCAGCCTCCGCGAAACGGCGATTCGGGTTAGATGGTTTTTTTTTTTTTTTAAAGTTCGGGTTAGATTTTGAAAAAACCCGACCCGTTTAAAACCCGATTAAAACCCGTTTCAGTTAAAAAAAACACCGATCCGATATCTTATTACATAAACGGGGCGGGGCGGGTCAGGTACCCGCGGGTCGTGGGTTTATTGCCATCCCTAGCCACCAACACTATAAGACTATACAGTAGATGGTTCCACATCGGATTCTTGCAATGACATAAAGAAAGACGCAATCCAGTTCTATCAGCAACTTTTGGGGAAAATAATGAGTCGAGGCATCTAATCAATTCTGTGGAAAGTGATTTTCAAATGATAAAAAATTGCTTGCATTGACTGGAAAATATGGATCATCTTACACACCATTTAAAAACGTGATACCAATCCTTTTTTCTGTTCTTTTTTTTTGGGGGGCGGGGGATGAAGAAATAAAAAGAAAGCCTATTCATAATCAAAAAAAAAAAAAAAGAAAGCCTATTTAGATTTTCTGATTATAAAAGAAAGAAAAAGAAAGAGAATACAAGACCAAGGGACTCGCTTACAGGGGTATTTACATAAATTTCTTCTGGGTGCCAAAGAAATCCCTCCTATGAATGAAACAATAGGGAAAAAAGAATTTGGAACAAAAGGCTGATGATCTTACAGCATCATAAACAGGGACAGATGAGTGAAGCAGTACTCATTCATTATGGAAAGAAGGTGCCCCTATGCCAAAATTAAAGCTTCCAAATAATCATCAATATAAGCTAAGCATGGCCAATGATCAGTTCGAATTCGAACTAGTGTTGAAACATCACATACTTCCATTTGGAAAAGGAGATGGAACCTTGGTGGAAGAAATATCAAAATATGAAAGCAACCCATGTTTCTTTTGCCGGTACTGACGACACTTTCCCTCTCATCTTCACCATCAAAGTATGTAAGATGAAGTGGGCCTCCATCAAAACCAGTTACTGAGGTAGTATCAACAAGGGAAGAATCTGAAGCCACATCCTTCCAAATGATGTCTCTAATGATTCCCCCATCCTTCACAATATTAACAAGCGGTTCACCAATCACGCTTACAACAAAGGGAGCCAAGTAGCGCTCTGTAGCCCGGATCAAAGAGGTTGCAAGGACTTCGAGTAGCTTGACTGATTGGGTCCCATTAATCGCTGCTACCCCTTTGCCTCCTTTCAGTGGAAAGGTCTCTCGCCCAGTGTTGGAAGAAGTACCACATGCCTCCCAAAGTGCACTGAACAATTCTGAGTAATAACCAGGTATAACCTCTTTCGGGATGTCAGATGGGACAGTAGCCATGAGAAACATGTCTTCTATGCCTACCGGGATACTATGAAACTGAGCACGAATAATCTGACCATTTTCTGCATTTGTTTCAATAGAAACATCAATCAGACCGGGTGTTGGTTCCCGTGGTTCTAATTCAACCATTACAGGAGCTCTAAAATTTTCCTCTTCTCCATCACTATTTTCTACAGGAACAATCTCTGAAGGCACCTGTTGACGAGAAACATACTCATTTCTGGAAGGTTCACCGAGAAGAAAAGGTATGTGATATGATGGAAGAGATCCGTATGGTGCAGAGGACGAAAATTTAAGCACAGTTGCATATATAGCAGGAAGGGCATCTACTCCATCCAAACCACTAGCAGGGGAGTCTACTCCCCATTCACGATTGAAAGGTTCAGATTCGAATCTCAAAGTACAGGATATTCCAACCTTAAGCCCTGGCATATGTCTATAATCAGGTATGCATGAGAAATACCGTCTTAATGTTCCTAAAATCTCTGAAATCTTTGAATCCATCACACGCAATGGCACCTTTGACTGATCAAATCTTTCAGTTTCTGGGATGTGGATTTCAGTACTTCCATCAATCTCTCTTTCCTCAACTGCAGGTTCACTGTCCCTGATGCCCTCTAGGTAACCAGATTTGCTACTGTCAACACCCAAAGTTGATAAAGACAAGGACCAAGATTGTTTGACAAGTAAGGGTACCACTCGCTCAAGGTGAACATAGGATGAGATGTTCCTAGATTTCTTGATATTGTGAGAAGTTCGAGGAGACTGGATGTTGAAAATTGAGCTTGAAAGTGGAGATGGAGAAATGCCAAGGAGTTGCTCCCCAAGGTTTAGCATGTCTCTAAGCTTCTTTCCTGGTACACAGATCAGCATCCGCAGATAGATCCTGCAAAATACCATGCTTGATGAGAAAAGAAAAAGTAAATGGCAACAGCTAACAATGTGTCGGTTATCTTTTGTGGATCCATTATGCCTTTATTAGTGATCTTTACTTCATAAAGAGGAAAAGATTACTAAACCATATAAAAGTAAAGGAGATCGTTTCATATTTCCCCCTGCAGGTTTTGGGGGAGGGAGATTTTAGTAATCATACCTTGCATTGTCACGTACCTCCAAGTCAGGAAAATAAAGGCAAGTAAATGCGAGGAGGTGAGATAGTCTAAGGAACAATCTAGAGCTATGGTGGTGCATCAGCATGGTTCGACAGACACCAAGAACCTTACTCCCCTGAGACCATGATTTTATTCCTGTATCTGGGCCATGTTTCTCAACAAGGAAAACCATGAATTTGATCAGAAGCTCTAACAATCTGCTTGGAGGTATTGTATCATTTTCAGCGATTCTATCAAATACTGGGAAGCAAGAAGCCAATTTATAATCCATTACAACTTTTGGAAGCAAATTCTCATCAAATGTCTGAAGCAAGCGCTCTCCCAACCAACGGTGCTTTTGACAGCCTAACAAGCGGTCAACAAAAGCAACAATCACCGGAACCAATTTTTGACACTCTAACATCATGTCCACTAGCATCCCCTGAAAGTTAGAAGTTGGAAACTGTTAACTTCTTGTTATTTTTTTCATATTAGCATAAGGGTATTCTTTTCTTTTTTTTTTGATAAGTAAAAGACTTTACCAGTTTAACTAACAGAAACCCACAAGGGTATTCTTGTAATCATGTCATAAACCTTTCTATAAATATGTGCTAACATGAGGGACTCCGGACTCATTAGTGTAGCCCTAGACCTTCTCCAATCTTCTTCACTCCTTTTTTTCTCTTCTAACTCTAATATCTCATATTTTACTTTCTTTTTTTTTTTGATAAGTATATTTTACATTTTTTTTTTATAAGTATATCTCATATTTTACAACTCATCTGAAACATAAACAAAGAGATCCCATGGCTGAACAAAGAACCAAAATAAAATTCCACACTGGAAGTTATAAAGCAGACACAACTGAATAATGTTCAGTGATGTTGTTCATAAATGACTTCGCAAACCAAAGTAATACAAACTACTGGATATTGGTAGTATAAAAGCAAACAAAATGACACTCTTACATCAATGTATACAAAATGAAGCTATCCAATTGACAACTGATTTGTCCTAAAAGAATGAGAGTTGAAATATCAGATCATACATACTTCCTTGTAACTACACCAATAAAAATGGTAATTAAGTGGCTAAAATATTACTTCTGCAGTTCAATCAACATAATATTACCTAAAATTTTGGGAGTTGAGAATACAAATCATGCGTAGGTATATGGCCCTTCAACATCGTGTAATTTATGGATTTTAAAAAGTTTATAGACCTTAATACAAAGTTTTAGCCCTCCTAGTTAGACTACATTCTCCTTCTTTGACAAGTTACAATGGAATTAATTTCATGAAAAGGGCCAGTAAAACCCCACAGATGACATTGCACTCTTGAGAGAGTTATCACAACATCCCCTTTATTCAAACATGATAAGGGGGAGACATTCAAATTGACTACTTTTTTAGTATATATGACATATTTGCAAATGTAAACCCCACATAATCTTTATTCGTTTTGGTGGAAAATCTTAGTTAGGAAGTTAGTAAATATGATTGCTTTCTGTAGTACATGATATATCTTCAATTGAAAGAAAACCCGAAAAAAAAATATATATATATATATACCTTTAAAGAATGGAAGATGTTGGACTCCATGATACTTGTAGTGGTCGAAGGATCAGTGTCGAAATGAGACGAACCACTTATCAAGAACTTATGGAAGGCACGGAATGCCACCGCAGTTTCAGTGCTCCGTGGAGGTAACCACTTGAAAGCCGATACAGAAACAAGACCATCTTCAAACAGCTTCTCGACTGAGTTATTTCCCATGTCCGAATCACTCTCGGATTTCAAGCTCTCCATACATAGCGCGAGCAAATCAAGCTTCAATGCCTTGAGTGCAAGCGGATCAAACACACTCGGATATAAACTCAAACCTGTCTCAACCATTCCTTTCTTCTTCTTATCATCACCTTTAAGACCCAAGAACCAATGCAGAGCGAGCAATCGAAACACCAACGAATTCTGAGCTTCTTTCGAAACCAAAATGAGACGGCGACAAATCTCGCTCTCTTGCCCATCAAACGCATCGAAAAAACGCAAATACAACATCAAAACAACATGGCAAAGCATTGGATCATATGAATAAACCATCCCGAAAAACTGTACCTTCAACATGGAGGCTTGTAACTCCAAGGCGACCGCAATCGGAATGATCATGGTCATGAACTCCACCATCCCAAAAGGCGTCAAAACCTGAACATGAGGCGGTTCGAGAAGAAACGCCATAGCTCGCCTCAACTCCTTGTAATTTAACCCAAAAGCAAAATCGAAAGTTGGGACATTGAATGGAACCAAAGGAAGCGAAGTGTTGAGAATCGAAGCATTCGACTTTTGAATAACGATGTCGTATACGACACGCGTGAACAAGAGAATGTAACTCTGTGACACATGGGTTCGTTCGTTCTGGCACAAGCTCCAGAGATGGCCAGCAATCTCGGAGAGCAAACATGGGTAAGATCGCTCGAGCTCTCTCAAGCACTCGCAGGCTACGCCACGTGTCTGACGATCGGGACTATGGTTGGGACGGTTGATGAGGATTAACAACAATTCGACCAAGTTTTCGATGTGGGATTGGAAGTGGTTCAATGGGGTTTGGATTGTTGTGATGAAAATGGAGGTGGTGGAGATTAGGATTTGGTCTTTGAGAGGTAAGGTTATGTGAATGTTATCGATTGGGGTTTGGATTATTATACGGACGGTGTCGATGAGTCGCTGTAAGAAGTTGAATTTTTCTTCTTCTTCTTGTTCTTGGTCTTGGAAAGTGGTGAATTCTTCAAGGAAGAGAATGAGTTGGAGTTTGAGAGGGAAGTCTTTTTTGAGGATTGTGGAGAGGGCAAGGTCGAGGAGGGAGGGGGTTGAGTAGAGGGAGTTCCATTTGTGACGCCGTGGACCGCCGTGCTGGAAATCCTCGATGACTGTCTCCCAGTCTTGCGGGGAGAGAGGCTTCAGTGGAGGCTTTTCTGTCATGCTTTCTTTTGGGTTTTGGGAATGCCCAAACCCAAACCCACCTTTTTTTATTTTTATTATTACTGTTAAATCTTCAAATTTATTTTCTTTCTTTTTTTTGGGTAAATGAATTTTATAGATAGATTAAAAAGACATTTTAAAAATTTCTGAAGAAATTATTTATGTAATAATAGATAAGTATCTTAATTGATAATATCTAATTATTTTTAATTTAATTAATATAATTAATAGTTACCCAATTCCAATTGTTAATAGGAGTTCTGCAACTTCTAGAAGTAAAAAATTTATGAAATAAGTTGAAATTATCCAAAATTGGGTAGCCATTGTGACCCATCTGGCTAACCTAAGTGCTGATGGAACTCAAGTTCAAAGATTGTACAAATTCGAGATTTGATTCTTTTTCTCATTTTTTGAGTTTCAATACAATTTCTAAAAGTTTATAGCTGGTGGCAAGGATGGGAATGACAAAACCTAGGTTTTAAGTTCAAAATCCTTTTAGATCTTATTTTTACAGATGTATGGGGTCTTAGTCTTACCCCTCACATTTACACTCCGTTTGGAAGAGGGGAAATGAATGGAATTGAATGAAAAAATAAGAATGTTTTAAGAATATTCTTTCCTTTCCCCTGTTTGGAAGTTTAAGTATGAGGGAATAGAATGGAATGGAAAGACCATTCCCTTGTTTGGAAGTTTAAGTGAGGGGAATGGAATGGAACACTCATTCCTCCCTATTCCCTCCAAATTCCAAATTTTCATTCCCCCCAAAATTGGGAGGAATAGGAGGGAATGATTTAAGTTTAATGATTTTTTCACCAAACGTCCCAAAATGCCCTTAGTATTTTTGTAAAATCCTAAATTACCCTTATAGATTTGACCTTTTATTTTCCTCAGTTCCATGGTATTTCTATAATATTGTATTTCTAAATGACTATGCATGGACCTTTAACAATGTCAATTTTCTTTTAAAAGTTTATTTTGTGGAAATGAATTTCGAATTCCATTTATTGGGATTATATTTTAGTTTATATTGCTTAATTTTGTATTGTTTATAATTAAGCAGATTTTATACCACTGTTGTCCTGTATGGTTTCTTTCTCTATTAGCAAGGGCCAGAAAAATAGAAATAAGCTCACATGTATTTCTATAATATTATTGTGACACCACAAGGTGTCATATATGGTGTGGTAATTCTATAGTATTATTCTATAGATTAATCCTACATTTTATAAAAATAAAGGGTATTATAGTAATGTTGTTATAAAATGATTCCTTTCATTCCTTCAAATATTACTCCCAAACAAAGTTACTTACATTTCATTCCATTCCATTCCTCTATTTTAAAACATCCAAACAAGATTACTTAGTTTCATATTCCATTCCATTCATTCATTAAATTCATTCCATTCCATTCCATTCTATTCCATTCCCTTATAATTTATTCATTCCATTCCATTCCATTCCCCTCTAAACTCCCAAACGAAGCCTTAGTTAATGGAAATCGTTGATTTTTGTGTGTTTTATTCATGACTGGTCCAAATTTTTTTTGGCTATTTCAATTTTCATCTAATTCAAGTGTTTATAATATTTTTCTCAAATTCTAATCCTATTTTGAACGAAGTATAAAATGAATTAAATCGGAATGGTGAGGTCAATTTAAAAAATTGCATAGTTTCTTTCAATCTCTATATATTTCATCACCTTTAGTGTGAGGCTTTAACCACCACGTAATTCCATAGGGTATTGGACCCACGAAAATCCTTTATTTTAAACCCCGTTATTTTCGTCATTGTCCATTTTTCCATTTTTGATTTGGGTATGAAAATACCAAACGGTGTTGGCAGTTTTAGGTAAATCTTTCAAATAGTACTAAAACCTCCATATAAATCCATGTGGCGTTGGACCTGCAAAAACCCCTTTTCAAATAGATTTTCTCATTTAAGTCTTATTTGGCGTCGGAGGTTTGGATAAGTCTTTCAATAGCACCAACCCTTCGTGTAAGCCCGAAAAGGCATTGAAACCCACATTTTCAAATAGATTTTCTCATTTAAGTCCTATTTGAAGTCGGAGGTTTGGATAAGCCTTTCAATAACTTTTTATAAAGTTATAAAGTTAGAAATTTGCCTAAGTTAAATGAAAAAGTTAAATGATTCCTTAACTATTATTTTAAGGGGTAAGTACTTTTTATTAAATGCAATTAACAAAACGGCAGCCCGTTTTCAAAGAGGCGTAGCAAAACAAGTATAGCTTCAGCAAGGAACTGAAAAGCTTAAACCCTACAAAAGTATTCTCTTCTCTACCGCAAGCACACGAGCTGTCAGAAATGGCTTCCTTGAGCAAAACCCGTGGAGGTGGAGGTGGAGGTGGACTCCTCCTCCTGAAATCCCTCTTGTACAGCCCCTACTCTACCAAAACACCAACCCCTCCATTCCCTTCATTCCGTGCAGCCAAAACCGCCATTATCTCCGAATCAAACCCTGACAAACTCGCCGAAATCCTCGAGAAATCCATCCACTTCCCCACCTTCCAACGCCACCGCCCCATCTACCAACTCTCCATCCGCAAACTCGCTCGCGCCAATCGCCCTGACCTCATCCACCGCGTCCTCCAAGCTCACCTCACACCCACAACCACAACCTCCATCTCCGAAGGCTTCTATATCCGTCTAATCATGCTCTACTCTTCCGCCTCCATGCTCGATCACGCCACCCGCACTCTCCACCTCATCGACTCTTCTCAACTCTCCGAGAAATCCCTTTGCGCCATCCTCACTGCTCACCTCAACAATCGCCTCTTCCAACAGGTTCGTGACCTCTTTCAAACTCTTCCCTCCAAGCTCAATGTCACTCCTGGTGTTGCATCGCATAACTTGGTTTTGAAGTCTTTTATTGAAGAAAATAATGATGTTCAGGCTGCGCTTAATTGGGTTGAGAAAATGGATAAGCTTGCGCCCAATATCGCCTCCTACAATATCTTGTTAGGAGCTTATTTGAAGAATGATGATTTGGTTGGGTTTGATGGGCTTGTGAAGGAGATTTCGAAGAAGGGGTTGGAGTTCAATTTGGTTAGTTATAATTATAGGATTTCGAGGTTGTGTAAGAGCAAGGAGTGTGCTCGGGCTAAGAAGTTGTTGGACGAGATGATTTCCAAAGATGTGAAGCCTAATTCTGCTAGCTATGGTGCTATAATTAATGGGTTTTGTAAGGTAGGGGATTTGGAATCGGCCAAAAAGGTTTTGGAGAGTATGTCGAGTGATGGGTATGTTTCGCCTTGTTCGTTTCCGTATTATGTTTTGATACGAAATGCGGTTAGGGAGGGAGAGTTTGATTTGGCTTTGGAAATGTGTAAAGAGATTATAAAAAGGAGGTGGATTCCGCCCTTTGAGGCGATGGAGGGTTTGGTTAATGGGTTGGCGAAAATGTCAAGAGTGGAGGAAGCAAAAGAGGTTGTTGAGAAGATGAAGAAAAGGCTTAAGGGACCTGCTGTGGATTCCTGGGGGAAAATTGAAGCTGCTCTTCCTTTGTAGACCAGTAGATGTCTGTCTGTTGAGTTTTCGAAGTCTCTCAGAGAATAAAAAGTAAATTTTCAATTTTATGCAATTGAACTGACTGGTAAGTTGTGTAACTCAGCTTTCTGTTTTTTGTTCATGTGATCATGTCTCCTGTTAGGACTCATATGAGTTTTGGTTGGAAGATTTCTAGTTTTGCTCATTTCTTTTGTATCACGATGAGGCTTCAAATTTGAACTAGTTTAACTGTCATTGGAATTTTGAGTCTAACATGGGAGATAAAATTTTAATATATTTATTCCCTCGTGTTCAGCTGTTCTATTGAGGATTGAAGTACGGCATTGTGTATATGACATGAAGCTTTTGTTTTCCGTCTAGCATTGCTGTATATTTTTTATATTTGTGTCTTTCAAAAGCTTATGAAAATAAAAGTTTGGGAATAAGAAGAATTTTGGAATAGGGTGGGAAGAAATTTAAGGGAATGTTAAACTTGTATAGAAATTAGACGGATCATTAGTCAAACTTGAAATAAAACTTAATTAGAAGTAATGTTGTTATAACTGATGTGTCTTGTAAGAAATTTCATATAAAGAATCTATCAACAATAAGATATGAAAATATCTTGTGTGGTCTCGTGTTAAATTCGTCGTAGTAGATGTTTAATGGTTGTGGGTTGTTCCAATTATCTTCACAATCAGTGTATAGTATTTAACCAGGATGGAATATGAATGAAATTTAAATTACGTTGACAGTATTAGGTTGTGTTTGATTTAGAAAACAAGGCATGTTGTCCATTTTCAATTATAGTGAAAACAGAAAATGAGTTGGAAAAGTGTTTGGTTGATCTGGAGAAAAAAAAAAATTGGAAAAAAGGACCTCTTTTGGGTCGATTTCTGAAAATACCTTTTTAGATTATTCATAGTTCAAAATAGAGACAAATGGAGCAACGATTTTGAAAGTTTGGAAACAAGGGCAGTGAACAGTGCCACTTGAAGTGTCTTTGAACACAACGCATTACACTTGAAATCTCTTGGTCAACAACACAAGGCCAGATCCAGCTTTGGTTGAGGATGCAAGGCCAGATCCGGATAGCCAGGTGAGTCCTTCAGTGCTCTCTCTGTCTCTCATGTTTCCCCTCTTGCACTTTCTAAAATGGGTTTCTTTTTTCTTTTCTTTTTTTGTTTTGTGTGTTTACTCCAATATTTTGCTATGATTGAATTGAATCTTCAACTTTGTTGTAACCTGAATCTTCATTCACTTTTTCCGCATTCTTTTTTCTCATTTTTTTTTTTTCTTTCTGAAACTAAGTTCTGAAATTCAATCTTTTTTCTTCATTACTATTTAATATTCTGACACTGAAAAAATTGACGAGATTTTAAAACAATTTATTGCTATGTTTGGTTACAGTGAAATTCATTGAAAGTAAAGTCCCTTTGGGAAAGGGATATATTATTAGTTAACATGATCATAAGCCTTTTCAATATCCGATCCAAACATTCATTTGCTATAAGCACTAAATCTAGGATCTGTCTGCCCCCCACAAAGGCGTTCTGAGATTCCAATATAAGCCCATCAAGAACCACCTTAAGTGTATTAGCCACCACCTTTGCCAACACCTTATACACACTCCCAACTAGGCTAATTGGGCAAAAATCCTTAATGCATTAATTTTTTTAGGAATTAACGCAATGAAAGTAGCATTAAGGGATTTCTCAAACTTACCATACTCATAAACGTCCTCAAAAAAACCCATGATGTCCTCCTGAATAACTCGCCAGCAATGCTGAAAAAAAGCCATCGTATAACCATCCAGCCTAAGGGCTTTGTCCCCCTGCAAATCCTTAATAACTTGAAGAATCTCATCCTTCTCAAACCTTCTTTCTAACACTTGCTGCTCCTCTACCCCAATCACCTCAAAAGGCAGTCCATTTGCATCGGGACGCCATGCTTCATTCTCCTGATACAAAGAAGTATAGAATTGAACTACCTGTTCCCGAATTTCAGATTCCTCCTCAACCTGGGTTCCATTAACCTCGATACTAGTCATATAATTACGCCTTCTATGAGAGTTCACCATCTTGTGGAAAAATTTTGTATTGTTATCCCCTTCTCATAACCACAAAACCCGAGATTTTTGCCGCCACGACACTTGCTCTAAGTGGGCTAACCGGTTTAAATCAGCCTTCAAATGCTTCTCTAGATGCATTCCTTAGTGGACAACACACCATGCTACTCCTTCTCATCCAACCTCAAAAGATCACCCAACACGCTTTTTATTCAGGCCCGCATCACCAAAAACCTCCCTATTCCACACTTTTAAATCCTCTTTAAGTGCTTTCAATTTGCTAGCCAACACAAAACTGGGAGAGCCACTAAAAGGGTATCCATCCCACCAATCTTGAACCTTCTGTACAAACCCCTCCGTTTTCAGTCATATATTCTCGAATTTAAAGGAGCTTTTGCCTCTAGCTAAACCCCCAACTTCCACTAAAATCGGACTATGATCAGAGATTGGTTTTGGTAACAATTTCTGAGTCACATCAGGGAAGTGCTCCACTATCTATGCGGGACATCGAAGGAGGATCTGAACCACTACACCAAGTAAATAAGCCACCTTCCAAAGGCAAATCTGTATCAATGATCTGAAAAAGCAACCATAGCCGGATTGAACCGACTACATCCTAAATCTTTCTCTAGGATATCTGACCGTATTAAAGTCTTGACAAATACACCATGGAGACTCCCATCTATGCTGAATAGAAACCAACTCACCCCAAAATTTATTCCTAATTCCATCCACGTTGGACCATACACACCTGAACCTATCCAACATAAATATTACCCCACAAACTCCGAACTATCAACAAATCCACATTATCTAGCTTTGTTTCCTGCAAACAAAGCACATCACCTCACCAATCTCGCAAAAGATTTTCCACTTCTCATTTATGAGGATTATTTAAACCCCTAACATTCCATGATAAAATGTGTAGCTTCATAAAAAAACAACACTGCTCAAACCAACAAACCACAATCAATCCTCAATTACTGCCTACCTATTTCCCCTCCTAGTTTACTGAGGAAATCAAATTCCGCAATTCCTGGGCTCCTTTCTTAGACAAACCACCAAGACGACGAGGGCCAACCTCACGTCTCTACCTCTTCCTACCTTCGTCAATTCTTCGCTAAGTCAGGCATTGATTTCAAAAACCTGTCATAGGCATACTATCAACTTTTCCAATACCACGGTATTTCTGCTCAACCCAATGCACATCACTTCTACCAATTCAAGCACCTCCCCATTGTAACTTGAAGCAAACTTGGAAAACACAGGTAGGTCATAGAAGTTTTATTAATAAAACGGGACAATCTAGTACGCAGGAAGTGTACAAGAAAGTCTCATAAAGATTTAGAATCTGAAATTCATAGAATAATAAACTTCGAAAAAGAAGTGGAAGAGTAATCACTTCTTCAAATAAATGAATAAATAAAAAACAAAACAAAAAATTGTTTTTCAAAATTTATTCACTTCTTTAACTCTGATTTGTTAGTTGATTTGTAAATTTCGGATTCAATTTTGTGCACAGTGTAATAAAAGAAAGCGTTTTTTCGTGTTTTATGATTTTGTTCTTGTGTTTTAGAAAATTCAACATTGACCTTTCATTTGCATTCAAATTCAATCTGGCCTTGCTCTCTCTAATTCAGGGGTTGTGCAGGTATTGTGAATTTTGCTTTGTGGGGTTGTTTTTGAGGAATTGCGTGAATGGAAATGAGTTTGGGTGAATCTGTTTGTTAAGATTCTTGATTTGGGTCTTTGTTTGGGTCTTTTGTATCTGATTAGCAGATGGATTGGATGATTTGTGTTAAGTTTTGTATCTTGGAATTTTGGGGATGGGGTGTAGGTTTGGATGGAGGTGGTGAAGAAATGGGTATGTGGTGAAGACAAGGGTATGGTGAAGAAAATAAGATTGAGTGACTTTTAGTTTTGTGAAAAATATGACCCTTGGTAAAAAAAAGAAAATATTAAATGGAATATAGAAAAAAAAAATAGAGAGAGTTTGTTTGGGAGTGTATCCAAAAAGATGGGTAGCTAAAATAGAAAAATGACTTTCTAGCAAAAATTTAGCTAGAACTTTGTTAAGTTCATTGTGATTGCTCCTCCTTGGTAGTCCACCGACCCCCACTATCACCAAAATTTGGCCAATAACTATCTCCATAAATTTTCCCACCCCATGTTGTATGTCCATAACCATTTCCCTAATAATGCTTGATTAAAGAAACTCAACTTCATAACACCCAACCCCCTGGAAGTCTTGCTAAAGCATCTCATTCTATCAGCAATGTGGATGCGAATGGTAAAAAGAGACAAAATATCTCCAAAGACTAGACTATATATTCTTCAAAAGAATTGATAGTTATCTGGTTTGAAGCATAATGCGTGTAAAACCCCTAAAAAATTCTCTCTAGAGATGCAAAGTGCTCCTCTCCCTTAGGGAGCCACCAGTCACCTCACCGGGCCTCCACCGCCGTTAACCACGGCAATAGGAGGCCCTCACGGTTTGAGGAGTCGGTTTTTCTCTAGACGGAATTCTATAATGGGGGGCAATAGACACTTCTTTATTGAATCCAAGGCTTTTGAACTTAAAGTTGATCATGGTGGGGGGGCGTATATCGTTAGATTATACGAGAGAGGTAAGGATACCTTACGGTCTATTTTCATGGGGAAGGCGAGTGCCACAACACTATTGGATTCCATGGAAGAGTTAGTATCCCAGAAACAAAGTGGGAATTTTGTTCGAACCATTAGAGAAGGCGAAACCGTGTTTATAGCACAACGTTGTACCAATTCTAAGGGTCGCTACGTCTCCATTCAGGCCATTCATCGTGGGGGTAGACGAGGTTTGATTATTATTTCGGAGGGTCGCAATTGCAGTGGATGGCAGAGGTTTACTTTGGAATTTCGAAGGGTCCTTTTCCCGGAGCCAAAGGTGAGCCAAAATCAACAAACTTTGGGAGCTGCGAGACCGGTGAGTATGGTGAGAAAAGAGAAATCTTTCGCAGCCGTCGCCTCAGGTTCAGGGAAGAACAATGGTGGGGGGATAGATAAGGGAAAGGCGATCATTCAGGAAGGGTTTCCAAAATTTGAGGAGCATTCAAAGCCACATGCTAAATCAAATTCGTTGACTATTAATATGGGAAATATCTCTGCTGGGCGTGATAAGGGGGAGGGGTGCAAGGTTAATTTAAATATTAACCTACAGTTGAGTTGTGGGTCAAATGGAGAATGGAGCATCATTAATGCCTCTATTGGAGAAAGCCCAGCTAAAGCAACTCCACGAGAGCCCATTAAGCCCAGTATTCCTACGGGCAGGTGTGGGCCATCTAAGGCTTCAACCTCAGGTCTAAATAAGGCTCCAACCTCGATAGCGGTACAAGGACCACGGCCCAAGTGGATCTGGCAACCCAGAAAAGCAGATACGGGTTTGGGTTCGGGTCAACCAAAGGACATTCCGGGTTCGGGTCAACTAAAAGGCATTTCAGGTTCGGGTCAACTCAAGGATTTTTCTGGAAACCTTGAGAACAACTTGGTTTTGCCCATCGTTCCCAAATCCGCTGGCTTGACCGAGACCACGCAGTCCCCGATGAGTATTGCGCCGCCACTAGCGCAGCGCCTCGAGCCTTCTACATCATGCGACGAGCTTCAGCGGTCATGGGGATCGTCGGCCGATTGGGTGCTGGAGTTGCGGGACGGGAAGAGGATCTCTATCCCTCTTTCTCTGATCCGTCAACCAACGGTGGAGACAGCCGGCCACTCGGACCCCTCCGACGAGCCGAAAGTATTGCTTTTAGAGGGGTTCAGTGATTTGGGATCCACGGATGACAACAATCTGGGTTTAGATGGTGAGGAAGATGAGGAGGATGATGTCTCTGTGGTTTGGGCCGATCCGGAGAATGGGGACAGCAGCGCCATGGTCTGCTGCGAAGAGTCCGAGAGTGCTCTCGAAATTGAGCCTCTGGCAACCATGGGACCCATTGGCTCCTTCGATCAACCATTGGAGATGGGGGGCGATGTTCTGGCTTGCGAGCCCACAAAATCTTCGGAGTGGGTCTTGGGCAAGTACCATGAGTTTGGAGAATACATAGGGGCTTCGTATGAGGGGTATGAAGAAGAGGTTCTCAACTTGCTAAGATCCATTGACGCGAGAAGACCTCCCCAGCACCGAAACAAGGAGTGTACCATGAAGGGAGAGAAACAAGGAGGAAGAGGCAGCAGAGAGCTAAAAGGGTTATTGAGCTCTATAAACTACGATAATGGGTCAGCTCGGAGGAGGATGGATCCCCGGGAAAGGGTGTTATCTATAACCCAATGAATTTAAAGATCCTATCCTGGAATGTCTGCGGGTTGAATGACCGGGATAAGCGCAATCAGGTACGCTATTTTCTGAAACTTTGGGGTGCTGATGTTATCTGTTTGCAGGAAACTAAGCTCGATCTTATCACCCGTGGTATTGTTCGAAGCTTGTGGGGCATCCATCATGTTGATTGGGTTTATCTCGGGTCCAATGGGGCCTCGGGTGGAATTTTATTGATGTGGGATCGTCGGGTGGTTGAGAAAATTGACGAAGCCGTGGGATTATATTCGGTGTCTTGTAAATTCCGATGTATTTCAGATCAATATGAATGGGCTTTCTCAGGGGTGTATGGCCCGCAATCCGATAGGGATCGAAGGGTGATGTGGGATGAGCTGTCTGGATTGGGAACTTGGTGGGGCACTCCGTGGTGTGTTGGAGGTGATTTCAATGTAATCCGTTTCCCTTCAGAGCGATCGGGTGCAGAGCATTTCACTCCAGGGATGATTGATTTTTCGGACTTTATTTTCTCTCTTGAGTTAATGGACATTCCGTTGGAGGGAGGAAAGTTCACTTGGTCCAATAACCGGGAGACTCCGGCAATGTCTCGCATTGATCGGTTTTTATATTCGGGCGAATGGGAGGATCGGTATCCCACGGTTGTGCAAAAGAGACTTCCCAAAGTATTATCAGATCACTTTCCTATTATTTTGGAGAGTGGTAAGTTCATGAAGGGAAAACGGCCTTTCCGATTTGAGACTATGTGGCTCCAGGCAGAGGGCTTTGGTGAGTTGGTGAGAGGTTGGTGGGATTCCTATCAGTTTGACGGATCTCCTAGCTTCATTCTGGCCAAGAAGCTTAAGGCTCTTAAAATGGACCTGAAAAAATGGAATGAAGAGGTGTTTGGGCATGTGGGGCACAAACGGAATCAATTAATGGCTCAGCTTAACCAGCTTGATGTTCTTGTGGAAGAACGCCTTTTATCAGAAGAAGAGCAGCTCCAGAGAGAGAGTATCAAAGCTGATCTAGAGCGGAATGCCTTGCTGGAGGAGATCAGTTGGCGCCAGAAATCTCGGGCTCTTTGGTTGCAAGAAGGGGATAAAAACACTAGATTTTTTCATCGTCTTGCTAACTCCCACCGGAGGCATAACTCCATTTCTACTCTGTTGGTTAATGGGGAGCTTACTTCGGAGCCAGAAGCTATTGCTGAATGTATAACACAGTTTTATCATAATCTTTTCACGGAGGTGGACTGCAGAAGGCCTTTTCTAGATGGGTTAGACTTCTCTCTGTTATCTGTGGAGGATGCAGCTGGCCTGGAAAAACCTTTTGAGGAGGATGAAGTGTCGGGTGTAGTGCATGGTTTTGTTGGGGATAAAGCCCCAGGACCTGATGGTTTTCCCATGGCTTTTTTCCAGTTCTGTTGGGCTGTTGTTAGATCAGATATCATGAAGGTTCTCAACTATTTTCATGAGTTGGGATCCTTTGAAAGAAGCCTTAATGCTACGTTCTTAGCCTTAATCCCAAAAAAATCTGATGCTGTTGAGGTGAAGGACTTTAGGCCAATCAGTTTAGTGGGAGGAATCTATAAGATTTTGGCGAAGCTCCTGGCTAATCGGTTACGCTTGGTGCTACATACCATCATTTCTCCATCTCAAAATGCATTTGTTCAGGGGAGACAAATTCTGGACTCTGTTCTAATTGCTAATGAATGTCTTGATAGTCGGATGAGACAGGGGTTTTGTGCAAATTAGATGTGGAGAAAGCTTATGACCATGTTAGTTGGGACTTTCTTATATATTTATTAGAGCGCTGTGGGTTCCCTGTTCGATGGAGGAATTGGATTCGGTTTTGTATCTCCACAGCTCAATTTTCGATCCTTATTAATGGTTGTCCAAGTGGTTTCTTTGCAAGCTCTAGGGGCCTTCGACAGGGTGATCCCTTCTCACCCCTGCTGTTTGTGATTGTGATGGAGGCCTTGAGCAGGCTGTTGGACCGTGCTGTTCAGGGAGGTTATTTTTCAGGGTTCACGGTGGGCAACCATGAAGGAAATGAGGTCTTGGTGACTCATCTGCTCTTTGCAGATGATACGTTGCTGTTTTGTGATGCTGATCCCACAAAGATTGAGCAATTGGGGTGGGTCCTCTTGTGGTTTGAGGCATTCTCTGGTTTGAGGATAAACCTGGGTAAATCTGAAATGGTTCCAGTAGGGGAGGTCCCTAATATGGAGGAGTTGGCGGGTATCTTGGGGTGTAATCAAGTGGCGCTTCCTATGAAATATTTGGGCCTTCCTTTGGGGGCAAAATTCAAGGAGTCCACTATTTGGAATCCAATTATCGAAAAGATGGAACGTCGTCTTGCTGGATGGAAACGCCTATACTTACCTAAAGGGGGTAAGGTTACCTTAATAAAGAGCACTTTATCAAATTTACCTACTTACTTCCTCTCTTTGTTCCCTATTCCAAGTGAAGTGGCCAAGCGCCTTGAAAAGCTTCAAAGAGATTTCCTTTGGAGTGGGTTAGGTTCGGAATTCAAATACCACTTGGTGAGTTGGTCTACGATTTGTGAACCTGTTTGTAATGGAGGGTTGGCGATTCGTAACCTGAGGCGTTTTAACCAAGCTCTCTTAGGTAAGTGGCTGTGGCATTATGGGTTAGAAAGAGATGCTTTGTGGAGAAGGGTGGTGGAGGCGAAATATGGGAGCCTAAGGGGAGGGTGGTGCTCTAAAGAAGTTAGGGGTTCTTATGGAGTGAGTTTGTGGAAAACTATTCGAAAAGAGTGGGAGTCTTTTTCGAATCACTTATATATTTAGGTTGGAGATGGGGAGAGGACTCGTTTTTGGCATGACCGGTGGTGTGGTGAGGAGCCCTTGAGGTTGTCTTACCCGGAATTGTTCTCTATTGCCCGAGACAAGGATGCTTCTATAGCTGACCTTATGTCTCTCGAGTCCGGGATGCTTCATTGGAACTTATCCTTTATTCGGTGTGTGCAAGATTGGGAGTTGGAATCTCTCACTTCCTTTATGGAATGTATTTATGCAAGACCATTGACAGGGGAGGGGGAGGATCGCTGCTGCTGGGCAAGCTATTCAGATGTTAAGTTTGCGGTAAAGAGGTATTATCGATCCTTAACCCCTCATAATTCAGTTCTATTCCCTTGGAAGATTGTTTGGAAGGCTAAGGTCCCTCCCCGCATCGCTTTTTTCTCTTGGGTTGCCTCTCAAGGGAAAGCTCTCACGTTTGATAATTTGAGGAATCGTGGCTTTATCATCCCAAACTGGTGCTGTATGTGTCTTAGGGATGGGGAGAGTGTAGATCATCTATTTCTTCACTGTTCTATGGCTGCAGATCTTTGGTCCTTGGTTTTTGGCTTGTTTGGGGTTCAATGGGTAATGCCCAGATCTGTGCTGGATCTTTTCTCTTGCTGGTTGGGGCAGTTGGGTCGTCATGATCATGCTTTGGTTTGGAAGATGATTCCCCATTGTGTGCTTTGGTGTCTGTGGCGGGAGCGAAATGCTCGGCTTTTTGATGATTCGGAACGCCACCTCCCTGAGCTTAAATTGTTCTTCTTTCATACTTTGCTGGATTGGGTGGTGGGGTCCGGTGTTGTCTCTATTCACTCCATTTTGGAGCTGATAGACCTTTGTAAATTTTGATTCTTTTGTCCCTTTTTGGGCTTCTCAATAAAACTCATTATTTATCAAAAAAATATATTCTTCAAAAGAGTAAGCCTTCCATCCTTCGAAAGATCAAATTTCTTCTAACCAGATAATCATTTCTCTACTCACTAAACAATAAAATTCTAGATTGCATGCGACTAAAAGTCAAACCCAAAAGCAATCTCAAGTAGGACATAGGCAAAGATCCCACTTACATCCTGATACTACCACCAAATCCTCCACCCTAACAATCTCTCCAATAGAAACTAGCTCACCCTTCCCCAAATTAACTCTGACCTAGATTCACAGTCGACTTCACAAAAAAGGGTAGTTTCGTCAGCAATTAATAAGTGAGATATTCACCTCCTCCTTAGTTCCTCTTCTGGCCTTAAAGCCTGAAATATATCTACCCTTCAGTGCTCGAACTAAGGTTCGACTAGGAATGTCCATCACCAGAATAAACAGAAGATGAAACAAAGGATCTCCTTATCCCATGTCTTTTTATCTGAAAAATAAAAATAGACAAAAGCAATTTAATATCTAATGTTTCCGCACCTTTTTAGGGCTTGATTCCAAACCTTGATGAAGTAATTCCAATGCTAAACAACTGAATGTATTAGGAATTTGTATGCTAATTTTAGAGACCAAATACATGGAGGCAAAGCATTAAAGGATTTTGTTTTTACTGTTCATTGTGTTTGTTGCTTGGTTTATGACTTTCTCTTTTCTTTCTTTTTTCTTTTTTCTTTTTTGTTGGGGGGAGGGGAGGGGGACCATTAAATTTCACCAAGCAGCATTATTACTTATATATATATATATATATATATATACACACTAGGTAGCACTTAGCAATTAGGACCATACGATCTTAAAAGGGGCCTTTAATTAGGTTGACTTTTTTGATGTGATATTTATTTAGAAAAATAATCATTATGTCTATAACTTAGTTTAGAGAAGAATAAATAATTCTTAAGAATAAACTAAACATTGGGATCTTATATTTCGATGAAATTTAGTGCATGTTTGGGATAGCTTACATTCATTCGTTTATTTGGCTTAAAAATAAGTTTGTATGATGCAGGGGTGATCAACAACACCAAATCCAAGCAGAAGTCTAAAAGACTTGAGTGAAAATCAACCTCTCTAAATAAACTATATAATGGTGGCAAGTGACATGGGTTAAATAATCGTTGTAGTTCTAAAATAAACAAGTTTCAAGGCTAGGATATGGGAGGATATATGATTATGCTAAATTATTATGTTTTTTTTTTCTTCATATGAATTTTTTCTATAAATTTGAGATTTATCAACATATTGTGTATGCTATTAGATTATCTTTTATAAAATGTATTGAAGTCTTGAGTTGCTTTGCACTCTTGCTTATCCTTCACAACTTCTTAACGATTCCCACTAAAAGTGAGTTAAGCGATTTATCTTGTGCCCCCCCCCCCCCACCCCCCCCCCCCCCCCCCCCTCTTTTTGTTTGTGTTTTTTATCACAAGTCTCATTGTGTTGAATAGGTGTGTTGTTGTCAAGACCTTGTAACTCAATTGCTATTAACCAGTCTCCTTATGAAAAAAAAATCAGGATTCAAATCTCATTTCCTCCAACTATTAAATTATCAAAAAAGAAAAGAAAAAAAATCAAGATTCAAATCTCATTTCCTCCAACTATTAAATTATCAAAAAAGAAAAGAAAAAAGAATAGGTGTGTTGTTATGGATACCCACGCAAATAAGTCATGCTAAACACACTAGATTCTTATTAAACAAACATGAGCTATTACATTTTTTTATATCTAAATTCCCAAGCATCATGTTTTCGAAAATTTTGATGTCAGGTACAGTGGTGCCTACCCTGCATCACTATACGTAACTAAGTAAGTCGTGGCAAACACATACTAGATTTCTGAACCAAACACTAAGTTAAGGTCATCTTTAATACCTTTAAATCCATTATCAAGACATTTTGATGCTCAATTCAAGAACTAATTAAAGAAAATTCAGTTTTTTTTTTTTTTTTTTTTTTTTTTTGATAATCTAAAGAAATTCAGTATATTTGTTTGTTTCCATACAAATTAATAAATTATTAAAACTACCATACAAAATTATGTGCCGATTGTCAATTGCATGTTTCATGCTGTGATGCAATAATAGAATCTTTATCTTAACTGGTATATTTTATGTAAATTTTTTGTAAGGCATGTGAAACCAAGAATAGCATTCTTATCTCTCACTACTGTATAGTCCACAATACATGGAAAATGAAATAAATCATTGTTTCCGATCTCTTCTTAGCTGTGCAGCCACATGCCAACATTTCATTTACACATGGCAACATTTCATTTAAGCATCTTCTCTCATTTCTCCTGTTTGGAAGTTTAAGTAGGAGGGAATGGAAGGGAATTAAAATACCATTCCCTTGTTTAGGAGTTTAAGTGAAGGGAATGGAATTGAACACTCATTCCTCCCTATTCCCTTCAAACCCCAAATTTTCATTCCCCCCAAAATTAGGGAGGAATAGGAGGGAATGGATTTAGGTTTAATGATTTTTTTTCACCAAATGTCCCAAAATGCCCTTAGTATTTTTGTAAAATCCTAAATTACCCTTATAGATTTGACATTTTATTTTTCTCAGTTCCCATGGTATTTCTATAATATTGTATTTCTAAATGACCATACATGCACCTTTAACAATGTCAATTTTCTTTTAAAAGGTTATTTTGTTGACAATGAATTTCGAATTTCCATTTATTGGGATTATATTTTAGTTTATATTGCTTAGACTTTGTGCTTGTTTTTAATTAAGCAGATTTTATACCACTTGTTGTCATGTAGTGATTTCTTTCTCTATTAGCAAGGACCAGAAAAATAGAAATAAGCTCACATGGTATTTCTATAATATTATTGTGACACCACAAAGTGTCATATATGGTGTGGTAATTCTATAATATTATTCTATAAATTAATCCTACATTTTATAAAAATAAAGGGTATTATAGTAATGTGGTTATAAAATGATTCCTTTCAATTCATTTTGATATTACTCCTAAACAAGGTTACTTACATTTCATTCCATTCCATTCCTCTATTTTAAAACATCCAAACAAAATTACTTAGTTCCATTTTATTCATTTAATTCCCTTATAATTTATTCATTCCATTCCAATTCATTCTCTTCTAAACTCCCAAACGAAACCTTATTCCTAATTGCATGCATGTAGGCATAATGTAAGAAATTAGGCTAAACCATTCGTAAGCACACGCCAAGAACTCCACCTATATAGGAGCTGGTATCTTATATAGCATCTCTCTCACAAGTAAGTGGAACCCACACGTGTGGGTCCCACTTGCTAGTGAGAGAGATGCGGTATACAGCAGAAGTACGTGTGGATCCTATTTACTTGTGAGAGAAATGTTGTGTATAACGGACGTATAAAATAGTTTTTTCCTATATAGATGGACTTTTTGCCCAAATTCTTCGCACCTAATGGATTAGGCTCACACGTGGGTCCCACTTACTTATGAGAAATATGCTGTATAAAGTGGAAATACATGTGGGTCCTATTTGCTTGTGAGAAAGATGCTTTACATAACAGATGTATAAGATAGTTTTTTCCTATATAGATGGACTTTTTGCCCAAATTCTTGGCACCTAATGGATTAGGCTCACATCCAATATATATATATATATATATATTTTACATCATGTAATGGGCTCATGGCATATGTTATTTTTCTACTTCACAAATTGGGCTCCGGGCCTATATTTTGCCTATATCATGGGATGGACTCCAGGCCTATGTTTCTGTTACATCACAGATTGGCTTGAGGCTCATATATTTTTTCCTAATGGGACAAGTCTCATGGCCTGTATCATTTCTCTTATCTTAGCTTCCCAATAAAAACCTATATTTACACATAGAAAGTCTTGGAGGAAAAATATCCAATTATGAGCTAGTCAAGTTAATTGGGTAATTGAAATCATGAGGCTCACACACACAGTTCTTGAAAGCCCAAGCTTTTATTGGTAAAATATTGCATTTGGTCCAAAAGCAACCCAACTCATCAAGCCCATTTAACTAGAAGAGAAAATTGTAAATGGGAGCATGCCTAACACGTGACACATTACAAAGGAAGGAACCAATTCCTCCAAACTTTTCCCATTACTAGTTTAGTTTGGGCTACACGTGCAAGGCACGTGTGCGATTCATTATTGTATTAGATAGATGGTATAATTCGTCATGAAATATTTAATATTGAAAATATAAAATACATATATAAATCCTCTAATTTATCCAAAGAACTAATTAGAATAAAAAAAAATTCCATAGTTTGTCAAAATTACAAATTTGAACGTTTATAAAAGAGTAACATAGTTTATAATAAAAGATAATATATAAAAAGGTTACATTATAATATATACATTCCAAAAAAGTACAAAAGAGCATGAAAATCACAAGTTTAAAAAGTTGAATAACACTAAAAAAAAACAGTTTACCCAAATGATAGACATATTGGATCTACAAAAGAATATTTTTTTTTTCCCTATTTGCTAGTATAAGAAGACAAATTGATGCATAATTTGGTGATAATGTATCTTTTTTTTTTTTTTTACTAAAATAAACTATATACCCTCTAAGTTTGGCAAATTTTGATTTTGTTCTCTAATGTTTGAAAGTTTTGATCCCCTCCCTCTTAGTTTAGTTCTGTTTGGATATTTGCCCTTCCATCCAAAAAATGTTAGTCCCTCACCGTTAAGTTCCACCTCACCTCAAAACGACGTAGTTTTGATGAATTAAAACTACGTCGTTTTGTCCACATCAGTAAAATAAAAATTTAACGCTTTATTTTATTTTATTTTTTTCGTTTCCCATTTATTTTTTCTTTCCCCCTTTTCCTTTTTCACTCTCTCCTATCTCTCTCTGATATGACTCTCCCTCCTCAAGTCTCACTCTCTCTCCTCAAATCTCAGTTTCCGTTTCAGAGAGGAGGAACAATTCTAAAATGAGAAGAGAAGCTTGTCTAGCAGGAATTGTGAAATCGATATGCTTTTGCAATTCGTTGAATCTCTGTGTGAAGGAATTAATAGCAGTGGAGAGGCTGCCTAGTTGAACCACCGATTTCATGAATTGGGGTTTTTGCGATTCATTCACCGATGTTGATGTCAATATCGAGTCTCATCCTTGTTGTGTTTTTGATAGTGGTGGTGGTGATGCTTCTGTACCATCTTCTTTCTTAACGAGCGTTGCGGTGTTGTTTGGTTTCATGGTCGTCAAAATTGAACCCAGTAAAAGCCTCAATGGGTTTTCTTTTTCTGTGTTTGTTTCTGTTTGTTGCCAAATTAGAATTTCCAAGGAATAGTCGTCAATTTGTTTGAAGGAAACAAATAACTATGCTAGATAAGGGTTTAGTGCCTTAAAGCAAACTTAGAACCGCAATCTGACTTCGATCTAAAAGGCTGACAGGCTCAGTGATTGCCTTTGCCCAAAGGATTTTAAAAATAAAATGCAAGTAAGGAAAGAGAATGAAAGTAATTAAGCTAATGCAAGTATATAGGAAAGTAACAATTAATTAAGCTAACTAAGCTAATTAGCTAAGTTAAGGGATTATCTAATTAATTAAATCAACTCTAAGTAGGTTAAAGTAACTAATTGATTAATTAAACTAACTAATTAAGCTAATCGACGTATGCTAAAGTTACTAATTATTTAAACTAAACTAATTAAGCTAATCTAAGTAAGCTAAAGTCACTAATTAATTAAACTAAACTAATTAAACTAATCTTAGAGTAATTAATGCTAATCGAGGTAACTACGCCTAAGTTAAAGTAAAACATACTGCAATTGAGGTAACTAAAATATCAAATAAAATAACATTACCATAAACGAGACATTCTTAATTAATTGAAAGAGTACTTACAAGCATGTAAAGGAAATACTAGAAGCTACAATCGAAAGCTCTCAAAGTAACTAATTTAACAAGTGCTATTTGGGTTTGTTTAGGAGTGTGTGTGTGTGTCCTTTTGAAATGCAATTGGGTTTACTATTTATAAGCCAACTCCAACGGTTACATTCCAAACCTTGATCTTCTCTTCAAATCCCATGAAAATAGCTCATGTTACTTGTTAATTGCTTCTATCGTGGTCTTTCTGTTAGATAATCTAGGAACGTGCATTATGCATGCCTTTCACTTGCCAAATGTCGTCTATGTGGCTATGAAAAATCAAACACGTGTTGCTCCTTGATCGATCCGCATGCCTCTTTATGATTGGCCCTTGGTCCTGGTCACTTACTCCGTCTACGTGTCACCATTTGATTGGTTTATAACCTATTCACTACTCAGATCCACGCGTTACTCTTCTATTGGTTCACGTGTCTTCTTCTGTTTGGCTTACGTATTGACCATTGTTTAGTCCACGTGTCACCATTTGATTGGTTCCTTTGCCAACTCATACACCAAATCATTATTTTAAATTTCGTACTAACAGTTGCACCCCTTCAACCTTGTGTATATATTGTATACTCGTAAATTACATGTGTTGTCGGCTTCGATAGGTTGTTGGCACGGAGGCAGAAGCCCAAAAATTTGAGGTCGGCGATGCGATAGCGATGGCGCGAGGCTAGGCTTGACCCAGTGATTCTCACATGGTTGGAGAGGTGGATCTTTTGTGGGTTTTGTGTGGTTGGGTTTCTGGACCTCTCTCTCTTTCTCATCTCTTCAAATCAGAGATCCTAAAGGGAACTGGCTCTCTCTCTCTCTCTCTTATGGGGGTTCTTCAAATCAGAGAGTCATGGGGGTTTTGTGTGGTTGTGTTTTTCGCTCATGCAAACAGTGCCGTCGTCAATGGAGAATTTGAGGAATTTGTGGGTTTGAACTCGCGGTGCAAATGGTGCCATCGTCAATGGTGTTTTTGCTGGGGTTCTGCTCATGTTTTTGCTGGTGTTTTTTGATACTATGTCTCCATTCACTTTGAAATTTTTAGTTGGAAAGTGTTTTTGTTGGGGTTTTGCTAGTATTTGATGAGCAATCTTGGGTATGAAAAACACTGAAAAGTGTTTTGTTAGTTGTTTGAAGGTTGTAAGTTTAATCTGAAAATGTTTGAATGAAAAAAAAAAAAATTATGTTGTTGGGTTTGTAATTTTTTTAATTTTGATGTGGTTGTGCTCAGAATCAATTAGACTAATCTTTGTGTGTTTTTTTATTAGAATTTTTGGATTTTTAGAGAAAATGAGAGAAGAAAAAGGAAAAAAATAATAATAATTTTATTATTTCATTTTATGTAATTTTTATATTTAAGAGAATTTTATTTTTATTTTTATAATCTAGTTGACACGTGTTATGATTTGATTGGACCACATATTACATGTGTCAGGCTTAGTTGGCACTTAACAGTCGGGGATTAACGTTTTTTAGATAGGAGGGCTAAAATACAAACTGAACTAAACGAAGAAGGAATGGATCAAAACTTTCAAACATTAGGGAACAAAATCAAAACTGGCCAAACTTAAAGGGTGTACAGTGCATTTCAGTCTTTTTTTTTTTTTTTTTTTACTAAAATTTTCCATTTTTCGAACTTTAATATAGTTCCCAAAAATATGAACAAAGTCTAGCTACAAATTAGTTTATAACTCAGGGTTACAAACCAACTATGTGGCAACTTATAAGATCATCCACGTATACTTTTAGTCACATGACATATTTAATGGGTTATGTGACTTGTTTAAATAATACATGTAGATGGTTTTATAAGTTGCTACATAGTTAGTTTGTAGTCCTGGGCTACAAACCGATTTGTAGCTAAATTTTGTCCCAAAAATATACATCTTCCCATCTACCCATCTTGAAAACTTGTATTCATTCATTTGCATTCAGTGGATCATGGACCGAAACAATACTAAATATATTTCGTGCTTCTCCACGGACTTCATATTTTGAAGACTTAAGATGGATAAGGAACTTTTGTTTAGAAGATAATTTTGCGATGTTCTTTTTGTTTGTCATCCTACTATCATTAGAATAAGAATGAGAGAATTTTTATATATTGTCAAACACAACCTTTAGAGTTGTTTTATTATATATTTCAAAATTTTTAGCAACCAAATGAATTCGAAATTATAAGTGCCTTTGCATTATGCCTATGTAGTATCTAAGAGCATTCGCAGTAGCCGCATCAAACCGTATAAACACCCAAAAAATAGCAACAAACACACAAAAACAACGTACATCAGCCTCAACAAACGGTCAGAGCTCTCAAGCTTTTGTACAGTAGCTCGCCCAAACTGTGGAGCTACTGTTCATCCTCAAACCAATTAAATACTATTTTTTTCTCTCTTTTTCATTTTGTCTGCCGCGTTCTCTCCCTCAACTTCGCACCAAGAATAACGGTGTCGATCTTACCAGCGAGAGGAAGACCAGCAGATCTACCCCACTCGACCGATCTTGAGGTATTTTGCTTTAATTTCCCCAAATTTCTTCATTTATTTGATGATTAAAGTGAAATTTTGCTGCATTATGGTGATGGGTATGATACCCGGTTGTGTGTTTGTTATTAAAACTTGAAATAATTTTTCTGTGATGGGATTATTTGTTATTTGCTCATGGTGTTTATTGTTTTATCTTGTTGGCCATAGTGTTTATCATTGCTATATATAATATATTGATGGGTATTCTTATTTTTTGTATTTTTCCTTACTGATTGTCTGTTTAGATATAAAGTTCAGATTTTTAATTATGCTAAAACTTGATATAAGTTCATTGTCATTTCTTGTATTCTCATTATCCTCTGTTCAGTGTGTTTGAATTTTTCAGCTTCTTCCTGCTATTAGGAACATTTTAGTTTGAGTGGTTAAATTTGAATTGTTAAAGAACATGAGTTGTTTTTGGGAACATTAGTTTCTGGTTTTTTAAAAAAAATTAGATAAATTTTAACATCTTCAGTTTATTTCTTTTTATACCTTCGTATAAAAAAACCAAAGTCTACATTCTTAATCGAAGCTTAGGTACTGTTTTAGTGTTTAACATCTAGTTCTTCCTCATTTCTTCCATTTGTGAATTTATGATGTTGTAAAAAATATGAATAGGTAGAACCATGGATAATTGGATATAAATATGTAAAAGTGTTCAGTGAATAGAGTTAGGTAGCAAAATATACCTGCTAGCAAGTTTATCCTTATTTTGTTATGCATAACTTTTTCTTGTGTGTTTATCTTGTTGCTTTACGTATAGGCTTACTATTATTTATTATTTGACAAGGAATGGATTCACTAACAAGAGAAGATGTGTACTTCACAAATCTTCTAGAAGAAGGGTCTAACATGAGTATCGATTTTATTTTGGAATCCCCACAAGGTGAAGTATGTACCGAACAATTTCCATCCGAAACTCAATTGGAATCCATTGCTAAGAAACCAACACGGGGCGTTAAGTTCACCATAGAGGAAGACCTTCTCATTGTATCGGCATGGCTTAATACTTCTATGGATCCAATAGCAGGGAATCAGTAAAAACACAATGTTTATTGGGAGAAAATTTATGAGTATTTCCAGAAAGAGAAGACATCTTGCACAATCCGTACCACAAACTTTCTAATGCATCGTTGGTCAATGATTCAACTTAAGACTAATAAGTTTTGTGGGTGCTTAGCCCATATTGAAAGGAGAAATGAAAGTGGTTTGAATGAGCAAGACAAGGTATTTTTTTTTTTTTTTTAAGTGATGTCAAAATTTAACGCACCAATACTATCTATTCACTAATCCAATTTGCATTTGTTAATTTTTCAGATTTGTCGAGCAAAGGAAATATTTAGAAAGTTATATGATGCCTCATTTCAATTTGAACATTGTTGGAATATCTTGAGGAATAACCCAAAATGGGTGGATCATAGAGCGAAGGAAAAACCAAAAAGAAGATCAGCTACAACACATTTTGCTTTAGAGTCGATACAATTAGAGGAAAATGATGCCCCCCAAGCTGCCTTTGTAGACTTAGAGAGACCACTTGGTAGGAAGTTTGAAAAGGCCCAACTAAGTAAACGAAAGAGCAGTAATAGCTTGTGTGCAAATCTTGAAGGGATATTGAGTGACATGCAAGAACAAAAGAAATTAAAATCTGATGAAAAAAAAAAAAAATTTCTTGAGAGGGCATGTTCTCAAACTGAAGAACTCATTAAGATTAGGAAAGTTGAGGTTGACAACACTACCGCTCGGGACCAAGAGTTGATTCGGCTTAGGCAAGAAAATGTTAAGTTGGAACGAGCAAAACAAGAAATGGAAATTATAGTGATGAATATATCTAGCTTGGATCCTCAGCAACAACACTATATTCGTCAACACCGTCTAGAAATCATTGAGCGTCAAACTAAGAATACTTAGTGAAGCTTTGCAAGTTTTTTGTTTTTGTTATTAAGAGTACATATGCTCTCTAACTTGACTAACTTTGCAAAGTTTTTTTTAATTTTGTTGTGAAAGTTAGATACTATTTCTAACTTGTCAAAATTTGCAAGTTTTGATTTTTTTTTGTTAAAAGTTAGATGTTTCTAACTTGTCAAACTTTGCAAATTTTGATTTTTCTAGTTAGCATTATATGCTCTTTAATCATGGAGTTATGTTGGTTGTATTTGACTTTGATTCCAGGTTATATGTAATTAAGTTTTGTTAAATAGCATTATGGATCATAAGGAGGTTGTCATCAGCTTTATATATAAACTTGTTTCTACTAACTTTGATGTTCATTTTTAATATTCTGCAATCTGATTATTGTGGCTGTCATGATTTATTGCTACCTCCTTAAGTTGTGGCTAAAGTTTTGGGCTTGATATTAGCTGATCTTTATGTGTCGTTATGGATTGGAATGGTTTATGTATCTCTTTCCCTTGAGTAATAAATGGATTTATTCAGATTTTCTGCACTATAGATTTGATCAATTGAGGTGCTAGTCTAGGTGGTTGGATGCCTTGAAGCATTTACTAAGGCTCAAGTTGTATAGATTTATTTATTTATGTTTAATTAAACAACAATGCAAGTGAGGAAGAAGTTGCAGTAAGTTCCTTCACACAATTTCATGCAGCTTTTGGCTTTCTCGTCGTGCTTTTACTTAGCCTGGTTGGAGTACACTTTCAAGCATTGGGCACTTTTCCACTTAAAACACAATATGCAACCATGGTGCTCTTTTTAATGGCCATAGTCATCTATGTTACCCAAATATCAACCTAAGAGGGGGGGGTGATTTAAGTTGAAGCAAACTTTTTCGATTTAAATGCGGAATTAAAAACTATCCTCAAATAACAAATGTTTGATTAAGCAATTATAAGAGCACAATTCAATTTGCAATATAGATATGATATTAAATCAAGCACAAGTATATGTAAGCAATTGAATAAGTGAGACATAGAGATTAAAAATCAAAAAATGAGAAACTGCTAGGTACATCCAGGCGACTGGATGTCCCAACCTAGGCGACCCTGCTATGTGTGTCCAGGCGACTGAGTCAGGCAAAAAGGTTTTTTAAGCTTGATCCAAGTGACTGGATCAGGATCCAGGCGACTGGATCTGCATTTTTTGGGTTTTGTGTAACCGAGATAGACTTCATTTTCTCTCACTTCTCTTATTCTCTCTCGATTTTTCTCACTTTCTCTCCTAGGGTTTTAGTCGAAAATCAATATTAAGCATACTCCAAGCCCTCAATCACTCCCAATCACATTCAATCACTCTCAAAACTCTCACATTCCAAAAACCTCCAATTCAAAACCTTAACTCTTTGAATCCGAATGGCTCCAAAGAAATCCGTTAGTGAAGGACCAAAGAAAAGGCTCAAATCAAGGGCTCAAAGGGATGAAACTACATCAATGGACAACACCTTCCGTTCTTCCAATCATTCGGTAAGATTCCATGACGACATTGCTCATAGAACGGTAGTTTTTGGAAAAATTGTTGATTTCCCTTACTTTGCTAATCACCACATTCATCTTAGAGAGCTTTTTGAAGCTCAAGGATGGGAAAATTTCCTTTCTTTGCATCAAATTCAATACACTACTCTTGTTAAACACTTTTACACACTTTGAATATAAAGATTACAAAATCACCTCCTACGTGAAGGGTAAATTCATTTCACTCACCCTTTCCACATTAGCTTCTATCTTAGAAGTTCCTCGCACCACTATTCAACGTTATACTACAAATAGTTGGATGCAATTCGAAGGGTATAACCCTTTAGAGTCAATTAGGCAAATGTGTGGAAATCCAATCATTGAAGAAGGTTATAGACTTAAAATTTCTGAGCTTACATTAGAAAGCCGACTCATTCATCACATCATAACCCACAACATCCTTCCTAGGAGTGGTTTATACGAATACATCTCCTATTTAGACCTCTTCATCATATGGTGCATTCTCAACAAGGTCAAACTTGACCTTGCATTCTATATTGGATGGCATATGGACACTTGTGTCAAAAAGAAGAATGGTGCCCTCCCATACGGTCTCCACATCACTATTATACTCAATCATTTCGGAGTAAACGTAAGTGGTGAAAAAGAGACGCGAAAGATGATTCAAACGGATGTTTATGGTGAAACTACCATGAAACAAATGAAGTTTGAATTCAAGAATAGCACATAGGCTAAGAAGGATGCTTATATGGCAGAAGAAATGGATGAAAAAGCTCAAATGGATGAAGCTGATGCTCAAGGAAATGAAGAGGCAATGCAAGAGGATCAAGAGCCTCCAACCGCACCTTCTAGCTCTTCTCGTGTCAATGAGGACAACTTCCAACTCATGTTTGGACGTTTGGACTCTTTGGACACTAGCATGGGGAACCTCATGACAAGCTTGGACAACTTTCTCATCTATGGTTACTCAAAGGTTCTCAACTTATGATGAGAACTTTGCTAGTTTGGCTTAAACCATGGAGGAAATCAATGAGCATTTGAAGAATCATGGCATATAGTTATTTGTTTTCATTTTTGTTTTTGATGATGCTAAGGGGGAGAAAAGATGACATTTTGTATGTACTTATTATTGGTATTATGTCATTAGTACATTTTGGTTGTGTATTTGTATATTTTGGTTATATGACACTTTGGATTTTGGATTTTGGTCACTTTGCATTTTGATGTTATTGACATTTTGATTGTTGTTACATATTGATGTTATTTGATATATGGCATTGTGGTCATTTTAGTTTCTATTTGCTTATGTTATTTGCTAATCAAAGAGACAAATATATGACATTGGTCATTTTAGTTGTTATTGATTTTGGTTGATAATTATGTTATGGTTAAATCAAATTAATGTAAAGAAAATATTGAATGGTTGTTGGAAATACTTGAACCAAATTGGGTTGGAGTGTTTTAAAACATAAATGTGTCTTCATTAAACTGAATTCACGCGAATCCAATCGCTTGGAACACCATCCAGTCGATTGGATCTCAAGAGCTGGCCTAATCCAGTCGCCTGGAATACCAATCCAGTCGACTGGATCTCGAGGTTTGGACTAATCCAGTCGCCCGGACTGCCCAATCCAGTTGACTGGATTCTTCTTGGTTTTGAATGTTGGAGTTCACATGAAAACAAAATTTAAAATTACAAAAGCCTAGTGGCGATTGTTTCAAATACTAGCATTTCACATGAATACAAAATTTAAAATTACAAAAGCCTAGGAATTGCTATGTAGTTGCCACAAGTGCTCCACAAGGTCTGATTGAAGTTATGAATGAGTTTCTCTGTCTCTAATTTGACGATGACGTCAAATGAAGTTCATAAATTCAAGTGTAGGAACGTGTGACACTGGATCAAGGGTAGTTGCATTGAATTGCTCATAATCAACACGTTCAACTTCATTGATATGACGCTTATCTTCAATGATCATGTTATGTAATATTATGCAAGCCGTCATAATGTCTTTAAGCGTTTCAATTTGGAAAAAACGTGTAGGTTCACGAACAATTGCAAAACGTGATTGAAGCACTCCAAACGCAGGCTCCACATCCTTCCTTGCCTCCTCTTGTTTTTTAGCGAAATGACTTTTTTTTTTGTCCTTGTGGAGATGGAATTATTTTAACAAATGTTGACCACGGAGGATATATGCCATTAGCAAGATAATATCTTATTGTATAGTTGTTACTGTTTATTGAATAATTGACTAAAGGAGCACGCCCTTCAACAAGCTCAGTAAATACGGAAGAACGTTCTAACACGTTGATGTCGTTATGAGATCCTGGTAACCCAAAGAATGCATGCCATATCCATAGATCATATGATGCCACAGCTTCCAAAATAATTGTTGGTTTATGAATATGACCAGTAAAGTTACCTTGCCATGCAGTGAGACAATTCTTCTATTTTCAGTGCATGCAATCAATACTTCCTAACATCCCAAGAAATCCACAGCTTTCGCCCAATGCTAGCAATCTGGCAATGTCATTATTGGTTGGTGACCGTAAGTACTCTTTAAAAAAATTTGAAACCATAGCTTTAACAAATTTTTTTAGACATTTCATTGCGGTGCTTTCTCCAATACTCATATATTCGTCACACAAATCAGCCGTTGTTCCATAAGTTAGCATTCTTATAGCGGCGGTCATCTTTTGAAAGGAAGACAACCTGAGCCTTCTAGCAGCATTCCTTCGTTGGACAAAGTATGGCTCGGTTGCTTCTAGCATAAACTTAATACTTAGGAAAAGAGAATGACTCATTAGAAACCTTCTTCGAAATATATTTGGAGGATATAATGGTGGTTCAGCAAAATAGTCACGGAAAATCCTTTCGGTGGCTAGCACAAAATCACGCCTAATGAACGTGCGGCGTCGACGTGGTCTTGATCCTCCACCGCTATTCAAACGCTCTTCTTCAATAGCAAATCGTATAATCATCTCCACCTCATCATCAGAGGAGGATGAAGAGTCGTTAGCAATTATGTCAAATATAGGATGACGATCCATTGAATGACCAGACCACCTATTCTTCAATTTCAAACTTTCTTTCACAATACTCTGAAAAGATTGAACCAAAACATCATACATTAGATTAGTAATACAATATTTCAAATTAATTAAGAGCAAGTATAGAGCCTAGAAGATAATCTTGTTCTTTGAAAATTAAATAGTGTTAATGATAAGGATGAGACATTCAATATGTAAATGACTACAGGATATTCCTTTTGTGTGTGTGCTTGCACAATGTTCACTTCTTATGTTAAAGTTGGGATACATAATACATTTGGCATATATAATACATTGATAGCTCAATGAGATGTGACTTTGTAAATTTTCTGTGGTTGTTTATAGGTAAGGTTTCAATGGAATTGTGGCTGCTAGGTCTCATGTTTTCATGATCCATCTTGCTCACTAATAAAATATCACACTATGCGATTTCTTACCCCAAATCTGCTCTAAAATGGTTGAATTAAGATCAATGTGCATGGCTTTGGTTTAATTAAGTAGATTATCCACATCATATGTACAGAAAAGTGATAGGTTTCTTTCTCTTTTCTTGGCAGTCTAAATTAAATTTATAGTGTGCCAACCATATGTACAAAATCACTGTTTTCATTCAAACCAAACAAAAATTCTCCAAAATCCCCAAAATAAAAACTGTAAAGAAAGAACTGCGGCAAAGATTAGAAACCTTTCATGTAAACCCAAATATAAAACAATGAGATATTAAGGAAATGAAAGAGAATCAAAGTGTAACTTACTTGATCTAAATCTTTCCCAGGTGGATGTATCTGCGGTGATGATACTTGGTGCATGCAAGAGATTGGTCGCCGATCGGGAATGAGAAAAAGAATGTGAAAAAGAAAGAGGGGGGGGAGAGGGGGAGAATATACAATCGGGAACAGTGGGAAAGGGAGGAGGAAAATGAGAATGAAAGGTATTTTGGGAGTTGTAAATAAATAAATAAATAAAAACAAAATAATAAAAATATATTAAAAAATAGAATAGTGAAATAAAATAGAGAGTCTAATGTAGTTGTGCTTTAGCTAAACTAGAAAAAATAGGTGTTTTAGAACCTATTTGGCTAAAATTTTGAGGAGCCTAATGAGAATGCTTTGATGTAGTTGTGTTTTAGTTAAACTAGAAAAAATGGGTATTTTAGAACCCATTTGACTAAAATTTTGAGGAGCCTAATAAGAATGCTCGAAGATTAGAGATGGCAATTTGCATCCGACCTGTGAGTACCCGCTCCGCCCCGCTCCTAATGGGGCGGGTTTTACCCGATCCGTTGTTATAATGGGGTAGGGGTGGGGGATGTTTTAAAAACCCGTGTGGGTTTGGGGCAGGGTCGGGGGAGGCATCCCCCGCCCCATACCCGACCCGTTTATAATAGATTAATAAAAACATGGTTTAGTCTTTTAACCCTACTTAGTTTCCCCACATATAAATACTCACAGTAATTAGATTTTCATGTAAATTGATGCAGGTAAATAGATTATGAGATTATTAATATTATTTTGGAATATTAGTAGTGGTATTTTGGAACATTTAGTCATAATATTATTTAGAAATTATTATCTTTTTAAACATTCAAGCGTGGATTGTTATTTCATGTAAATTGATACTAGTAAATAAATTAGTGGCAAATTGATTAGCTAGTAAATCGATTGTTGTCATACTAATAGAATTTTTTTGTTTCATGTAATTTAGCCAAAAAGAGTGAAAAAAATTAAAAAAAAAAAATGAAAATTCATATTAGGGCGGGGCGGGTACCTGGGGTGGGGACGTGGGGAAGAAAGTTCCCCCGAGAACGGGACGGGGCAGGGATGGGGGATGGGGCAGGGATAACGGGGCTGGAGCGAGGGGATAGGATCCTCGCCCCAAACCCGCCTCATTGCCATCCCTATTGAAGATCAGCTTTTTTGTTAAGCATGAAAAGAATTTTTTTTGCATTGTCCCCAGACAAAGTAGCTACCTATTATCAAGTCATATCACGTAAGCATGAAAAGAATTTCTTTGCATTGTCCCCAGACAAAGTAGCCACCTATTATAAGTCATATCATGTAAGTCAACTTTAATTCGACAACTAAAATTAATGATGTAATAAAAACAAATGGAATATATGAGAAATATATATATATTTTTAAAAAAGTACATTTATTTACAAATGAATGACATAAAAAATAAATAAATAAATAAAACTGCACAATAGTTTGTAATATTGATGATAAAAAAAATATGACCAAACAAATAAGATGCAATATAACTTGGTTTCATAATTTGAAGATTAGGCAATGAAATAACAATACCTTAAAATGTATTTTATATTTAGTATACCAAAAACATATAAGACAAAGAACTCTTACGTAGTTTGAAATCTCAACTGCATTTACTTATTACTTTGAAGGTTCAACATAAATAAAATTTGAAAATTAAGGCATCCGATGAATTGTTTAAAAAAAAAAAAGCAAAAGGAAATCCGTACTCCTTGAATTGGAGAAAAAAAAACACACAAAAATGAAGATCATTATCCAAATAATAGGGGGAGAAGGAAAAAAGAAAAGAAAAAAAGAGAAAGCATATAGCTCGGATAAGGATCCTCTCCATTTGAAATAAAATGGAGAGTCTCCATTTCATGGTCTAGATTAAATATCACAGACTAACAGTGTACAGATTGCATATCATTTAAAATTTTAAATGACAAGGCAGTATATATATCGTTAGATTTGTGAAATAAAATCTGAACCATGAAATGGAGACTCTTCATTTTATTCCAAATGGAGAGGATCCTTATCCATATAGCTCCTTCATGTAGCAAATTGACTTTTCATTTTAATTGTATTATAACTTATAAAAAAATAAAATCTTATCCTCATTACAAACATGTTGGTCACATTCATAAATATATTGCAAAAGATGAAAGCATGTTCCATAAAAAAAAGTACAAATTTTATAAAAGAGTCACATAATTTATAATAAAAGATAGGATAAATTACACTGACACTCCATTCTTTTGGGGAAACTAGACTCGCTACACTCTAATTTGGAGAAATGACACTCCGCTTCAAAGTTTGCAAAATAATTTTATTTTTGGACTAGATAAAAAAAAAAAAAAAAAAAATTAAGAATTAACATAAATGAAAACGCTGTCGTTTAGAAATGTTTGAATAAAAGCCCGTACGGCCTAAACAGGCTACCGGCCCCTCGTGTCGATCCCCATTCTCTTCTTCATTCCATCCTGCATTTCATCTTGGAACCTAATCGCAATCGCCTAAACCCTCGAGTCGGATGAAGAGGACGCTTTCTCAATCTCAACGACTGCATTCTTAGCCGCCCTGCCTTCCTGCAATCAAGGTCTCTTTTCCTTTCTCTTCCTCAATTACCTTTTCACCTTTTTCATATTTTTTATTAATTGTAGGGTTTCGACTTTAAATTGTTTCAAAATTCCTTTCTTAAGAGACTCCCATTCCCACATCGTTTAAATAACATTTCACGGAGTTTTTTTTTTTTCTTCTTCTTCTAAGTTTTAAACTGAACTTGTTAAATTTACAAAATCCTGTTGTGTTAAATATAGTGATAGCTTTTATTTTTTTATTTTTAGGTTATCTTAAACATTATTGTTATTTGAATATACTTATGTGGTTGCATTTAAGGTTTGGTTCGTGAATGCCGTTTTCGAGCTAATTTCTTGTTTAGAGAAAAAAAGAAAGCTAATGCAGTTAAAGTAAAAGATTACTGAAAAATATTGTGAAATTGTAGATACATTGTAGAATGGAATTCTATTTTCTTCTCGCAAAATTCATGGTTATATGTACTACATGGTGACCAATAAACCACTAATGTATCCTTCTTGGGGGCCACTTCTCAAAAAACATGTGTGGAATTGGTTTACTTCTCAAAAAGTGTTGATACTTAGTGTATGTTTCAGCTGGACTAGAGCATTTACTTTCCTTCTTTAGTTGTACTTGTGTATTTTTTCCAATGCGGTAGCAGCTTTGTGCTTTTTTATTGGCTATAATAGACTAATAGTTAGTGAAGCAGTGCTGTTTCAGTTCTGTTGTTACTTCTTTTTCTTGTAATTTAGAGAGATTAACTTCTAAATTAGTATGTGTGAAAGAAAAAATATAAGTGTGAGAATCAATTTACTAGATGACTTTTGTTTGTCTTGCTGTTCTTTACTCTAGCTAAATTTACACTTTTCCCTCTCATTAGATTGGGGTGGATGGTTAGGTTGTGAGCTCATTGGACTGGAACGGTGCATGTGTAACTTACCAATCAAAACAAAAAAATAAAATATGTGTTCTGCACTGCTAAAGTACTTGCATTATGATTAGTTGAAGACATTTGACTATGATGCACAATCATGAATATGATAGGAAAGTGGGCAGGCTGACATGATTAATTGTTCAAAAAGAAGGCATTTGAAAAGACACCTATGATACTAAAATGGCCAGAAATATTTTATAAGTTTTTCGTAGACTACAATATAATGTGGTATCTATTTTTTTTTGGATAAATAATAATGAATGTAGTATCTATCAGCCAAATGTGCTTTCATCGTGGGTCTTATAAGTTCAGTCCCAAAAAAAGGACCCTTTTAAGTCTCTAAATATATTAAGATGTTACATTAGACGCCTAATGGAAAAATATAGAGATGCCAATAAAGATCTTCATATGGTTTTTATTAACCTAGAGAGGTTGTGGTGGGTTTTGGAAAAGAAAGGAGTTCCTCTCAAGTATACTAAGTTGATTAAGGACCTAGTACTGTGACCTTCCCTTGTAAGAGTAGATGGTGTGTTAAAGCCCCAAGAGGGTTTCCTTTTTTGTTTGGACGGCGGCTTGGGGGAGGATCCTTGCCTGTGATAATCTTATTAAGAGGGGCTGATAGGAACTGCTTAGCTTTTATCTAAATCACTCACAAAGTAAAGAAGAGGAAAGAGCTCTTTTGAGGGAACTAACCTCCAATGATTCTGTTCTAGGGAATCAACCTCCAAAGCCAAATGTTCATTAATCTTGACATAATGATGTCACGGGTATAGCTTGACTTATATAGTCGAGCTGCTGCATGGCTTAGCCTTTACTATGATTGGCTGCCAAGAGCCCTAACTTACTAAGTACAATCATCTAAGCCTAAGGCATATAACTGCTAGTTACAACATAGTTAAGCTAGACTAGTCTAACTAACCGAGTACAAGCATACAAAGCTATAACTAATTAAGTATAATGCTCTAAAACATATATGGCATTTAAGGTCTTAACATTGCCCTCTCCTTTTAAAGCACCTTGCCCACAAGGTGGGAGTACTGTTGCTGCAGCTTGTACAATAGCTTGAATGGAACTGCGCTCTATGCTTAATTGGAAGTGCTGTGTAGGCTTCACTGGATACCGATCGACACTCATTGTTTGAACTTCGGTACTTCATGAGGGGTGACGTGCGACTAAACCAATATTCCAATGACATATTGGTCATCCTACTCACACCTTTCTCTTAAGTTTGCACCAAACAACATCTTGACCTTTGATTTCTTGGATTCCAATCCCAATCCCTTGCTTATTTTCTTGATATTGAATATTGTGAATGACCAATGTTGGCAAGATGATAACATCAACACGATTTTTTAAGGCTTCTTTCTCCAACTCAACAGTAACAGTAGGATTAGACTTTTTCTGTGTTGGTCCACAAAAATATTTTATGCTACCATGGGCTTCTTGGGTGGCTGCTTTCATTGGAGCTTCAATGATTGGCTGTTCTTGGGTGGCAGCCTCTATTGGTGCTTCAAAGATTGTTGGTTCTTGGGTGGCAAAGATTAGTGGTTCTTGGGTGGCAGCCTTCATTGGTGCTTCAATGATTGGTGGTCGAAACCTATTGTTAGGCAACAGGTGAAATCCCACCAATCTGTGAACATCGCCACTGCATTCTTGCTATTCAACCAGACCAACACTTCTCCTTCCATGCAAATAGAGGCAATAAAAACCATGGAACTTGGTAGAGTGTTGTTGAGAACAAAGTATTTGTTGATTTTGAGAAACCACCAAAAAGGATCTCCTTTGGATTTTGGTAGCTTCATGGAACCCTGATGATGCGCCGCGGGTCTACTGCTCACTGCAGAATCTTGATGACGTGCCAAGGATTCAGTCTTGAATCTTGGTAGCCCCATCACTTCAAATTCATACCTCTGTTGCTGCCATTGATGCTCCACAGGTTGTTGCACATGGAATGCTTCAGCCCTTGCCCTTGGCCATGTTTGGCCCATCGTTCCCCTTTGCTGGCCCATCGCTGCCGTTGCTGGCCTACCGCTGCACCATAATCATGCATTCCTGGCGCTTGCTTGTGCCTTACTGGCAGATGAGCACCCATCACACCAGGCTCAGGCCTTTCTTGTTGCATTGATGGAAGCCCACAGGCTGAGGTGCTCCACATGCCAGGGCCACAACCTGAGCCTATCGCTGGCCTTTGGTGACCCATTGCTGGTCCTCATTTTTGCCTTAATCCATTCCATTTTCTCAACACGAGCCTCACGATCCTCCAGTTCTTGCTGCACCAGATCAACATTCTGCTGCAACTGATGGACAGTTTCAGATAACACTCCAATTCTTGTTTCTTGCACTCGTAGCTTGCTATGATACCAATTGATAGGAACTCTTAGTTTCTATCCAAATCACTCACAAAACAAAGAAAAAGAAAGAGTTCTTTTGAGGGAACCAACCTGCAATGATTCTGTTCTAGGGAATCAAACTCCAAAGCCAAATGTTCATTAATCTTGACATAATGATGTCACGGGTACAGCTTGACTTATATAGTTGCTGCATGGCTTAGCCTTGCTATGATTGGCTGCCAAGAGTCCTAACTAAGTAAGTAAATCATATAAGCCTAAGGCATATAACTGCCAGTTACAATATAGATAAGCTAGACTAGTCTAACTAACCGAGTACAAGCATACAAAGCTGTAACTAACTAAGTATAATCCTCTAAAGCATATATGGCCGTTAGAGTCTTAACAAGGGCTTTACGCTGGTAGGGTGGTGTTGTATGTGTCAGTGTAGCGGAGAGTCAGTGGATCATCTTTTTTTACATTGCCTGGCTGCGTTTGATTTGTGGTGATTTGTATTTCAATCTTTTGGGATCCAGTGGGTGGTTCTGAGAATGGTTATCAACCTTTTGTTTGGTTGGTGGAATTAATTTGATAAACATATATCGGACGTTTGGAATTTAGTTCCTTTATTTTGATGTGGACGGTTTGGCGGGAGCACAATTGCCGTACTTTTGAGGATGTGGAAAGCTCAAAGAATCAGTGGCTTGCGTCATTTACTAGCTCGTTGTTTAACTGGTCTAGTGTCTGGGGTTTCACTAGTAGGAAATCCACTACAGAATTAATAGAATTGTTGTTTTATGTACATAATACTATTTTCTTTTTTTGTATTCTTTAGGTTTTTTTGAATTGTTGTTTTTATTTACATAATGCTATTATCTTTTTTGTATTCTTTAGGTTATTTTGTGTCCATTGTATGTTCATGAAATAGTCTCTTTTTAATAAAATACTTTTGACTTACAAAAATGAAGAAGGTATAATTTTACTCTTTGTACGATTTGATTAATAGTTGCTCACTCGGTTTGTAATCTGGTGTACCTTCTGTATACATTTTGTGTACATGGGTGGCCCTTTTCTTCTATGAATGAATTTTTACTTGTAAAAAAAAAAGTATATTAATTTGATTAAGAATATGTATGATGGAGTTGTAACTAGTGCGAGAACAAGTGGAGGCATCACAATTGATTAAGTGCTGGTATCTCTGCTTGACACCTACCACTATCATTTTTCCTTGGAAAAGCATTGGAAGGTGAAGGTGCCCCCTCGGTTTGCATTTTTTTCTTGGACTGCTGCACTGGGGAAAATTTTGACTATTGATAACTTGAGACATCAACGTCTTATTTTGCTCGATTGGTGTTGTATCTGCAAACGGGTTGGGGAGAGTGTAGATCATTTGTTATTGCACTGTTCTTTGGCATGTGAGTTGTGGTCCATGGTCTTTGGGTTGCTTGGGGAGCAGTAGGTTTTGCCACGGAGTGTAATGGACCTTTTGGCTAGGTGGCAAAGGCAGTTTGGGAGACATCGACACAGAGCCGTTTGGCGGATGGTTCCTCATTGTGTGATGTGGTGTCTTTGGCGGGAGATGAATGCTCGTCACTTTGAGAATTGTGAAAAAACTGTTCCGGAGTTGAAACTCTTAATTTTTCAAACTTTGTATGAGTGGGTGTTAGCATTAGGCTCCTTCTCACTTCCCTCCCTTGTGGAGCTTCTGATATACTTGGGCTGTCCGTTTAATAAAATTTTACTACTCATAAAAAAAAAATATCTCTTTGCACTAGTGAACGATGAGCTCACTAAATCGATTCAAGAGGATGTTCCTTGGTGCATGCTTTTTGCAGATGATATAGTTTTAGTGGATGAAACTAGACGTGGAGTTAATGTTGAATTAGAAATTTGGCGACACTTTAGAACCCAAAGGCTTTCGGTTAAGTAGGACTAAAACAGAGTTCATGGTATGTAAGTTTAGTAAAAGTAGAGATAAAAATGTAGGGGCTGTAAGACTTGATGGTCAAGAGATACCAAAGAGTGAGAATTTTTCAATATCTTTGATCAATAATTTATAAAGATTGGCTTATCAAAAAATTTTTTATAAAGATTGACATATTGAAGAGGGTGTGAATCATAGGATAAAAGCATGTAGATGATGTAGAGAAGCGCATCTAGATTATTGTGTGATCGTAGAATATTTATTAAGCTAAAGGGAAAATTTTATAAGACTGTTATAAGACCAACTATGCTCTATGACACTGAATATTGGGCTATTAAGAAGTAATATATTGATAAAATGAGCGTTATTGAAATGAGAATATTAAGATGAATAAGTTGAAATACAAAAAAAAGATAGGATTCAAAATGAGGAAAATTGCTTAAAGATAGGATTTGATGAAAAAATGAGGGAGGGTTACTTGCGATGGTTTGGTCATGTTTAGAGGGGAGTGATTAATGTACTAATGGGAAAGAGTGAGTTGATTTAAGTTAAGGGAATGAAAAAAGGTAGAGGAAAACCAAAAATAACATTAGTAGAAGTAGTAAAAAAGGACATGTCAATAAGGAGGTAACAAAGTGTAGGACTTTGGATATAATAGAATGGCAGAATACTTATACATGTAGCCAACCTGGATTAGCCTGTTGAGGATTTATAGCCAACCAAAAATTTTGGGACTAAGGCTTGGTTGTTGTTGTTGATGTTGTTACATTTAGATTATGGAATTGTTTGTCCAAATAATGTAGAAATGGTAGGGTGACAGTTATGTGCCTTGAGTGGTGGAGACCCATATCCTTTTTTTTTAAGAAATGTATACAATTTCTCTTGTTGTTATAACTGCCATCTTATGAGTTTAATGCTGCGTGTGTCTATAGTGAATGAATTTCCTTTTCAGTTGATATGTTTTTGGTATTGTATTTTCTTTGCTCAACTGAATTCAGCCACACCTTAATGTCTTTTTGTAGAGCTTGGTGGTTGTTTGTTTACTTTGGTTTCATGAAATTGGAGCACAATGGCAAGCTATTTGGGAAAAGGAGCCCCTTCAAATGGATCTGTCTATGTATGCAACTTGCCCTTTGGGACTGATGAGAATATGTTGGCTGAATATTTTGGCACCATTGGGTTAGTGAAGGTAGGAAGTCTGACATAGCATTATATAGAACTGCGCTTGGTCCCTGTTTTGCCAACCTTTGATATGAATTTCTTTATATATATAAGAAGCTCAGTAATTTTGTGCTGTTGTTTTCATTCTTGCACCATTCTTTTCAGAAAGACAAGCGAACAGGTCGTCCAAAGATATGGTTATACAGGGATAAAGTGACAAATGAGCCGAAGGGAGATGCTACTGTAACATATGAGGATCCACATGCTGCACTAGCTGCTGTTGAATGGTTTAATAACAAGGATTTTCATGGTAATACCATTGGAGTTTTTATAGCAGAGTCAAAAAACAAGGATGAACACACCTATAACTCAGGCGCAGATCCTAGTGATGCTGGCGATTTTGGTGGATTGGAGGAGAACACTATGGATATGAATGGGGGTGGAGGAAGAGGAAGAGGTCGGGGTGATTCTTCAGGAAAAGCATGGCAACAAGAGGGGGATTGGACATGCCCGAATACAAGGTCTGTGATGTGAGATTGGTGAGCAGCTCTTTCTTGCTCTTCTTTTCACCATTTCCATTTCATGCTTTGATTTCTATGCAAATGGCTTCTGATGTTACATTATTGTAGCAGTTGTACAAATGTAAATTTTGCATTTCGTGGTGTGTGCAACCGCTGTGGAAGTGCTCGACCTTCTGGAGCCTCTGGTGGTGGTGCAGGTGCTGGTGGTCGTGGTAGGGGTCGTGGTGGCCCTGAATCTGGGGGCCCTGGCCGTGGAGCTGGTGCTACTGTTGGAGGACTCTTTGGTCCAAATGATTGGCCTTGTCCAATGTAAGACTATATATCTTTTTTTAAAGTTTTCATTTTTTTTTTTTTTTTCTCCGTTTTTCTTTGTGTTTTCTTGCAATTTTGATTTTTTTTTTTTAAATTCTTTCTCCCAGCTTAATCTCTTGATGACATTTTATGAACTGGCTTTTGTCATGTAGCTTTAGGAGTGTATGTATGGCGTGAAAGCTTTGTTGTAGTATCTCGTATAGATAACCCTACTCAAGCAAGCAGACCTCTTGGTTGAATGAGTTTCAGTTTTGAAGAAAGATAATGGTTTAGAATCAGAATGGTACTTGGTAGGATGATTGTTGATCAAGATTGATGTAAATTCATATTGCTTGAACATGAGCCAGGGGGGGGAGTATCCTATCGAATTGACTGGTCAAATCTTTGTCAAAGTCAGCTTTTTGACCTTTTGGCTGGACTAGTCCAAGGTTCTTCATGTTTTCAAATTCATATGAAATATGAATTGACCTTGGCCTAAAAAATTTAGATTGATAATGTATTCTGGGTGTTGCATTGGTTGTTTTATAATCTACTATGTGTTTGGGATAACATTAGCCAGCTTATCTCCGCTGGACTTTCTGTCTTAGTGGCAGCTCATCAAGCATGGTTAAACTATACATTATTATTTTTGTCAACATCTGAAGTTTTTTGGGTAAATATAGTAAAGCCATCAATAATTACCATAGCATATGGTGTGCATATATGTATTTCTTTTGTTTAATGTGTGGTTGTGTCTGTAGGTGGGCACTAAACTATATTGATTAGAAGCTTTTCTTAGATTTTGTTAAATCACTTAAATCTATAGATTATGGAGACACTTCATTATTACTTGATTATCTTTTGTAAAAATTTTAGATTGCCTTCTGTAGGGCAAAGTTCAATGCCATCTGGGCAGGCTATATTGTTGATGCTATAATGACTGAATTTATGTGAAATTGTTATGTAGAAGCTTTCACCTGTGAGACCCATATATGTACTCCTAGCCAGCTTGAACATTAATTAGTCATTTACTTGAGCTGTTATCAATTATATGTATGCTCATGTCATGTGTTGAGATGAGTTATCACTACTCTTGTTGCTTATGCCTTGTGCTTTTGTTGGTCAGGTGTGCTAATATCAACTGGGCAAAGCGTACAAAATGCAATATTTGCAACACAAATAAACCCGGTCACAATGAGGGTGGTGTGAGGTATTTGTATAATGCTTATTTGGATCTATGCATTTGTTAAGTGCCAATCAAGAACTGAAACCTATTGGGATAAACTAGGCGAAAACTAATTCCGCATCAAGAGAATTGAAGAGAAAGTGGTGGTGTGCACTCTCATGATTATCATTTATCAACATAGTCGTGTGATGGAACTTATCAGAAAAATAAAATTAAAAATAAACATGTGATGAACTAGAAAAGAAACCTTGGGCCTTTGAAATTAAATGACTCTAGTATAACTACCTGTTGAATGTAATATTGCTTATTAAACCTACCTTTATCACATTCTAAATTTAACATAGCAAATCATTTGAGCTGTAGATGTATACTCTGTTGTACAATGTTCTAGTGGAATATGGCATACTTGTTTTTGTATGGCAATCCAATTCATTGATAACATTTTTTCTTTTCCAAGATTTAGATTTTCATAACCAACCACATGTTATTATTTTCATTTTTAATCATTTTTATGCACATGTATCTCATATGCAATTGAAAATTTTGACTTCTTTTATTAATAGGGGCAGTTATTAAGTAAGCTTTTGCAATTACAATTGCGTATTTTATTTATTAATTTTTTTTGGCTTGTATCCATATTTGGATTTTAAGTTCCTTCAATGTCTAAGCGTCAAACATTTGTAGAAAGAATATTATTTAGTTTGGGCTTATTAATTTGTTAAGCAGAGGAGGACGTGGAGGAGGTTACAAAGAACTTGATGAAGAAGAATTAGAGGAAACTAAGCGACGTCGGCGGGAGGCTGAAGAAGTATGATCTGTTTGTGCTAGTACTACATTAAGTTTCCGGTTTTATTCTGGTTTGACATTCTTTCTTTTATAATCTCAGGATGATGGTGAGTTGTATGATGAGTTTGGCAATCTGAAGAAAAAGTTCCGTGCCAAAACTCAGCAGGCTGAAGCTGGACGAGTGCTTCCAGGTGCTGGGCGTGCTGGATGGGAGGTTGAGGAAATAGGTATCTCTCTCATTTTTTAGCATAACCGATTCTCCTTGGTGCATAATTTGAGATTAGATGACAAGCTTCCTTAGAAGACATGTCTGTTGCATCATGTTCGTTGCATGCAATGCGCATCACAGGACAATTTGAGTTGAGATGAAACCATATAGATTCCACTCCTCTGGCATAGCCACATAGGCCACCCACGTTCACGAACTAACCAGTTATAGGTTCTCAACATGCCAGAGGAGTATTATATCTCTAGAATTTTTTTTTGACAACATTCTTTAAAATGGATTTGGATGAAACCAAATGATTGGGCTCCTGTAGCATATTAAATCAGAAACGCTGTTTGAAAAGCCAAAATAATATTTAGATATAGATGTTGCAGGAAGTGGAAGGGAAAAATATTTTAATTTAGTCTTATTTGATTTTGGAGTCAGCTGTATTTTTATTTTAGGTCCTAGTAGTTATTTAGGTTATTAGTATTTTATTTACTTATCAAAAATGGTTATTTGTATTTTTTTTATTAGAATTAAAGGTTAGTTTTGTAATTCAGTAATTGAGATTCCCAAATCAATTAGAATTAGTGTTTCGTATGTCAGTTAGAATTAGAGTGTCTATATAAGCAAACTAATGTACTCCTACGAAGTCGGTGTTAATTTGATGAATAAAATTTCTTTCGAAATTGTCCCAATGGTCTGGTACTAACTCTAATCAACCCTAGGTGCCAACTTCAAAGAGATTTTCTATTGTTTGGTGCGGACTCCAAACAAGGATTAGGTGTGAACAAAATGTTCTTGATCAGTTCCTTTGATTCTTGTTTTACTGGATGTCCGCAATAGGATTGTTTTCTTCCCCCCCCCCCCCCCCCCCCCCCTCCCTCCTTTTTTTTTGGTTTAACAGTCTTAAATGATATTGAGCATGTCTCCAATCTCTTCTTGAGAAACAATTAGGCTATTTCTTTGCTAAATTGTGTTCAATTTCATATCTGGCAATTCTGCCAACATTTCCATACTGGTTCATGAATGGTTATCCTATTGTTGTGTTGTTCTACTCTATACATTGTTTAAAAAAATGTTGCAGGTGTAGCTGACAGAGATGGGAGAGAGAGAAGCAGAGACAGAGGAAGGGATCGGGATGATAGGGAGAGCAGCAAGAACAGAGAACGAGATGACAGGGACAGGCGTCGGAGTCGGAGTCGAAGTCGAGATAGAGATAGGGGAAAAGATCGCGACCGGGATTATGATCATGACAGAGATAGAGAATATGGGCGGGAAAGGGACCGTGATCGGGACCGAAACAGGCACCGTTATTGAGAATTGTAGGAATCTTTATGGCTTTAAGCATGGTTTTGGTTGTGTTACTGGCTTGAGATAGAAGTGGTTTTTTGCTTCCTTGGTGGGAAGAATGGCATTTGATTTCATCTTCGTTTTGCATGGTATTTTTAGCCTGTATGCTAAAATCCCGGACAGCCTCTTTTCCTGTTTTTGAAACTTTATTTAAAACAGTGATCTGTGCTATCATGTAAACTTGCTGTCCATACTCCTTAAGGCAGTATTTGGATGTATATCAATATGCGAAGATGACTTATTCCGCTTAAAATGTGTTAGCAAAAATGGTACTTGAAATAGGTTGCAGAAGTTCATTTCTCCACTTTTAGGTTTGTAACAATGGCGTTCAGATTAGTATCATGCGAGATGAAGGGTATGATAATGTACAGTGAATTAGGGTATATTGCATAATTCTCATTATTTGGTTGTAGTTTCAAATTAAAACTTAGATTTTAAGAATTTTCAATTAGAACAAAGGAATTGAGTGTAGTTGAATGAAGGCGTGATCATTTTATGAGGGTTTTGTACTAAAATATCACATGGTGTTCATTTTATGAGTGTTTTTGTACTAAAATATCACATGGTGTTTAAGTGACATTTTAAAAACTAGGGTCCAATATGAAGTTACCCTTAAATTGTAGATGGAATTATGTAATTTGCCCATGAATTTAAATATGATGTTTTATGAAATACACATTCTATGGGTATCTGTGCTTGACCCATCTTATCATGCCCCGTGGTCAGCCAGTGTTAAATAATAAATACACATTCTATGGGCATCTAGCAGCCAATACCAGTGTTTGACCAATGTTAGGTTTCATTTTTTATTATTTAAATCCTCAATTTTTTTGTTTCTCTTTTGATAGTTGGCATTTGCCTTTAAATGTCCTGGGTGCCATTTTAGCTTATCTGCACATTCATATTCATTGGCTTTCCTAAATACATGCTCAAGTGAGATTTACCGCACTCGTTGGAGCAATAACCCGCAATCAGACAAAAGATTTGTTAGATAAGGAGGATATATATAGATTTGTTGTTGCAACCATTGGATTACAAGCAGAGAGTCAGACTGAGACTCCACGCTAGTTGCCGTCCAAAACGAATGGCCCAGAGCTCAACAACTATACTATTTGTGATCCTAATATGAAAAGAGAATCCCTTAATCCAAAGGCTATTCCCAAGCTAGTTGCAACCCAAAACGAATAGCCTAGAGTTTAGCAACTATTCTATTTATGATCCTAATATGAAGAGAGAATCTCTTAATCCAAAAGCCATTATTATCACGAAGAATTCCCTCCACTCGTGCTAAACATGAATTTCCTCTAGCACTACCATCAGTATTTGGTTTAATAAAATTGGTATTCGGCAAAAACCACCGAATAAGCAAAGAATTATATGCTTAGAAGTAGCATGAGCCTATATGGACTAAATGGAAATATTCCGTAGCATAATGAACAATATAATGTTGGAGAGTATTGATGGATTGAGATTCATTTTGGAAATTTTTTTGTATTACGAGCAAGCCATAGAGTCCAAATGGTAAAAGGAAATAAAATGGGCCAAGTAGTATAACTGTACAAATTCTCGAATGAGGGGGCCAGACCTGAGCATTAGGAATATGAGTGTGAAACTGAATGGGAATGGCCATAGTAAGATGTTCAATCTCAAGAGGAAGGGCAAAAGAAAGGTGAGAAAAATTCCATTGATGCAAAGGAGAATACACATTTAAAGCCAATTGTCCAACCAAAAAAGAATCGACTGACCATTTCCAACAATCCATTTCAAATTCTACAATCAGCTACCAAAGCACACGCGAACGGGAACATGTCATCAGAAAAAAGAACATGATTAAAGGGAATTTAATGACGGCCTACAAAAATGGGTGTCAAATGGTGATTATACAAGGCTAGATCAAACATGTGGGAGAGATGATTAAGACACAAGATAAAAATATAGGGAGAAAGCGAATCACCTAAGGTAGGACCAGCAGAACCATTCCACATACTTGAATGAGAAGTGGTTGTTATACATGAAATAATAAGATCAATTAAGTGGGAGGGAAATTTATAGAAAAACAAGGAGTCACGAATAAACTGTCGACGACTACTCTCTCTCCTCTAGTTGCTCTCTCTTAGTGAGAAGTAAGGCCATTTCTTCCACCGACCCCTCTGCTTTTGTGCCGAGACCAAGGCCTTTGCTGAAAGAGTGGCCGATCCTTGCTCGCAAGAGGCCGCTTTCCTCCACCTCGTGGTCGAGCCATCCATCAATGATGAGATTAGCCAAGCCGCCTGAGTCCTTGCACTATTTGGTTATGGTTGTGGTGGGTTTGATTTGTGTTAGGGTTGGTTTTCGATTTTGATGGGTCGATCGACTGTTTATTTGGGTGTTTGATGTGTAGATCGACCGGTAATTTGGGTGTTTGATTGAGCGGTGGTTGTGATCATTTCTGCAAGTTTGTTATTCTTTCTCATCCCTACAAGCACTTATCTTTTGTCGTCTCCACCTTCGTCCATGGCCAACAATGAAATGGGCGTCGAAAAGATCTCATCTCTACAAGCCTCATCTTTTGTCGCCTCCACCTTTGTCCACAGCCAAAACTCGAAGATCTCGCACTTACTTTCCTTTGATCTTTTGTTGAAAATTTTATTATTGATAAGCTAAAGATCTTTAATTGTGAAATTGTAATTTGGTTGTGGGTGTGATTTGTGGGAAGGGAGAACTGAGAAAACTAGGTTGAGGAGAGAGAAAAAAAGAAAAAGAAATATGGATAGAAAATAATATTTTAATAAAATAGAGTAAGACATAAATAATTGGATGTGAGATGTTTTGAAAAGTGGCCAAACAAAACCTAAAAAAGTAGCTCCTTAAGCTATACCATTGGGAATGCTCTAATACCCAAACTTTTTGTTAAAGGAAAGAGGCCTATGACAGAAGCACATGTTTGCAAGTTGAAATCGCCCACTAGGCATTTGGCCTAGTGGTGCAAGGAAGTTTCCTTCCCCCCTTTGGCAGAGGTTTGAATCCCCTCTGTCCCTCCCCCCAAACAGTGTGTGCGTGTGTGTAGTGTAGATTTCTATCTCAAGATCAAAAAAAAAAAAAAAAAAAAGTTGAAATCTAGGCCACTTACCAGGAAAACTTGTGAATCTAGGTTCATGATGAATATGATGAAGATAGGTCTAGGGAATGTTGAAAGGCATGATTCGAATTTGACCCAATATTTGTGACTTGATCAGTTTCATGAATGCCCTAACCATGATTATTCATTATTGTAGCTTAGGGTTAATTATTCTAAGCATTTCTATTATTCCACGTAGCCTACCGTTTTTGTTTGTTAAAATTTGATGTGGCTTGATCTCTTAATTCGATGGTCTGATTTTTGCTCTCAAGGTATAATTTTGATCGTTAGGAGTTTTGGTCTTGCTTGAAATGAAGTTCTCGCTTATCTAATGATTTGGAAGACGTTTTCACCTTTATGTCGTGAAATTATCTTTTTACCCTCAATTTTAAGTTAAATGATGGTTGCATAACGTGGTATCTACTCGTAGAGGGTCTAGCTCTCTTCCCGTTTAAAAGCATCCAATTCTCTCTCATTTTTATTTAGATGCGTGACACGTAGCAAATAAACAATCCAACAGTTGAAACAAAGCAAAGCCAAACACAGTGTTTCTCTCTTTCTTTCTTTCTCCTCATGGTTACGACATTCATGAAATTGATCAAGTACCCAATAATTTTCCTTTCTGCAGAGTAACTAATGTGTGAGACGTAGATGGCATGGGGACCACAAGTACACAATAGGTGGATGATGTTTACAATTCTATCCACACCTCCAATAGGGCTTGCCTACAGTTACCGTGCGTTATTGACAAGATTGAATCTAGTCATATTGGAAAAAAAAACTGGCAAGTTAAAAGTACTTGGAAAGATTTTGAGTTCTGTTTCTACTACAAAATGGCTGACATGATTGTTGTTGTTCTTCTTCTTCAAAAGATAACCCCATTGCTTGTACTTGTAGTGCTGCTCATAGGCCCGTCACTGCTTACTTCTTGTACCCTTAGCCTTATTTGCCACAAGTTTTCATAAATTACTTATGCATCAATGTCAATTTGCTCTGGTTGATTTCCTCCCCCACGAAAGATTTGGTCTGTGTGTGTGGGTCCCTTTCTTCACATGTTCCGAAAGTGTTACTTCCCTGAAAGTCCAAAGCTAATCAGGGAACCTAAATTGCATATAATGACAAATTAACAATAAATATACTGAAAGCATTGCTTCTTGACTTGCAGAGCCTGTCACCCACAAGAGACAAACCTCTCCATTATCTTTTCTATTTGTTGTACCAACTTGTAATTCCCTTATTAAAGAATGAAAATTTGTGCTTTTGTCCCCCTTAAAAAGTACAATTATACACTTTGATCGGTTAGACACACAGAACAAAAAAGATACAATAATTGTTTATACCAAAGCACCTCTAACTCAAAAAGGGTGAAGGTTTTTTCCTAAAAAAATATGCTCCGTAGGAGTTAGGAGAAGCATCGGCAATGATGCTCCATATAATCCACACATGGTTATGATTCTGTTGAAAAAAGTCATCTAGTTGATTTACTACATTAAAGTATTGAAGCCATATATAAATGTTTCTTTTCTTTCTCCTCTTCCAGTACATATCATTCAGCATTTCTCACTGTCCGTGATACAAACATAGTTTTCTTGGTTCCCTTCAATGCTAAGCAGCTATGACAGAGCTCTGTGATTTGCAAATCCACATCAATGGTGAACAAACATTCTATCTGAATGAGGTACTCTAAAAGCTCTATCAAAAGATCCTTATTTTTTTCTTTTTAGATAGAAACTTTATCACATCTTTTCTAAAGTGTTTAAATTTCATTTCTGCAGAAGATTGTGTCAACATATTGTGGAAGGTTAAAGAAAATCATCAACCAAGAAAAGAGAAAAACCAAGACCAAGAAATTGGGTATTGAAATCGATGACTTCCCGGGAGGTGCAGATGGGTTTGAATTGGTTTGTAGATTTTGTTACAACAATGGCAGAATCTCAATCACAGTTTCAAATGTGTCCCTTTTCCACTGTTGTGCAGTCTTTCTTGGAATGACTGAGAAGGTTTCAACCTGCATTAATCTCTTGAAACAAACAGAGACCTTTCTAGAGGGAATGTTTGATTGGTCATGGACTGATATACTTGTATGTCTTAAGAGCTGTTTTTCATTCTTAACACATGCAGATTCATATGGCCTTGCTCAAAAGCTCATTTGTGCACTATTAGCAAAGATTGCTCAAAATTCAGATATAAACCTTATTACCTCCTCTTCTTCTTCTTCGTCTTCGCCTGAAACTGCATCTGGATTTATATTCTCTACCTCATCCAAAGCTACCCCTGATTTAATCAAGTCATTTTCATCAACCAAAGCATGGTGGTTTGATGATTTGGCCATTTTACCCCCAAAAATCATTGAAAAAGTCATTCAGAGTTTAGGGGCTTATGGGACTGATAACAACAGTTTAATACTCACAAGATTTCTCATTCATTATCTCAAAACTGCAGCTCAATGCAAAGCTAGTAATCAATTATATTCAAGGTGTGACTATGGTGGTCTTGCAGATACAGCTATTCATGGTGTTATCACAGTTGGGAAAAAAGCATTTTCTTGCAGAGGGCTATTTTGGGTATTAAGAATTGTCTCTGGTTTTGGTCTGAACAAAGATTACAAAGCGGGATTGGAGAAATTAATTGGTGGGATGCTTGACCAAGCAACATTAGATGACTTATTGGTCTCCGGCAATGACAAGGTTGTTTATGATGTTAATCTAGTGTTAAGGTTGATTAGAGTATTTGTTAATAGTGACGAAATGTCCATACAAAGGATGAAGAAAGTTGGTAGATTGATTGATAAGTATTTGGATGAGATATCCCCTGATAAGAACCTTAAGATCTCTAAGTTTCTTGGAGTGGCAGAAAGTTTACCAGATTTTGCCAGAGATTGCTTTGATGGGGTTTACAGAGCCATCGATATCTATATTCAGGTGAATATTTTACATAACCTTTACTTTGTTTGCTTTCTTATCCATCATTGCCATATAATTGAACACTTTAGGTAGAATATGAAACCATATACATTCATAGATAAAGATAATATATAAGACGAGTTCCTCTTTTAATATTTCTTATTTCTTTTTTCTGGGTAGAAAGAGTCACTGTGTTTGATTCACTGTTGGAGTTGGAGGTGTTACATCTTAGATCTTTCATATGCAAGATAGATAGCCTGCTGTACCCTATTAAATTTTCTCATCTGTTCTGAAAATGAGTTCCATTGTGACAGTTATACGACTATGTAATGGATAGAATAAAATCCTGAGTCTATTTCACAATTAAGAGTTTACTTTTTAGATTTAACATGGTATAAACTGTTACGTCATTTAAAAATTTACGTGCCAATAAGTATATTGTCAGTAAGTATAATCAGAATAATGAAATTGATTAATTTCAAGAGATTTTTTTCCATAATAGATATGATATGAGATTGCATATCATTTTCGTGAATGTTTTCCTTAAACAAATGGATAGAAACATCTTTTAGCAAAAAAAAAAAAATGGATAGAAACATCGTTTTCCTATCCACCACAAGAAGGGAGGGCAAGACAGAGACAAAAAATAAGGAAGTTCCCCCCGGAAAAGGGTAAGGAAAGGAATGGGGTGATGCATTGGGAATTAATGTTATTGAAATAATTATCTATGGCCCATATGTTTTGGCATATTCTTATTTTTGTAGTTTCCTTTTGGTTTCTTTCAACTTCAAGCCCCGTGTAGTCTGTATAGACCATAGTTGTCCACATTTGCTGCCGCCATCGGCAAAATACTGATTTGTCATCACTAACCAACAAGATTTGTAATAAGTACTTTATTTTTTTTTTATAAGTCGTAATAAGTACTTTATATTCCCTTAATAATGAAAGTTTTTAATATTTCGAATTTCAATCAGCACCCAAATGGAATTCTCGAGCAGAATTTGCAAGGATTAGACAAAGAGAATCTGACAATTAGTTGATGTTTACAAATATAAAATTGGAATGTCAAAAACATTTTCTCCAATAAGCCCTTATGATTTTTGGAGATGAAAAACTTGTTTGTGATAATCAATGCTTGCATGTAATGCACATGTTTGGTAGTTGATTGTTGCATTGCGCTATCTTTCACGTTTCCATATATAGTTAGCACATTAAACTAACATGGTTTGTGGATATCAATTCAGTCTCATCAAAGTCTTTCATTTGAGGAACGATCAAGATTATGTGGATGCCTTAGCTATGAGAAGCTGAGCCTTGAAGTGTGTAAAGAGCTTGCAAAGAATCCTAGAATCCCTCCGAGGATCGCGGTTCAAGCGCTTATATCTCAACAATCAAAAGTACCAAAGGAGTTGGATTATAAGAGTCCAAGAACAAGCAGTAGCCAGATGGTTTTGTACAATGACATTAATGATGCAGAGAGTATCTCGGAAGAGAATGAAGATTTGAAACAAAACATAGAGAGGATGCAATGCAGGGTGGTAGAGTTGGAGAAAGTGTGTAGGCAGATGAAGGGTCAAATGTCAAGGATGGTTAGGCATAATAATGTCCTCACAATTCCTGGTGACAATAGAACTTTGCCAAGACTTTGTTGAAATTTGAATATCTCTCTCTTTCACTCTCATATGGATACATATATGAATAAGTGTGATTTGAGATTTAAATTGTGTAACTTTGAGGATTCTACAGTGATTATTGTGCTTTTTACATAGAATAGAGTGAAGAAAAATACAGCAAGCATCAATGGATTTATAGATGAATATTAGCATGTGTATTTTTATGTGTGAATCCAAACAAACCTTATTTTATGATCTTATTGCAAAACACTTATAAAATACATTTTTAAATGTACCAAGACCATATCCCGCCCTAGATAAACTTAAATGTAATTCTAATAATGCGACATATAACAGAACCTTAAGTCACTATAGCTGAGGTTCATGCTTTTATGTACATATAGTGCCCTTAACTTAACAAGAATATATATAAAATTGTAGCACAAGGTGTGAGTTGATTGGTATCACTGCATCAAACAGGACATGCATAAAGAATGGAGCCTTCCTGTTGTATACAAGCATAATACCTTATTAACTCAATATTTAAGAAGAAAAGACTTTAAACATGTTGCTATAGCCAACGTTGATTTATAAACTCAAGACAATTGAGAGATTATGGATGATGGAGGATAAGGCCAAGACCTAAAAAAAAAAATAGCAAGTCATGACTCATGGCAATCCATTCAGATGGTTTCCAAAATCCATTGGCTTCACAACTTATTATAGTCCATTTAAAAAAATGAATAAATAAATTCACAAACATAGTACAAGCGACTAATGATGCCAACAATAGTTTGCTCCCGTGATTACTAGGAGTATATATTGAGTAAAACAGAGTTTTAGCAAGTGGTTTTAATAATTTATGCCATACATTTACCAAGGGAATCCTATCGGATTGACAAATGACAATGGCACTGACTCATCTAATATCCAATCTAAGCTAAATACAAGAGTCATGTGTACCTATTTTTTTCAACCTATTGGAAATATCCAAAAAAGAAAAAGAGCAGACCAACAAATTAAGAAAACAAAAGAGAAGTGAGAAGTCCCAAACGGCATGCCATATGAAATGTCTATTTCTCTAGGCCCATTTTAGCAGCATAACCTTGTCGCATTGAGAAATTTCCAATCCAAATCGTATGGGTCGGATTGGATCAGTGGATTGGACCAAAATGTTTGATGTCTTGTAAAAAAGATGATTTTATTGTGAGTGTTCCGGCTGATTGCAAAACAAATAAATAAATAAGAATAATAATAATAATAAATAGAAACATTATTAAAAAACATATGGAAAACACTTGCCAACAAAACACAATATACTGACCAAAACACTTCCTAACATTTAGAGTAATTTTTCAAAACACTTAAATACAAGTTTTAAAAACAGACCAAACACGCTCATATATTCATGTAAAAATAAGCACGTCATGACCCAAACCCGGATTTGTGTGCGTAATTGGCATGTTAATACCATGTCCAACGTAATACTAACATGAACCAAAACCAAACTTGAAAACAAGTAATTCAACTCGTAAAATAAATAGAGCATCCGAAATTTACATTTTACCGTTGGACGGAAAACCATCAATTACCAAAATGCCATAGGCATCTAAGCCATAATTATCTCCATGTATCTTGAAAACTTTTTCGTTTGAAACTAAAACATTATGCAACAGAATTTTAACTCATGGATACATGAAATATCACATAAAAACCATAACATCTTTCCAACCTCTCCATCTTTTTTTTTATGCATAACAAGAACTTCATTGAAAATCAACACGATGGTAAACTGTCACTCAAACGAGATGGAAGAAAACCAAGGTGATTATACAATAAAGCCCATAACAACCCTACACAGAGAGGGGCAAAGATGACATATGTCATAATACATAATCCTATAGCGAGGAGAGTGGCAACAACAACAACAACAAAATAAAAACAACAACATGAAAAACAACTAAGAACAACATAAGGCTTGATCACAGTCCAATAGATCGTAAGAGCAACAGCTGCTGGAGATGTCCAAAAAGGCAAAAGGCTTAAAACCAAATTCTCATATGAGCAACTAACAAGGAAGTTGAATCAGATGGTTCATGGCATTAGATGTCATGCGATTCGAGTTTTGGGGCTCTCAACAAGGAGGAGCTTTGATAAATCTACCCTCAAATCAGGGGAGATGATAAAAGCTCAATATGGAAGAAGACCCCAAACCTGTTGTCTTCTGAGCATCCATGGCCGCTGGAGATCACACCCCCTACAGTAAGACTCAATCTTGCCGTCAAAAAAGAGGTACCCCGCCAGAGTCACGAGCCACCCTTGGGCTCCGGCGAAGCCCACCTGAACAAGACCGGAACGGACAGGGCAAAAGAAAAAGAAAAGGGAGAGAGGGGAGGAGGGTGGGCCACACGGCGAGATCTGACCATTCCGGCCACGATCTCCCTCACACGGAGGTGAGGGTGTGCCGCACGGCCCCAAGCAAGTGGAAAAAAAGATCAGAGGAGGAGGGGGGGAGGCGGCACTGGGGTAAGGAAGAAGAAAAAAACGTGGCGGCGTTTTTCTCACTCTGGTGTGAAGCACTTAAAACTCTATATACGTACTAGCATTTGGTAAGGGGGAATCAACATTACTCTTTAGCATCCAGATTCTTAGGAATGTGATGCCTAAGAATCTGGATGCCCTGGAATGTAACTATTTTCATTTTTGGTTTGATTAAGAATCTATTAAGATTTTCATAAATATGATATTCTTATATTTGATTTATTCCTAAGAATGTCATAGAAATTATTTATTCTTCCTAAAATTTCTTTAGATTTTTAAGCACAATAGTAGTGTTTCTCATCACTTTTTTGATATCTTCTAAATAATAAGAAACGTAATATAAACTATAAATCAAGTCAAATATATTAAAATCATAGTTTATCATTTCAAGTGACATGAAATTAATACAAAAATAATTTTTTGTAATACTTATTATTCTTGGCATATCAAGACATTGTATCTTGTTATTAAAAATAATTTATTTTTCAGCATTTTCAATATATAATAATAATAATAATTTATGTTCTTTTAGTTTTATCTCTATTTGGTTAAAGGATGAAATGATGTGGATGATAAAGAAATAAATACAATTTCTTTCTTTTTTAGTTTTATCTCTTTTGGTTAGATGCAAAGTTGTGAATACCGTTTCGGTGTCCATTCCGGTTTGGCCATTGGAATGAGAAATATTTCGGTACCGATATATATATATATTTACTTATTGATCAAAATTTATATAATTTATTAAGAATCTTTAAATTTATAAACCAATAATAATCTAATAATAATAATAATAGAAGTAGTATTTGAATAATAAATAATAAAATAAATAAAACCCAAAAAACTTCAAACGGTAAAATAATTGGTTGATAATAAGGGGGAAAGATTGATCAATAAATTTAAATAAGCTGCAAAGCAAATGATAATGTATAGGGACACACATCATGTTCACATGAACCTATATGACTGACTATGTATAAGCATATAAATAGGGAGAATTAAGTGTTTATAAAATAAAAAAAAAGATAAAAATAATTGAAAATTTGAAAATTTAAAAGTCAATTACCATGATGGGCTGATGGAGTGATGGGTACGTAAAAAAAAGTAAAAGTAAGGAAAAGGTATAAGTGTGGGCGGCAAAAGCAGAAAAGGAGAAGAAAAAAGATGTGACAGGGGAGAAGAAGAAGAAGAACAACAAAGAAATAATAAGCGACAGAGAAGAAGAAAAAGAAGAAAAAGGGGTAGACAAGACAACGTTTGAGTGTAAAAAATCCTAAAAATAGCTTATTTATTTGTGTACCGACCAAATTACTAATTTCGGCTAGAGTTGACCGAAATTAACCGGAACAACTCAGAACGAAACAAAATTGAACCTGAGATGGAATAAGGGGCTATTTCGTACCGGTTTGCATATTAGTACGAGATATTCAGTCCATTCCGGATGGAACAGTATCAACAACATTGGTTAGATCACAGGGAAAATAAGGTTAAAACTTAAAACTATCAATTTATATAAAATATAACTTTCCTCATATATGGAAATATAGATACTCATCTATTTTAAAGGGGGTAAAACTTAGATATAGTTCCTTAAGTCAAGTACATTAGGTTCCTAATTGAATTCAAATACATTGAATTTAAATATTCTTAGAAAAGATAACATTGTTTGTGTTTTATTGGTTAATGCAACCATGTGTTTGAATTCAATTGGGGAACCTAATGTACTTAATCTAAGGAACTGTATCTAAGTTTTACCCTTTAAAGAGAATCCATATTCCTACAAAAGTGGGAATGTAGATACCTCAGACATCTAGATTCTCTTGGGTGATTTGCAACCAAATATAAGAATGTTATGAATTTTGATAACATTCAAAGAATCTTATGAATTTTGATAATATTCCCACAAATCTTAAAAGATTACTCCATACCATACGCCTCCTAAAACTGTAACAAAACACGAGTTTAACCTGTTCTAACAAACTTTTCCAAAATACCAAGAGAGAGAGAGAAGATCAAGTGCATCTTTGATTCTTTGTTTACACAAATGACATCTCCGATCTAACAAGTATATCAAAAAGAAATTACGACTCCTCTAATCACCTCTAACACTCCCATCATTTTCAAGAAAGCAACTTGCGTATTAAAAAAAAAAAAATGGTGAATTGCAGAGCCTAATAAAGGTTATGTGACATGTAGATTTATTTGAATTTAATTAATAGGTTGGTTTTTGTAATTCACTATAAAATATTTAACATTATACGGCATAATTTCATTTAAAATCTCAACCAAATTGAGAATCAAAATGTGTAGCGTGCCGACCAACCATCCTAATTCCTAAGACATCATATTTACATGTCAACCCATCTGGCCATTGTGTTGGAATTCGGTAAGAGCATCATCATCCAACCACAGACAGGGGAATCGGTCCCATTGATAGCGTGTTTCAAAAATTAATAATTATTATATATTTCTCCATTATCTTCCCCCTTAATAGTTTTAATAAGTATAGGGTCACACATTTTTTTAATTTTTTTTTTTATAATTGTTGGCATGGTCTCTTATGATTGGTATATAATAAAAATAACTTATGTAATGAACTTATGTGAAAATAATATTACTCAGATTACAATAATTCTGTGAAAAAACATTAGTGTATTATACGCTAGTAGATGATTGTTTTGTTATGATCCATATGGCATGCCTTGGTGGTGATATGGGCCCATATATCAATACCACGTGTCATCAAGAACCAACTACACACATTGGGGCACAAAACTGTGTCTTAGTGGGACCAATAAGAGACCCATGGGCATCGCTAGGCATGGCCTATCTGTTGCTTCTCTTACTGGCCTGTCTGTTGCTTCTCTTGCGGTTGTGCATTGTAAAAATTAAATCTTTATTATTTTCTTTTAAATTAATAGATTTTGGATTTTTAATTTACATGTTTAGAAATAATTTAAAATATAAAGTTGTAAAATTTTGTATGATACAAAATCTGCATAATATGTTTGATTGACTGTGTACATGTTTGTGCATATATATATACTAGTCACAAACCCGTGCGATGCACAGGAAAATTATTGAAAATAAAATCTAAATTAATTTTGATTCATTTTACTTCTTATGTTGAATATGTATTTTTTTCTTTTTTCTTTTTTGTAGTTTTTGATATTGTATGCAAGATTGATAAAGAGACTTTACAGATCGGATTTATGATAGATCCTACTTTTTAGTTAAAAAAAATAACTAAGAAAGTATATTTACCATAGGATAATTAAAATTTAATATAATGTAATTTTTTTTTTTGGCATAAGTTGAATATAGTCCAATTTTTATAAAATACGATTCATGTTTATATTTACCATATGGATCATGTTTCCATCCAAAAATAAAATAAATGATACTTAAAATAAGAAGAAGGACAAATAAATACATAGGCACATGATTATATGATCAAACCTAAATAATTTTCATAACTCATTTCAAGCTCACATGGTTTCATTATAACAAATCCATCCATCTTTCTCCATTGCCAGCAACAAAATTAAATGAAATACATAAAAAAAAAAAAAAAAAAAAAAAAAAAAAAACTAAAAATCTTGATGAAAATTGATAATTATGATTATTATTAAAAGATATTTATATTGTGTTTATATATGGAATATATTTTAGTATTAGACATTAATTATGATTGTGTTTTATATATGGAATAATATATTCTTATATTAAAGAAAATATGATGTGTCAAGAATTCTAATGGAAAGTTTAATAATAGAATAAAATTTAAATTCAATTAGAAAATATATATTAAAATAATGAGGTGTAAAATTGTGAGATTTCAAAAGCTTATGTGGCGCAACATGATGAAGTCAACCAAAAATCAAAAAAATTTGATTTTACATTATAATATAGATTTATGATTTTGTTTGCATTTCTTATAATAGTGATATCTATAAATTTTTAAAATTATTAGAATTCATAAAATAAGTTCCTTACAGTGTAATACATTAATTAAACAGAGAGAAAATGTCATAATGTCATGCATTAATTAAAGAGAGAGAGAAGAAAGAGGAAAATATGGATTCAACATGCTTTTTAAAACTATGTTAAATTATAGGATTTTGTTAACGGTGATTTTAAAGTAATGATTGAGGAGTATTAAATATTATATTTATGAAAATAATAAATTTTTAATATTAAAATAATAAATAAAAAGTAAAATATCTTTAAAATTATTTTTATATTATTTTAATATTAAAATTTTATTATTTTTTATAAAATAAAAATATTAAATACTTTTTTAATCATTATCTTAATTATCCTAAGAACACCGATTAACAAGATCGTATAATTATATGGGCTGGGATCTGGATTCAGGAGTTTTCTTTTTGTTTTTGTTGCTTCAATTCTCCCTCCACCCACATCACTTCTTGGTTGAAATGTCAGATAGTTGTCTTTTCTTTACTTTTTGCTTTCCCTAGGTATGATTCGGTAAGTGTAATATTTATTGTGTTAAAAGAAGTTATATAATTACTCATTAAAAATGGAAGAGTAAGATTATGCTTCCAGCTTTTTTGATTTGGTCAACAATTTGGTTTTGATTTGGAATGGGGGTTGCTTGGGGTTTAGCCATTTGATGATTTGGGGATTGTTGGTTCTTTTTGTGTAATTGGGTTTGATGACCGGGGGTTTGGGTGGTCTTTGAGCCCATGTGTGGTGGCCTAATTTGTGCTTCATGGTGGCTGCAGCCTGCATGCATGGTAATATGGTAGTCTTGCGTGTTGATTGATTTGGCTTTTGTCTTGGCCAAGTGTGTATTCAAACAAAATAATAATAACTAGTATCTTCATATATCTGGGTTCTTTCTATTTTTTAAGGAAATTGTATACTTTTTTTTTTTTTAATATAATATAGATATGGAAGATAAAATTTATTTAAAAAAAATAAAAAAACCAAAGACCAATAACCAATAATATATACTTTGTTGTTGTTGTCCCTCATTGACTTAAATCATTTATAATGTGTATAGGGTTTTCATCTGGGTGATAATAAGTGGCAACTGGGTGTTTCATGCGGAAGAATTACCAAAGTAGGTGTAAAGGATTGGTTGCCATTGTGTTGACGAGGAGCCTCTCCCTTTTTATTTTTTCTGTTTGTTTTTGTTTTATTCAATAAAATTACGTTATTCAGCAAAAAAAAAAAAAAAAAAAAAAAGATTGGTCGCCATGGCTCGTTTTTCCATTTAAGAATTCAACAAACTTAAGGTATATAATTACATTAATATGGTCACAAAGAAATTAAAGATTTTAAATTAATTTTTCTACTTTTCGTATGATTCGAGAATGCAAATCTTGATTTATATAGTGAGAGTGGTCAAGGCAAACCTTCAGGTTACTGGTGTTGCAAAGTAGTACTACCTTACCTTGGAAGCAATGGATTATGGATGGTGGTGAGAAAAAAAACTTACCAAACTAAAGCTTGGAATTTGGTGGATAAGAGGAAGGAGTTGATCTTGTTTACGCTCGTCGTTAATGGTGAAGAGCCATTAAACCTCTATGTCCACCCAGAATTAGAAGATGGTAAAAATTAAATCTTTCTTATTTTCTTTTAAATTAATAGATTCTAGATTTTTAATTTACGTGTTTAGAAATAATTTAAAATATAAAGTTGTATATGTCTGTGATATTTCTCTGTATTAATACAAATGTCACAAATTCTTCTTGATTTGTACACTAACCCAAGCGTCACAAATTCTCCTTGATTTATGCACTAACCCAAGTGTCACAAATTCTCCTAAATTTGTATGCTAATTCATAAACCTCATAGAAGACCCAAACCTGTTATTTCTCTCCTTGCGCTACCTCCCAAGCAAAAATCTCGTGTTTCTCTCTCTCTCTCTCTCTCTCTCTCTCTCTCTCTCTGGGCATCAAACTCCATAATTTTTCTTCTCTCTAAAACCTCCTTCAAGTTGCATTCTTTACATGGTGTTCTTTCTTCTTCTCTCCCTATAGGGGTTCCAAACCACAAAACATTTTGTAACATTGTTTATTCATAAGACTTCAATTTTATTCTTTGGTAGACAAGGAATACATTAATTCTTTGACAATGAATAGATTTTTCTTGCACATCAAGGAATAGTTTTTCCTTCAAAACCAAGGATTCACATTTTCTTCCACATCAAAGAAAACCTAAAAATAACCTAATTAGTTTTTCTTCTTCATCAAAGAAACTCAACTAGTTTTCCAATTCATAATAGAAATTTAAGGCACTTTTCCAACATGGTTTTGGTCTGCCTTTTATAGAACTGAACAATTTGCTATGGTTCTTGGAATCTTGGTTTATGCCTTTGGTTTTGCTGAACTTACCTGAATTTATTACTGTTCATGTGTTTGTGTGTGCATGCATGTCTCTTTGGGTGTGTGAATAGAAGAGTTCAGAGACGGAGCCACATGGAGACCAAAGGGGGCCATGGCCCCTGCTGGCTCTAAAAAAAAAAGACTATGAATAGGTATAAAAAATTAATTGACCCCCACTGACATAATTTTTGAAGCCCTACTAGCACTATTTTTGGGCCCTTTAAACAAAAAATTGCCCATAACAAAATAATCAAAATTATCCAACAACCCAAATCACAAAAAAAAAAAAAAAAAATAAAAAAAAATAAATTACAACTCAATCAAAATCATCCCAACAAATCAGCCCAAGTCTCAACAACAGCAACAAATAAAAATAAATCAGCCCAAGTCAAATTTACAACAAATCAGAAAATGTATCAATTTATTAAATTCAAAAAAAAAAATTAAATAGTTAGGGTTTGGCCAGACCCAGTTGAAAAAAAAAAAAAAAAAAAAAGCACCATAGAGTAAAGGAGAGAGAGAGGGGCTGCGCACACTGGAGGCTCACTGCTCACGCCGCGTCACGCCTGGGCCTGGCTGGAGGCCTGAAAAAGCACCAAACGGTCCGCACCGCACCGCACCTCACAGCCCTCATGGTCACCGCGCAAGCCTTGACCTCGCCAGCTTGATTTTCTTTCGCCGGAGCTGCAGCCCGTAGTCCTCACTCCTCAGATCTGGACCATCTGGTATGAGCTGACTCTCTCACTCTCTCATACTCTTATCTCTCTCTCTCTCTCTGTTTGCTTTGAATTTTTTTTTCTAAATGTATTTGCTTTTGATCTTTTTTTTTTTTTTTGTGTGTGCTGTGCTAATTAAGTGCTTTGATTTAAAATGTCACTCACACTTATATTTTCATCTATTTTAGTCAATACTTAGTCTCATTAGTCACCGTCGCTTTTTCTTTCTTTTTTGTTTCTCTCTCTAGTTTCCAGTTTTTTCACTTTCTCACATCTCAATGCATTTTATTTTTTTTTTTTTGGTTTTTTTAGTGTTGTGTATTGAGTGGCTCTATTTGATTATTAATTGCTGACTTTGAGTGATCAATTTTGTAAGTGGTTGATTATTAATTGTTGACTTGCTGTGTTGTGGGTCATGGATGTCAAAATTATTATGTTTAACAACTATATAACTGTGCAATATGTACTAGTACTGTAATGCACAAAATAAATATAATTTCTATTTGATTTGTAAATTATGGGTAAGTCAACGACAATAACGCATTTTTCAAAAGAAAGAATTTGAATGATTCAAAAGCCAGTGTTAGTGATGCAACATTGCCAACCACTAATGCCGACATCCCAATTCCAATTCCAAAAAATATTGATATCTCAATTCCAAAAAATCCATACTTTTATACATTGAAAGTTAAATTACTCAGTCGTTTAGTACTGATTCAGTCCTAGATGATTTCAGTAATGTAAAAAAGCGCCGACTCTTATTTTCTTTGAAAAAATGCATTATGATGTATTAAAAATAGTTATTTTGTATCTTTTCTTTTGATTGAATATTTTGTATTTTTTCAGTTGTTGATGTTTTGTTAATACTATATGTATGCTACTTTGGATTTTCATGAAAAAATTTTGGTTGATACATCGGCCCCCACTCATGTAAAATTCTGGCTACGTCCTTGGAGGAGTTGAGAGCCCATTAGCACCGGGCTAGATTTACTGTCTACTGACTAGAGCTACAAAGGACTCTGATCAGTCATCTTGAGATGCAAGCTCCACTTGAGCTTCAGTCGAGCTCAAAGACTTCAGTTCAAACTTTTAACTTCCCTTAAAATTACTTTAAAGGTTCACAACCTTTTGAAGCTTAAGTCAGAAAAAATAAATAAAAAAAAAAAAAAAAAAAAAAAAAAAAATAAATAAATAAAAGCTTGTAATTTTGTGATTTATATTATCTCTCACTCTTTCAATAATTAAATGATTGGGTTGGTTTCCATTAAGATTTTGATTATAGTGGTCCTGGTCAAAAGCAGCAAAAGGGGAAAAACAAAATTTTAGAGTATCGTTGCTTTCTTAGTATTGTAATAAGTATGTAATGCTATAATCTGACCTTGTGATTGAAATGTTGAAAAAAATATTCTTGTTTCTTCTTAAATCACGTCTCCAGTTACTTTGAGATGTTTATATTCAACTTTGATTAGAGTTGAGGATTGGGAAGAATTTATCATGACGTGCAACTTGTAAAAGTAATATTGGCTTACTGGTAAGCCTTCTCCCAATAATGTAGATATGTTGGTGATATTGATGTTATTTTTGTGCCTCTTGCAGGTATCACAGGTTCATGAAATCCTATATATCTGTTCAAGGGGGTTACAAGTTGGACGCTTTCATCTGAATGAAACGGAATGAGATATTTTTTTATGTGTCATTGTTGGCACGAAATTCAAATTTTATGACATGGCGAAAGAGCTGGCACAAGTGCCAATCAATAACAAAACACGTGGAAAGAATGGTCAAAATTGAAGCCAATAAGAATGAGACACGACCAAAAAAAAAAACAATTATAAAGAGAGATGCGTAAATTAAACTCATTAGTCACACAACTGACATATGACAATTTAGGGTTTAACACACGTTGTGGAACTAATTAAGCACGTTCTCAGGATATGCAACTGAGTAAGTAATGGGTCACAATCGAAGCAATTATCAAGCAACGGGTACTATCTTTGTGGCATTTGGAGAGCAAATCAAGGTTAAGGATAACAGTCAAAGATCAAGCTATAAATAGAAGACTCAAGTATTCAGTGTTAGAATAATGAATAATTCTCTATATATTGAAGTGTATAATACAATACAGTAGAGTGCATTTATATAGGAGTCATATGAGTGATGTACAAGGAAAGAGAGTGATGCACAAGTAATGTGTTGTACAAGGAAAGAGAGTGATGCACAAGTAAGCATATACACGGGCTAGAGCCCAAAGCCCAATAGACTATTAATTATAACATTAACAGCCCCCCTCAAACTCAAGGTGGAGGATGAGAAACCAACTGGAGTTTGGAGACCAGATCACGGAAACGTCCAGTGGGATGTGACTTGGTAAAGATGTTGGCTAGCTGATCGTGAGAGGAAACAGAGATCAACTGGAGGGAACCCTGGAGAAGGTGATGCCGAACAAGATGACAATCGATCTCAATGTGTTTGGTCCGCTCGTGGAAGACATCATTGCGAGCAATCTGAATAGCACTCCTATTGTCACAGTAGATAGGAGTAGCAGAAGAAGTGGACACACCTAAATCCTGTAGTAACCATCGCAACTAGAGGAGTTCAGATGTGGTATCAGCAAAGGCACGATATTCAACTTCTGTACTAGAGCGAGCCACAACAGACTGTTTCTTGCTTCACCAAGAGATCAAAGAGGAGCTAAGGAGAAAGCAATAACCAGTAGTAGATCGACGATCAGTAGGATCCCCTACCCAATCGGCATCAGAGTAGGCTCTCAAAGTAAGTGAAGACTGAGCAGAGAAGTGGAGACCGTGGAAAAGAGTGCCCTTAAGGTATCGAAGGATGCGCAGGACAGCAGCATAGTGAGTCGATCGTGGAGCAGACATAAACTGGCTCACCTGATGAACTGCATATGAGATGTCTGATCAAGTGACTGTGAGATAGACTAGGCTGCCAACCAATTGCCGATAAAGAGTAGGATCAGGCAATAGTTCTCCAGAGGAAGGAGTCAAGCGCGCATTAAGTTCGATCGGTGTATCAACAATCTTATGATCGGTAAGGCCAGCTTGAGACAGAAGATCGGAGGTGTACTTGGCTTGAGTGAGGTAGAAACCATCATCAGAGGAGGTAATCTCAAGACCCAAAAAGTAACTGAGGTGGCCAAGGTCTTTCATCTCAAAATTCTGACTTAGGAAATCCTTAAGTTCTTGAATCCCACTGAGGTCATCACTGGTAATGATCATATCATCAACATAAAGAAGAAGCAAAATGGTAACTTTGCCGGTGCGACGGAAGAAGAGGGTAGAATCATAAGAACTTATGGAAAAACCCAGTCGAGAAACTATAGAGCTAAACTTAGCAAACCAAGCTCGAGGTGCCTGTTTCAAACCATAAAGGGCACGACGTAGTTGGCACACCTTGTCAGGTGGATGAGAAAGACCAGGTGGAGGTTGCATATAGACTTCTTCACTCAAGTCCCCATTGAGGAATGCATTTTTGACATCCATCTGAAATAGCTTCCACTGACGAGAGGCTGCAACAGCCAATAGGGTGCTGACAGATGATAAGCGAGCAACTGGAGCAAAAGTTTCCTCATAATCAATGCCATACTCATGTGTGAAACCTTTGGCAACAAGACGAGCTTTGTATCGCTCAATGGATCCGTCAGACCAAGTTTTGATTTTGAACACCGACTTACAACCAACTACAAATTTTTCAGGAGGTAGATCAACTAGGTCCCAAGTACGGTTTCTAGATAATGCATCAAGTTCCTCAGTCATTGCAGCCTGCCATAAAGGGTTAGAGGAGGCCTCACGATAGGAGTGAGGCTCGTGCAGTGTAGCAAGGATAGTGTAACAATGGAAATCACGCAAATGAGGGGGAAGAGATGTTACCTGAGAGGAATGGCGAAGTGTGGTTGCAGGTGCAGGAGCCGGGGACTCAGGCAAAGAATGAGGCGTCACGTCAGAGGATGATTCAGAAGAGTGATCAGATGACTCAGTCTGTGGAATGGAGGTAGACACTTCCGGAGAAGGAGGAAATAACTCTGGAGAAGGAGTAGACACCTCTGGAAAAAGATCTGAGAGAGAGGAGAGGGAGAATGAGGGACAAAATTGAGATACCTCAGTGAACAGACGATGCTCCCAAAAGACAACATGGCGGGAGATACGAAGGCGATGAGCAATAGGATCATAACATCGATATCATTTTTGAGTTTCGCCATAACCAAGGAAACAACAAAGGCGAGAACGAGGCTCGAGTTTGTTGTGTTCATGAGGCTAAAGAAGGACGAAACAAGCAGAGCCAAAGGATCGGAGATGTTGATAATGAGGTGGAGATCCAAAAAGGCGCTCATAAGGAATCTGATTAGAAATGGTTGGGCTTGGGATACGATTGATGGCATGGGTAGCAGTGAGAACAACTTCTCCCCAAAAGGGTATAGAAACTTTGGAAGATAAGAGGAGAGCACAAACAGTGTCAAGGATGTGTCGAAGTTTTCTTTCAGCTCTTCCGTTTTGTTGAGAGGTGCCTGGGCATGAGAATTGATGAACAGTTCCATGGGAATATAAAATATGTTCAAATGCATGTTGGGTAAGTTCACGTGCATTGTCAGAACGAAAAACTTTAATTGTTTTGGAGAATTGAGTTTTAACCATGTTTGCAAAGTTACGATAAATGTTTAGTAATTCATCGCAAGAACTCATAAGAAAAACCCAACTATAGCGAGAATAATCATCAACAAACACAACAAAATAGCGAGATCCACCAATACTATTAATAGGGGAAGGTCCTCAAACATCAGAATGAATTAAGTCAAAAATTCCAGTAGACATGGACTCACTATTATGAAAAGGCAAAGCAGGTTGTTTTTCCAATTGACATGAAACACAATCAAAATTGTCCTTAAACACTGGACCTAATAAACTCCTAGAAACTAGCTGTTGTACCCAGGAAGATGATGCATGCCTGAGCCAAGAATGCCAAAGTGATAAGGAAGGTGAAGATGAGGTAGTAGCAGAGACACTAGTAGCAGGAAGACGGAGACTGGAAATCTCAAACAGACGCCCAATTCTACAGCCGGTCCCAAGTTCCTGCCCTGTCCTAGGATCCTGCACAATACAACCAAAGTAATCAAGGATAATGCGATAGTCAAGTTCAGCTAATTGACCCATAGATAGTAGATTATAAGAAAGTTTAGGCATATGAAAGACATCGGAAATAGAGAGTTTGGAAGTGGAAACGGTGCCTATACTACGAACAAGTATAATGGAGCCATTAGCTGTGTGAATAGTAGGTGCATGACGGGCAGAGCTAGTGTGGGAGAAAAATGATGGGTAAGGTGTCATGTGATTGCAGTAGGCACAGTCAAAAAGCCATGAGGAGAACTTACCAGGCAGGACAGAAAGAGCAGAGGAAGAGGATGCATTACCAGCTCGGACGAGAGCCTGAGCGATGATGTCTTCTAATTGATCTGTGGTGAGTGTGACGGTGGATCCAGAGTGTGTAGGAGCAACAGCAGTAGTGGGTGTCTGATCGGTATCACCATGAGTAACAACAGTAGTCCTTCGATTACAACGATAACAAGTCTCAATAGTGTGGCCATGCTTCTTGTAATATCGACAAAATTTGTTGGATTTCCGATCTGAACGACGGGTATTTGGGCTAGACTGATCAGAGTCGGACTGCTGAAGGGGTGCAAGAGGTGACGTAGTAGCCAAGACATTGAGCTTGTTTTGAGCTTGTAAGGTCTGTAGACGAGTCTCCTCACGAACAAGTTCATTGAGTGCTGCATCTAAAGATGGAGTGGGTATCTGGTGAAGCAACTGACCACGGACAGGCTCATAATCATGATGCAAGGCCATAAGAAATTGGTAGAGACGCATCTGATCACGATGGGTAGCATACTTCATTGCATCATTGGGAGTATCCCATGGTGGATCAGCGAAATCAAGTTGGTCCCATATGAACTGGAAATGAGCAAAGAAATCATTGATAGACTAGCCAAGGTCTTACCTAATCAGTACGAGCATCATCAAAATTTCCTAGCAGATTAGAAATGGATGGGATGGAGGTATTACATAGCCAAGTAAGAATCTGATGATTGCTACTATCCCATTCAATTAGACGGATCCTGAAAGCATCTTCATCCTCAGAGGAGCCCTTGACTGGCTTCTTCATCTCACCAGTGACATAAAATCATGGTTTTCGTCCTTTAATGAAGTTGCGCATAGATTGAGACCAAACAAAATAATTTCAACCATCCAAAGTAACATGAATGGGGTGAGAGATCTCAGTTTGAGCCATTTAGACACAAAATATGCAAAAACAGACAGCAAAAATGGAATTAGGACGAAAAACTGAGTAAGAAACACCTAGGTTGCAAAAAGTCAACGCGATCAAAGTCAACCGTCAACGGTGGCGCCCAGAAAAGTCAACGGTCAAAGTCAACTTCGGTAAAAAAGTCAACGCCCAAAAGTCAATGGTCAGTCAACGAATGATGTGGCAGTCAACAATGGTCAACGTTTGCTGATGTGGCGTTAGGGCTGACGTGGCGTGCTGACGTGGTGTCACGAGTGAGTGACACGTGTCCGAGACAATATAGTAAAGTGCCTTTATATAAGAGGCATATGAGTGATGTACAAGGAAAGAGAGTGATGCACAAGTAATGTGCTGTACAAGGAAAGAAAGTGATGCACAAGTAAGCATATACACGGGCTAGAGCCCAAAGCCCAATGGACTACTAATTATAACATTAACATTAAGAAATGACACCACGAACCCCCTAGAGAGAACATTGAAGAAAACATGGAGACCATTTGAGAGTTTTTGAGATAGTAAGAACTTGAGATTCTGGGCCTTAGTCCCTTGAGAGATTAGTTATTTCGATTAACACGTTCAGTGATTACTTAGTTTACATGCTAGTAAGTTTAGTCTGTGATTATTCCTTTGAGTTTACGAATTCTTATGCGTCTATGAATATAGGACAGTTTGCTTCGATTTGCATGTTCATATTGTCAGTGTGATTATTGAATGCCCTCAATTTGTTTATCGTTACATTAAGTATCCTTGATATACCTACTAGTACACTTAGTAGATGCCCAGTGAACTCCTGGATAACTCTTATTTGAGATGTGATCTTGAATTGATCTAAGTTTGATATTGATAATTAATATTGCACATTATTGCACTGTTTGACTATTTTGCCTCGATGCAAGGCCTTTTGATGATGCTAAGGTTCGATTGAATTACTGTTAATCAGCTTTTGGTCCGCTCGTATGTGATGATGACTTAGGAATTGGCAATCTACCCTTTTACTTATTGTTATTTATTTTTCAGCACTTTACTTTCCTTACACTTTATTTTCCAGCTCTTTATTTTTCTTACACTAGTAAAAAGTCATTTGGGTAGAGGCAATCACCAAGCCTCCAAGCTTTTTAGAACGAAGTTAGATTGCAGTATTAAATTTGTTTTAAGGCATGAGACCCTCTGCAAGTTAAAACAAATTGGTAACTGTTCATTTATAATTTCTAGTTTGGCAACAAATAATGTCGTTTTATTTGAATTTTTTTGAAGTTATCTGATCTGAATCCTAAAAATACTACTTTTTTTTCTTAACAACCCCGTCCCTAGGACAAATAACTGAATAAATTTCTTTACCAATTTAGTTTATTTTACTTTGTAATGGTTTTTCTATTTATGATAATATGAATCCAGGCGTGGTTGTCTTTTCCTTTACCAATCTAATGCATGAAATAATGTTGCAATGCATGATAATGAAATGAATAACACAAGAAATGGATCTACTAACATTCTAAGACAACATTAATAAATTATAAAAATATATTTAAAAATATTAATTAATTAATTATCTGCCACTTTTTAATAAATATATATCCTCATCATGGTTTTAAAAACCGGACCGGGGAGAGAACCGGAAAAGGGAGTGGTTCCCGTATCAGTGGTCCGACCGGGGTCGGACCGGTGGTCGAACCGGTGACGTCATAAATAATTTAATTAATAATTTTAAAATTATATAAATAATTAAATAAATACATAAACAATTTGTAACTAATAAAATAGGGTTAACAAATTTTAAAACATTTTATATGAGTTTTTCACATCTTATATTTTGCGAAAAAAATAAAAATTAAGCAAAATGTAACTATGTAAATATATTACTAAACATATTAACATTACAAAATAATGATCCTTAAACCATATAAATAATAATTCCTTCAATTAAATCAAATTACTTCTTAATTCCATTACATCTAAAAACAAAGAACATTAAATGTTCATTTGATAACATTAACATCACAAGTCTCAATAGTCACTTAGGGCATCCTTTCAACAATTCACCAACCAATTCCCACAACCTTGAATAATAATACTAATACATATTACTATTATTAAACTAAATAATTTAAATTAATGAATCTAATATAGTTCCTATTTTATATAAAAGTGATTTAAATTAACAAATCTAATATAATTGTATTTTTTTTTTATAAAAAAAATAATAATAAAAGGGAAAAAAAAATTAATGGTGGCATTTATGTAAATAAACAAATGTGTAGTGGTATTTGCAAAGTAGGAACCTTCCAAGAAAGTTCCTGATTTTACACTCCAAATTCCAACATAAAGTTGAACTTGACTTTCTCATCTAACAAGTTCCTTCTCAGATCTCAGACACTCTTTCTTCACCTTTTTTTTCCCAATCTCACAGTGTGCCTCTCTTTGCTCATTTTCTCTGATCGTCCAGCCTGAAGCTTTCTTCTCATGTCATGTTATTTTTAATATTTTGTTCTCACGACCATGATCTTCAGTGATCTTCACCTTCTTTTATTTTTTATTTTTTATTTTTCATTCTCAAGACCATGATCTTCACCTTCATCTTTTGAATTATCTTCTCATCTTCATCTTTTGTGATTTGAGATTTCAGATTAGATTACGGTGAGTTTTTGGGTTAAATAGCTGAACTTGAGAGAGAAACGGCTCATAAGAGAAATAGCTGAAAGAGGTTTGGGTTGGAGAAGAAACAAAAAAACAAGTTAAAAACGTTTTTTGAAATAGCAACCGTAGCGGTTCGCGGTTTAGCTGGTTGAACCGCCGGTTTCCGGGTTTTAGTCATTTTTTCAGAATTTTCAGGTTTTTTAAGAAAACCGGACCGGATCAAGCACCGATCTCCAGTTCAATCGGTCGAACCGGCCGGTCCAGTCCAGTTTTTAAAACCATGATCCTCATAGTCATAGCCCATATCGTATCCGTATCGACCGAATCGTTACTAGCAGGCATTAGCTAATTTCAGTTTATTATCGCTCTGGCTCTAGATGAAAGAGTTAGTTAGTCTAAGCAGAGTTAGTTAGTCTAAGCTGTCATTAGCTGTAATTAGTTAAGCACAACTGTTAGTGAATTTAGTCACGTGTTTATTAAGCATTACAAGTGCTCTTGTATTATATAAGTACACAGTAAATCAATGAGATGGTAAGCAAGTTCATTCTCTCAATTCTATAGTTTCTGACTTCTTCTTTACATTCTCTCTGCATATCTTCCCTCTTTACATGGTATCAGAGCTTGCGATTCTAACCTAAAATGGCAGAAACTCCTTCTTCTACAAATACACACACTCACCAAAATACGAACACTTCTTCTAATATCTCGAATATTACACAGTCTCCTATACTCCTCTTATCAAATATCTCGAATTTGATCTCTGCAAAATTGGACAGTACCAATTATACACTCTGGAAGTATCAATTACTTTCAATCTTTGAGTCTTACTCATTATTGGATCACATTGATGGTTCAACTCATTCACCTGAGCGTTATCTACAAGATGCAAGTGGCGCATTTACTACACAAGAGAGTGTACAGTATAAGCAGTGGAAGATCCGTGATCAGGCTCTTAAGACACTTCTCAATGCAGCGCTCTCTCCGTCTGCATTATCACTCGTCATCCGTCAATCCACAGCGAGAGGCATGTGGGAAGTTCTTGAGCGAAGGTACACTTCTCTATCTCGAACTCACGTATTAACTCTTAAAGGTGAATTAGATAGGATTTAGAAGAAGAATGAATCCATGTCTACCTTTCTTGATCGTGTTAAAGAGCTTAGAGATAAACTGAGTGCAGTGGGAGTTGAGGTTGATGATGAGGAGCTTTTACACGTTGTGTTGAAAGGATTACCTCCTGAGTACGATGCGTTCTATTATGCAATGCGTACCAAAGATAGATCTATTTCTTGTGAAGAATTACATGTGTTGCTTACTTCTGAAGAAGAATCCAAGAAGAATTCTAAGAGTATGAGTTCTGATGTACCTCACATGGCAATGGCAGCAAATGCAAATGTAAGTTCACCAGTTACCAATACACCTCTGCCTCTGTTTTCTCCTCAGTGGAACAGAGGTCGTGGTGGCAGATCACAGAATTACCGTGGGAGAGGACGCGGTAATTACGGCAGTTCACGTGGAGGTTTTCAACAGTTTCACCAGAATATGCAACCGAATTCTCAAGCCTTTCCACAGAATTCTTCAACATCACAGAATTCACGTCCAACGTGTCAAATTTGTGGCAAACCAGGCCATGTTGCTCTCGACTGCTTCCACCGTATCAATTTTGCATATCAAGGTCAACACCTTCCTGCAAAACTTGCTGCCATAGCTTCTATAAACATGTCTAATGCCATTAGTGCTCTTGCTTCTAATCAATCTTACTGGATTTCAGACACCGGCGCTACAGACCATTTTACACCAGACATAACTCACATTCCGGACTGCCATGCCTATACTGGTAATGATTGTGTTACAATTGGCAATGGTCAGTCTCTACCTATTACACACACTGGTAATTCTCAACTTCGTGCATCATCTCATCCCTTTCATCTTCATAAAGTGTTACATGTTCCATCTATGTCATCTAGTCTTTTATCTGTTTATCGTCTCTGCAAAGATAATGATTCTTCTTTTCATTTTGATGCATCTAAGTTCCACATCAAGGATCTACGTTCAGGGAAACTTCTTTACAGTGGCCTCAGTGAACGTGGACTCTATCCTATCCGTGGTGCCATTCTACCATCCTTGTCTTCTTCATCCTTTGCCTTTTCAAGTACTACTTCTGCTCAACTATGGCACACTCAGCTTGGTCATCCACAATCTAGAGTCTTTAGTCATGTTTTGAATAAATTCTTACATGTTAATTCTGTCTCCAATAAAGTTCCATTTTGTACTCATTGTGTAGAAGGGAAACATCATCAATTGCCCTTTACTGATTCAGTTTCCATCACCACTCGTCCTTTAGAGTTAGTTCACACAGATGTATGGGGTCCTGCCCCCGTTACTTCATGTAATGGAACTCGGTATTATGTTTCGTTTATTGACGATTTTACTCGTTTTACGTGGTTCTTTCCACTTAAATACAAGTCTCAAGTTCTTGAATCTTTCAAACATTTTAAATCCACCATGGAAAACATTCTTGACTGTAAAATTAAAATTCTACGCAGTGACTGTGGTGGTGAATACTCTAATTCCGAGTTTCAATCTTTTTGTTCTTCTGCTGGAATATTGCATCAATTCTCTTGTCCCCATACCTCTCAGCAGAATGGTGTTACTGAGAGGAAACATCGCCACATAGTTGATATGGCTTTAACACTAATCTCACAGTCATCTCTTCCTCTTAATCTCTGGCCTTATGCATTTTCTACTGCTGTGTTTTTAATTAATCGCCTTCCTTCTGTTTCACGGCAGTTAACATCTCCTTGGGAGTGCTTGTTTGGCTCCACTCCTGATTACAAGTCCTTTCGTGTCTTTGGGTGTACTTGCTATCCCTTACTTCGTTCTTATTCCAAACACAAGTTACAACCCAAGTCAGTTCCCTGTGTGTTTCTCGGCTATGCATCCAATGCCAAAGGCTTTCTTTGTTATGATATTTCAGCTCACCGTTTCTATGTGTCTAGACATGTTAAGTTTGATGAAAATTCTTTTCCTTACAATAATCTTCCTTCTCAGCCTTCACATTCCTCTTCTTCCTCATCTGTCAATTCCAATACATCTTATATTTGGTTAAGTCATCTTCTTTTCTTTCATCCGTGTACTGTTCCATCCATTCTTGGTCCTCCACCATCAAATTCATCTATTCCTTTGGTCTCATCTTCCATAGTTCCTTCCGTTCCTATTGACTCCTATACACATTCATCTCGTTCTTTACCTACTGCCCCTATATCTGATACACAACTAGCTCCACATAATCCAAAAGTTCCTGCCTTTGTCCCTGCACCTCTAATTTCTTCTACCAATATACATCCCATGTGTACCCGTGCCAAATCTGGTATTACTAAACGTAAACCAGGATTTCTTGCTACCCATACTTCTATCCCTGGCTCTATTGATTATCTTAACACAGAGCCACCCACCTATACTATTGCTTGTAAAATACCTCAATGGCATGAAGCTATGGCTTCAGAGTTTGCTACTTTACAACGACAGGCTACATGGACATTAGTTCCATCATCTTCTTCTCACCATGTAATTGGTTGTCGTTGGGTGTTTAAATTGAAACGTAATATTGATGGCTATGTGGCACGATTTAAAGCCCGTCTTGTTGCCAAAGGGAATCATCAAAAAGCTGGCTTGAACTTTGATGAAACGTTTAGCCCCGTTGTCAAGCTTGCTACTGTCCGATTAGTCTTATCTTTGGCAGCCCAGTATCGTTGGTCTCTTCATCAGTTGGATGTGAGCAATGCGTTTCTTCATGGGTCCCTCAAAGAGCATGTCTTTATGCGTCAACCACCAGGCTTTGTTGATCCTAACCATCCTTGTCATGTCTGCTTATTGCAGAAATCCATTTATGGTTTACGCCAAGCACCCTGAGCCTGGTTTGAATAGTTTTCCAGTCATCTTCTGACTGTTGGCTTCACTGCTTCTCTAACAGATCCTTCTCTCTTTGTTTACAAGAATGGCTCCACTGTGATCTACTTGCTATTATATGTAGACGATATTATACTTACTGGAAGTGCTCCAGCTGCTATTCAAGAGTTGATTTGTGGTTTAGCTCAAGCCTTCGAGCTCAAGGACTTAGGTCCTCTCAAATATTTTTTGGGTCTCCAAGTTGAATATACTACTTCAAGGCTCTTGGTTCATCAAACCAAATATGCTACTGATTTGTTGGATAAACATAATATGTCCACCTATAAGCCTTGCTCCACTCCATTTGTGCCGTCTTCAACTTCTATCCTTACTGAATCATCCTTCCTCTCTGATCTGTTAAGTTACAAAAGTTTAGTTGGAGCTTTGCAGTACCTTACTTTTACTAGACCTGACCTCTCATTTGCTGTCAATTCCTTGTGCCAACATATGCATCAACCTACTACTTCCCATATGGTTGCAGCTAAACGAGTTCTTCATTACATCCGTGGCACTCTTTCTCATGGCATCTTGTTTCAGCCTGGTCCATTACGCCTCACTGCCTTCACACCGATTGGGCTGGCAATCCTGTTGATCGTAGGTCCACCACTGGATTTCTTATTTTTCTAGGCAACAATCTTCTCACTTGGGCTTCTAAGAAACAGCCAACTGTCTCTAGATCCTCCACAGAGGCTGAATATCGCGCCTTGGCTGTTGGTGCTGCAGAACTTGCGTGGATCAAAATGCTTTTACGGGATCTTGGTATTTATATTTCTCATGCTCCAGTTTTATGGTGTGACAATACCAGTGCCATCTCTCTTGCGTCCAATCCCGTTTTTCACGCCCGAACTAAACATGTAGAGATTGATTACCACTTTATTCGAGAGAAAGTGGTTCGTGGTGACCTATCTGTTCAATTCATCTCCACCGACGATCAACTAGCTGACCTTCTAACTAAAGCTCTTCCGTCTCCTCGTTATATTACTCTATCAACCAAACTTCTGCATTCGATATCTCAGCATTCGTTTGAGGGGGGATGAAAGAGTTAGTTAGTCTAAGCAGAGTTAGTTAGTCTAAGCTGTCATTAGCTGTAATTAGTTAAGCACAGCTATTAAAAATTATCTTCATAATGAATGTTAGACTTGTCAGAAACATATATTTGATTATAAGGAGTTCTGTATCAGAGCCAATAAAGGCCTAGAAAGAAGATCGTTTTTCAAGTTATATTCAAGAGAACTTGCTCTAACTTGGACTTGTAAGAGCTTGGGCAGTTTGGCTCTCATTAAGATCTACTTGTGATTGAATTTGGCTCTCATTAAGATCACTTGTGATTGAATTTAAAAAAAATAAAAATAAAACAATCAAGAAGTTCATTTAAATTTGACGATAAACCAAATATCCACAACTAAGTTCCATGATTCCATCACACTATGAAATTCAATGCAAATAATCCACATGGTTGATGGTGCACATAAAAACCCATCTTTGCATTCTTAAAAGAAAATTACTCCGAGTATCTTTACATATGAATTTACATTTCAATTCAACAAATTAGACAAGTTTGGTCAAAAGATAAAGACAAAAAACTCCAGAACATCTTGAAAGTTACATCTACAATAAAAAAAAAATGATTGGTCATGATATTGTCATATACATAAGGCAATAATCTATCTATCGACAATTGCCCAATTGTACATTAATTCACTGCGAGTACATCCTGTGGAACATCAGAATTAGCCCAATTTGATATCGTTCCTCAGATGTGAGTACATGTTGAACATTCTCAAATGAATTAGCCCAATTGTGCAATCTAATTCCTCAGACATGAGTAAATCTTGTTCAGGTTTGACATTCTTCACAAACGTGTTTGAACATTCACAGGTTCAAATTTGTGTGCATTGTCTTCAACAGTTTCAGTCTTTCCTCGGACTCTATTGATCTGGCAGAGGACATAATCATCCTGAAATGTTTGTAAAAAAAGATCAGTTAGTAACAAATAGATAATAATATATAGGACATAATTAATATTGTTGATATGTGATAATTAACTAAAATGTACTTTAATTTGCAAACAAATTAAGTAAAGAAAGTGTTGCTGCTAAGATACTAATATTTTTAGTAAAAGTATTTAACAAAACATGCTTGTGATTATTATTTATTATTTTATATAGAATAAAAAAAAAAATGTCATTGTTTTTTTTGTGTGATGAAAGAGTCCAATCCAACCTCCTCTCAACCCAACCTTTCTTCTTTCTCACTCGTCCCAACCAAAACCTCCATGGCCACCACTGTGACTGTCACGCAATTTAAAACCCTAAGCTGTGACAATTTAAAACCCTAAGCTATATATATATATACATAATATTAACTATCACTTCAATGAATATAAAACTACATCCAAAATAAATAAATAGAATAAACAATCAAGAAAGTAGATAATTAAATAAAGAATCAAAATATAAATAGTATATTCTCCGAGGAAGATTAAAAAAACAATCAAGAAAGAAAGAAAGAAACTAAACTAATGTACAAACACAAAATATTATGTATCCAATATTAAAATAATCAAAATAAATAAATAGAAAAAACAATCAAGAAAACAGACTAATTAAATAAAGAATCAAAATATAAATAGTATATATTCTCCGAGGATGATAAAAAAGACAATAAAAAAGAAAAAAAGAAAAAAAAGAAACAATGTACAAACAAACAATCAAGAACAGCACGTACGTTGTAAAAACAAAGAAAGACAAAAGAAAACTTACTGGATTCTTTGTGTTGACGTAAATCCCATCCAGTCTGAACTCGTGCATGGTCCATTTACCCTTGGAGTCGAAGCCTCTCTTTGCTTTAAACGAAAAGCTTCGATGAGATCCAATATGACGTCTTTTCTTTTTATCATCAGAATCATAAACTTGAACATCCTTTTGACATCTCCAAGTGCCAAACTGTGTGGCTCTGTCAAACTGTTTCCCATTCTTTGTCTTCTTCTTCAGTTGAGTATAGAAATATAGGGTTTTCATTCCAGTTTGTTCAAAGATTTTGCTCCAAATCTTTGGGTCCCCATATAAGTCACAGTCCATAACCGGATTGTAAGGGATGGGTTTTCCGATGACCTTATTTAGAAGATAAAATTCAACCAATTCTCTATCGTAAGGGTGAAAGCGATACCCAGATGGTATCTCCATTGATTCGTGAGCAATGCAATCAAGAACCGACTTCTTAGGTTAATATCTCCAAAACCCTAAACTTATTTGATTAGGAGTAACTAGGAGTGGGATGAGTGGAGTCATCACTGTTATATGTTTATATATAGAAAAATAAAAACCGACTTATTAGATTTGAAATTTTTTGAATTTACTCCACTAAAAAAAGGTAACACAAAAAATAACCCAGAAAATATCCAAAACAAAAAAAAAAAAAAAAAGCCCAAATTACAAACAGAAAACCCATCTCATAAAAAATTAATAAACCCAATATTAACAATTAATCAACCCGGCCAATCTGTACACTTATGACTTACCTCCCATGAAACGTACCGGCTTAAATACCGGACTATTTCGGCCCGGTACCAACCCAAATATTATCCACTATTTCGGCTTACATGCAGAATTCTTCTTCTTTTGCTTCTCCTTTTCTTTTTCTCTTTCTTCTCGTTCTTCTCTATAAGACTGTACTGCCTTCCTTCTTCTTCTTCTTCTTCTTCTTCTTATTTCTTTGGCTTCTTCATGCACTTGACCCCACGCTTGCTTCTTCTTCTTTTTCATCTTCTATCCTTTTATTTTTTGGCTACTTCGGTTCTCCCTCCTCTGATACTGAGTACACACTTCACTCAAGCGTTTCTGGGAAGAAAAGCATATGGGGGAGAAGAAGATGGGACTTATTTTTTTGATAAGAAGAGATGGGACTTATAGTAATGAAGAAGTGTGAAGAAAAAGAAACAATTTTAAATATGGGGTTGTGATTATTCGGTTGGAGTGGGATGGGATAAAAGAGAGAAAGAAGATGTTATAAGAGCATTCTCATCAGAATGCGTATTTGGGCGAAAACAACATAAAATGGGGAGGAGGCAGCAAAAGCAGCTGCCATCAGCCTCCCCAAACCATTGAAATGTTGTTGTTGATGAACAGTCGCTCTCCCACCTTGAGGAGCCACTGTTCATCAATTGGGGGAATAAAAAAGTCTTTTTTTTAGTGTAGTAGTGTTTTTTGTAGTGTAATATTTCGGGAGTTGTGAAAAAAAATAATAATAATAATAAAGATATATTAAAAAATGGAATAGTAAAGTTAAAATAGGGAGTCTGGTATAGTAGTGCTTTAGCTATTTGAGTAAAAGTGGGTTTTTTAGAACCAAATTGACAAAAAAAATAAGGAGTCTGATAAGAATGCTCTAATGTCATGCATTGATTAAAGAGGGAAGAAAGAGGAAAATGTGGATTGAACATGCTTTTATTAAACTATATTCCTTAGGGCAATGGTTAAGGAAGCATTTAATGCTTCCACTTAATGCTTCCATTTAATATAAAAATAACTTTTAAGGGTATTTTAGTCTTTCTATTTATTATTTTAATATTAAAAATTCGTTATTTCCCGTAAAGTGTAATCATTTAATGCTCCTTAACCATTGTCCTAAGGGCACTGGTTAACAAAATCCTAAATTATATGGGGTTAGGATGTAGGAGTCTCGTTTGTTTTTGTTACTTCGGTTCTCCCTCCACCCACATCACATCTTTGGTTGAAAATGTCAAATAGTTGTCTTTTCGTTACTTTTTGCTTTCCCTAGGTATGATTAGGTAAGTGTAATATTTACGGAAAATTATATAATATTTCGAGAGTACATTAAATGCGTACTTCCTCCTCTCACATAAGTCATGGGTCCCACCATGAATTTAATTCGCGGGACCCATGACTTCTGTGAGAGGAGGAAATACGCATTTAATATACTCCCGGAGTATAGTATAATTACCCAATATTTTCTGTGTTAAAAAGTTATTTAATTACTCATTAAAATGGAAGAGGACCATTTGATTCCAGCTTTATTGATTTGGTCAACAATTTGGTTTGGTTTGGAATGGGTGGTTGCTTGGGGCTTGGCCATTTGATGATTTGGGGATTGTTGGTTCTTTTAGTGTAATTAGGTTTGATGACTGGGGGTTTGGGTGGTCTTTGAGGCCATGTGTGGTGACCTAATTGTGTTTCATGGTGGCAGCATGCATGGTACTATGCTAGTGTTGCGTGTTGATTAATTTGGCTTTTGGCTTAGAGGCAACCCCAAACTAGCACCATTGGCAGGTTAGACTTGACCTAGCAACCCATGGCTAGTTTGTCTAAATCCCCAATCCCACATTTTGGCCTGGCTTGGTTGGACGAGAGCCTAAAGGCACCATTAGAGGGTGTAAATCTCTTTTAGACACCAAAGTAACCAAAGTTCTAAGTAACAGATTATAGAGCTAATTGTGATTAAAACCCAGTTTATTTCGAAGTCCACAATTTGTTAATTGTAAAACCACAATAAAATATCACCAAAATCTAAAAGAAATAAAAAGCATACATAGATTTGGTGACGAAGTAGAAAATCTTTTGAATAACTAATCAAATGAAAACTATCGAAAACACCCAACCCTATAAGAGCTTTTTTCTTATGAAATCCTCATGAGATTTAATCATAGGGAATGTCTCATAGGAATTGATTAAGCTTAACCCTATGGAAACCTCATAGGATAGGAACTAATTCGAAGGAACACCCCTTCTTAGGACTTGATTGAACTTAACCCTATGGAAATCTCATGGGAATTAATTCTAAAGAATGTCTCTTGGGACTGAATTTAAATCAATAGAAACCTCATGGAATTTAATCCTAAGGAGTGCCTTGTGGGTCTTGTTTGAAATTTGATCTTATGGAAACCTTGTAGGTTTTAATTAGGGAATATGCCTCTTGGGTCTTGTTTGGAATTTGATCCTATAGGAAGCTCATGGGATTTAATCAGAAGGAATGACTCATGGGACTTGAATGAATTTTGATCCTATGGAAACCTCATGGGATTTAGTCCTAAGGGATGCCTTGTGGGTCTTATTTGAAATTTGATAATATGGAAACCTTGTGGGAATTAATCATAGGGAATTCCTTGTGGGATTTGATTGAAATTTGATCCTATGGAAACCTCATGGGATTTAATCCTAAGGAATGTCTCGTGGGTCTTGTTTGAAATTTGATAATATGAAAACCTTGTGGGAATTAATCCTAGGGAATGCCTTGTGGGATTTGATTGAAATTCGATCCTATGGAAACCTCATGGGATTTAATCCTAGGGAATTCCTTGTGGGTCTTGTTTGAAATTTGATACTATGGAAACCTTGTGGAAATTAACCTAGGAAGTGCCTCGCGGGCCTTGCTTGAAATTTGAATCCTATAAAAACCTAATGGGATTTATTTCTAGGGAGTGCCTCGGGTCTTGATTGAAATTTGATCCTATGGAAAATACGTGGGAATCAATCATAGGGACTGTCTCGTGGGTCTTGATTGAATTTAATTTTATAGAAACCTCGTGGGATTTAATAATAAGGAATGCTTTGTGGGACTTGATTGAAATTTAAATCCTATGGAAGCCTCGTTGGATTTATTCCTTAGGAGTGTCTCATGAGTCTTGATTGAAAGTTGGACCTTAAAGAGTGCCTCGTGGGACTTGATTTGATGGTAATTTAAACATATAGACCCTAGAGAATGTCTCGTGTGACTTGTTTGAAATTTGATCCTATAGAAACCTCATGGGATTTAATCACTAGAAATATCTCGTAGGACTCGATTGAAATTTGATCCTATAGAAACCTTATGGGATTTAATCATAAGAATATCTCCTGTGGAAATCTCGTGAGATTTATTCCTAATAAGTGTCTTGTAGGTATTAATTAAAAATTCAACGTATGAAAACCTTGTGGTGCCCAAAAAATTAGGGGCTAAAGCCCAAGATACTAGGCCCACACGGGCCCATTAGAAGGAGCCCAAATGGGCCCATGAAGAAGAGAAAGCAAGGGAATAAAAGAAAGAAAAAAGGGAGAGGGAGGGAGAGGGCAGACCAGGGAGAGAAAGAGAGAGAATAGGGCTCAAGCCCCTTTTGTATAGGCCACGGAGCCCACTCATGTATTTTTGAGCCCATTTGTTTAGTGAGAAACCCCCTCCCCATGGATGTAGGCACTATTGGCCGAACCACGTCAAATAGGTGTGTTGATTGTTGTATTTTCTCTCTAAAACTCGCTGTCAAGAGGTTCAAATAGCACCCGAAAATTTATGTCAACACAATTGGCGCCGTCTGTGGGAACCGATACAGCGAGTTTGGGATAGAGTGGGGGCTACCATCGAGTAGATCGTCTCCCGATCTATCGAACCCCAGAAAAATCACCACCATTGGAGCTCGCACGCGCCGCCGCGCGCCGGTCAGAGCTCCGGCAAGGAAGCTCCACGCGCCACCACGCGCAGCCGTCCCAACGGTCTCCGAAACCCATTCCTCCGGGCATCGAATCGAGCAGTGGATACCACCATCGGGATCCTCATCACCCGATCTGAAGAACGGCGTGAAGAACGGCCTCATCGGAGCTGCCACGCGCCGGTGGAAGCTCCGGCGGTCTCCCCACGCCCAGTACATGCCGGCGTGTGCCAACGCATGCCAAGCACACGCCAGCGCACGCCACGCACACGCCTGGCACGCGCTTGGCCCGCCACCTCAGCCAGCCCGACCCGGAACCGATCCGAACCCGAACCGGGTCCGAGCTGATCCGAGCCGGAACCGAGCCAGGACCGAGCCGGACCAACCGGACCGAGCCGATCTGAGCCGGAACCGAGCCGGACCGGACCCGAACCGGCTGCAAAAAAAAAAAAAAAAAAAAGGCAGAAAATTGCAGAAAAATACAGAGTTTCCAGGAGAATTCAGGAAGCCTCTCTTCACTCTTAAACTTTTTTAATTGCAAATATTTGATTGTGATTATAATTAATCCAATGCATATTGTCGTAATTAATTAAATACGCCATTTTTTATATAATATGGCATACTATTTAATTAACTCATTGCATGATGTCATTCATAATTATCTTTTGTTGTGCTGCTTGCATAACAAATATGTCGACTAGAATTCTATTTCTAAGGTGTTATTAATTATGATTTTGAGAAATTAGAGATAATAACCCGGGCTTTGCCTTGTGGTTTCAGAATCATTGTTGATCATTATATGATGGTTGAAACTGTCTGTTTAACCATAATGGATGACTATGGTATCCGTTTTGAGATCGTCCTCGAGATCGATCATTTCTGTTTGGCATGTTAGCCTTTCCTAGGAATAACTTCCGTATGACCACTCGTATGACTGCTTACGTGCATATGCTTTTGGGCATCCGCTCTATCTTTCAGGGGTGTGACCGAATTGAATCTACTGATTTTGGCCAATCGGGAGACCCGTCTCTGCGTGCCTTTATTCATTACGTTTTGATTTTCGAATATTACACTGCTTGCTCTTAATGATGCAAGTATGTGCAATTCGACATCTTTGTATTAACATGTTAGCGTTTATTCACGCTTTTAATCACACGTCCCTGGGACAATGTGCAAACCTGTCACCACACCTTTGTATTACGAGCTTAGGCTTATTTGTGAACCCCAGTCTGTTATGTAAACCTCTATTAGCAGTTATGTTTGTCATGACAAGCCGCTGGGGGCTAGTCCCTCATATGATCTATAAGTATGACTTTTGATCTCCTAGAAACTGCGGAGACACATATGGTGACTCCATCCCAAGTCATAATTTCGTGACGTCACGAACTCATCTAGAATATTTCTTAACTAAGTAGCCACCTGCCACATGCGCGAGGGTTGGTATTGCCTATTTGTTATAGGCATGGTTGATTACGCGTTTGCAAACCGTAGTTTATGTCAAATGATGCAACTTATCTTTGAATATTTATGTGCACTTGCTTGAAATTGTACATAGACTTAATGCCCCTTGTGTGTTAATAGTTGCACCATCTAGCTATTAACTCAGGTATCTATGTTTTCCTGATTGTACTTTGTAGGTGTTGCCCCGTACTCCAAGAAAGCTTCACAAAGCTAGGATAATTACGGACGCACCTAATGTTTAAAAGAATTCAGGCTTCCACTTGCAGAGCAGATTAAAGCTTGAAGATATTAAAAACCTGACAAGAACAGGTGCGGTGAGTAAAACTTTTAATAGTTTAAAGCTGCGACTAGATGGCAGATAAGAACATCTGCCTAGGTCACCCGGGTAAGAATGCCCATGATAAAGTCCTCCTTGAGGGGCGAAAAACCTGACAAGAACAGGTGTGGTGAGTAAAACTTTTAATAGTTTAAAGCTGCGACTAGATGGCAGATAAGAACATCTGCCTAGGTCACCCGGGTAAGAATGCCCATGATAAAGTCCTCCTTGAGGGGCGAAAAACCTGACAAGAACAGGTGCGGTGAGTAAAACTTTTAATAGTTTAAAGCTGCGACTAGATGGCAGATAAGAACATCTGCCTAGGTCACCCGGGTAAGAATGCCCATGATAAAGTCCTCCTTGAGGGGCGAAAAACCTGCAAGAACAGGTGCGGTGAGCAAAACTTTTAATAGTTTAAAGCTGTGACTAGATGGCAGATAAGAACATCTGCCTAGGTCACCCGGGTAAGAATGCCCATGATAAAGTCCTCCTTGAGGGGCGAAAAACCTGATCCGTTCAGGTGTGATAAAAAGAATTTACTATTCAAGATCACGACCACTTAGGTCACCTGGGTAAAAATGCCCAAGATAATGACCTTTCTATAAAGGCAAAAAACCCTGATCTGTTCAGGTGGGTAAGAATACCCACACTCAAGAGCAGCGAGATTAAATCCCTAGCAGAGGAATCTGGTTCCTGGCCTAGGTTCATTTACTTGATTCGGATTTTGAATCACTTACGGCCCCAATGGCCTTATCACGGCCTAAGCGGCCTTATCATGACCTATACGGTCATATTTCGGCCTAAGCGGCCAGGATCGGCCTACATGGCCTCGAAGTGGCCTAAACGGCCTTATCATGACCTATACGGTCACATTTTGGCCTAAGCGGCCAGGATCGGCCTACATGGCCTCGAAGTGGCCTAAGCGGCCTTATCATGACCTATACGGTCACATTTCGGCCTAAGCGGCCAGGATCGGCCTCGAAGTGGCCTAAGCGGCCTTATCATGACCTATACGGTCACATTTCGGCCTAAGCAGCCAAGATCGGCCAACGCGGCCACGAGCGGCCCCAATGGCCTTATCACGGCCTAAGCGGCCTTATCATGACCTCTACGGTCACATTTCGGCCTAAGCGGCCAGGATCGGCCTACATGGCCTCGAAGTGGCCTAAGCGGCCTTATCATGACCTATATGGTCACATTTCGGCCTAAGCGGCCAAGATCGGCCAACGCGGCCACGAGCGGCCCCAATGGCCTTATCACGGCCCCAATGGCCTTATCACGGCCTAAGCGGCCTTATCATGACCTCTACGGTCACATTTCGGCCTAAGCAGGCCAAGATCGGCCAACGCGGCCACGAGCGGCCCCAATGGCCTTAACGCGACCCCAATGGCCTTATCACGGCCTAAGCGGCCTTATTATGACCTCTACGGTCACATTTCGGCCTAAGCGGCCAGGATCGGCCTACATGGCCTCGAAGTGGCCTAAGCAGCCTTATCATGACCTATACGGTCACATTTCGGCCTAAGCGGCCGGGATCAGCCTCCAAGGCCTCGAAGTGGCCTAAGCGGCCTTATCATGACCTATACGGTCACATTTCGGCCTAAGCGGCCAAGATCGGCCAACGCGGCCACGAGCGGCCCCAATGGCCTTATCACGGCCTAAGCGGCCTTATCATGACCTCTACGGTCACATTTCGGCCTAAGCAGGCCAAGATCGGCCAACGCGGCCACGAGCGGCCCCAATGGCCTTAACGCGACCCCAATGGCCTTATCACGGCCTAAGCGGCCTTATTATGACCTCTACGGTCACATTTCGGCCTAAGCGGCCAGGATCGGCCTACATGGCCTTGAAGTGGCCTAAGCAGCCTTATCATGACCTATACGGTCACATTTCGGCCTAAGCGGCCGGGATCAGCCTCCAAGGCCTCGAAGTGGCCTAAGCGGCCTTATCATGACCTATACGGTCACATTTCGGCCTAAGCGGCCAAGATCGGCCAACGCGGCCACGAGCGGCCCCAATGGCCTTATCACGGCCCCAATGGCCTTATCACGGCCTAAGCGGCCTTATCATGACCTCTACGGTCACATTTCGGCCTAAGCAGGCCAAGATCGGCCAACGCGGCCACGAGCGGCCCCAATGGCCTTATTACGGCCAACGCAGCCACGAGCAACCCCAATGGCCTTATCACGGCCCCAACGGCCTTATTACGGCCAACGCGGCCACGAGCGGCCCCAATGGCCTCATCACGGCCCCAATGGCCTTATCACGGCCTAAACGGCCTTATCCCGGCCAACGCGGCCACGAGCGGCCCCAATGGCCTTATCACGGCCTAAACGGCCTTATCCCGGCCAACGCGGCCACGAGCGGCCCCAATGGCCTTATCACGGCCTAAACGGCCTTATCCCGGCCAACGCGGCCACGAGCGGCCCCAATGGCCATATCACGGCCTAAGCGGCCTTATCCCGACCAAAGCGGCCACGAGCGGCCTCAACGGCCTCATTTGACCTCCACGGTCACGTCTCGGCCCCAACGGCCTTATCTAGCCTCAACAGCCTCATTTGACCTCCACGGTCTCGTCTCGGCTTCCAAGGCCCCATTTGACCTCCACGGTCACGTTTCGGCCTCCAAGGCCTCATTTGACACCCATGGTCCCGTCTTGGTCCCAACGGCCTCGACGGCCTCGTTAGACATCCATGATCCCGTCTGGTCACAACGGCCTTATTCAGCCTTGACGACCTCGCCACGACCCCTACGGTCTCATTCAACCTCATCGAATCAGCACGCCAAAAATTGCCTTGTTGCAAAGTCAATCCAGTCTCCACTTCCCTCGAGAAAATCGGGAAAGCGAAGACTGGGGGGCTATTGTGGTGCCCAAAAAATTAGGGGCTAAAGCCCAAGATACTAGGCCCACACGGGCCCATTAGAAGGAGCCCAAATGGGCCCATGAAGAAGAGAAAGCAAGGGAATAAAAGAAAGAAAAAAGGGAGAGGGAGGGAGAGGGCAGACCAGGGAGAGAAAGAGAGAGAATGGGGCTCAAGCCCCTTTTGCATAGGCCACGGAGCCCACTCATGTATTTTTGAGCCCATTTGTTTAGTGAGAAACCCCCTCCCCGTGGATGTAGGCACTATTGGCCGAACCACGTCAAATAGGTGTGTTGATTGTTGTATTTTCTCTCTAAAACTCGCTGTCAAGAGGTTCAAATAGCACCCGAAAATTTATGTCAACACAAACCTCATGGGAATTAATTCTAAGGAGCGTCTGGTGGGTTTTGATTGAATTTAATCCTAAGAAACTTCGTGGGATTTATTCCTAGGAAATGCCTCCTGGTCTTGTTTGAAATTTTGCAATTTTCTTTGTGAGACTTTGGGCTTTATGCCCTTAAGAAAAGAAAACTTTTGAAGGGTTTTTTCATGGGCTTTTGGGCATTGAACCCTGAAGCCGAAATCTTGGAACAAAAACAATAGGCCATTTTTAAAAGATTTTTCTTTACAAAGTAGGCTCTTTGAGGGGCCATGGTGTCCTTTTTGATGGCCTTCTGTCATGAGGTGCTTCATGATTCTCCTAAGAAGATAAGGTATCAGGTATGGCAATACACTTGAAAATCTGGTGTTGGATCAAGCTTCGTTAATCAAGAGTCATCGTTGAGTACCTGCAAAAATTAAGAACAAAGACCTTTCTCTTGCATATGAATGTCTTAGAAACCATTTATAATAAAAGCAATTTAGGGATTGTATGGTTAGGATTTCAAATGGGCGAAAATGGGGGTTCAATTTGGGTTTCGAGTTGTAAATTAGGTGGGTTACACGTATAGGTCTAATTGTTAATGTGTAATAGAAAAAATAAATAAAATGTATAACCAATTCAATTAAAAAAAATGTCACATCATTACTCTGTTAATCACAATCACAAAAACCCAACGGAAGATCTTCGGTTAAATAGGTAAGCCAATTTTGTTCGTCTTTATTGCTGACCATCTAAGCCTAACATCAACTAAAAAGTGCCAAAAGCCCATCCTCAACTGAGAATTCCCTTTTTCTAACTTTATGACTTTATGACTAAGGGCACCAACAAGCAAAGGCGCAACCTTTCGTAAAAGTCTGAAACAGTGTAGAATTAGCTAAATTTCAATTTCAAATCCATGAACTTCAGAGTTTACCAACATTTTTGTTGTTTCTAAAATGCTATTTTAATTGCCTATTAGGCATTGGGCCTAGTGGTGAAACCTCCTCCCCAAAAGTTCCACCCCTTTAAAAGGGTGTAAGTTTGATTCCTGTAATCCTCAAATATACTTTATGTATATTTAGAATAAAATTTCTATCTTAACTTCTAAAAAAAAAAAAAATTAAAAAAAAAAAGCTACTTTAATGGTTTCTCATTGGATTATACTGTCCCTAAACAACTACACTATTAATGTTCTTCATATAAATATACCCAACTCAATAAATTTTACAAGAAATTTAAGTGGGATTTTTTTAGTATTTAAATATCATTTTTTTGTGAAATGATATAGGGTAGGGCGGATATGGCTGGCTCAAGGCCTAAGGCCCCCACTTGCTCCAAAAGTTTTAAAAGGTCACAAGGCCCTCTACAACATAAACAAAATGTTTCAAAATTGTACAAAAATGTCTAAAAAAATTATAGGACGATAATTGATTTTTTAAAAGAAAAAAATATAGGTTAGTTTTGCATTCTTTCCTTCACTTCCAACAATACCCTCAAAATATCTTGCTAATTAAAATCTAACACAATTGAAAGACTAAGTTGTTTTATTAAAACATGGAGTAAAATTTAAATGGAATTTAAATACTAAAAAATCTCAAAGAAAATCAATTATTATTCTACAATTGTTAAGACATTTTTGCACAGTTTTGGGGTCTTTTATTTTAATAACTCTACCAACACAACAATTTTCACAACTGTTGAAGTGTTAAATTGAGAACCAGTAATAATTTGTCAACTCAACACTTATAAATAATTGTGTTTGGGACTCATTTTATTTATGTAATGAAGGGCATTGGGATTCTCTTTAAATTGTTGGGGTAAGTGAGGGCCTTAGCCTAGCCTTGGAGTCAGCCAATATAAGTCGAAATATTGTACGGACACACCATAATTTAGAATTATTTCTACAATCTGTTGAAGTGACAAATTGTTATTAGTGGAAAAGTTCACAAAATCAAGACAGTATTAACGATGGACTTCAATGATAATAATGTTTAATCACTCATAACCTTCCACTTCAATGGATGTCAATTTGGGTTTGTC
>OU015771.1:10281691-10467845 GCA_907173295.1 Fagus sylvatica | reverse complement strand
AATAAAGCCAATATGATTGAGGAGAATTCTGATATTGTAGCCATGGTTTCTAATTTGCATATAAGCGTGGTTTCTGAATTGAATATGGCTGATGCAAAATCAAAGTCTCCTGATTGGTGGTATGATACTGGCGCTACTGTTCATGTTTGCAACAATAAATCTCACTTCAAGAGTTTAGAAGATGCAATGGTTGGACAGCAAGTGCAGATGGGAAATTACGACACTGCAAAAGTCGAAGGAAAAGGGACTGTTGAACTTCAGTTTACTTCTGGAAAGAAACTAATTCTGATTAATGTACTCTATGTTCCTGAAATTAGGAAAAATCTTGTTTCTGCAAATCTGCTTTGTAAGAAAGGTGTCAAGGCTGTTATAGAGTCTGACAACCTGATTCTGTCCAAGGGAGGGGTGTTTGTTGGGAAGGGATATTCTTGTGATGGCATGTACAAACTAAGCATTAATAAGATTATTACTAATTCTGCTTATATGGTTGAGTCCTCTTCTTTATGGCATTATCGTTTAGCACATTTGAATTATAGATCTTTAAAGTTTATGTCCAAAGCATGGTTTAATTTCATATAAAGATGATCATAGTGCTAAATGTGAAATTTGCATTCAAGCAAAGATGACAAAGAAATCTTTTCCTAAAGTTAACAGAAATTCACAATTGCTTAGAACTTGTGCATTCTGATATTTGTGAACTTAATGGAATTTTAACTAGAGGAGGCAACAGATATTTCATTACTTTCATTGATGATTGTTCTAGATATACATATGTATATTTAATGAGAAGTAAAGATGAAGCATTTAACAAGTTTATATGCTACAAATCTGTTGTTGAGAATCAAATGGAAAAGAAAATAAAGATACTTCGTAGTGATAGAGGTGGAGAATATTTTCCTACTGAATTTATTCTATACTGCGAAGAAAATGGCATTATACATCAAAGGAGTGCACCCTATACCCCACAGCAAAATGGTCTTGCAGAAAGAAAAAATAGGACACTTGTTGAAATGATAAATGCCATGATTTTGAATGCAAAATTGAGTTACAATTTATGGGGAGAGGCTTTGCTTACAGCCTGCCATGTACATAATAGAATACCTTCTAGAAAATTTAAAGTTTCACCATATGAGTTGTGGAAAGGTAGAAAACCAAATCTGGGATACCTACGGGTATGGGGCTGTTTAGCCTTTTATAGGGTTACGGACCCAAAGAGAACAAAGTTAGGACCAAGAGCTATAAAGAGTGTATTTGTAGGATATGCAGAAAATTCAAAAGCATATAGGCTTTTGGATTTGGACTCTAATGTCATAGTGGAATCAAAGGATGTTGAATTTATTGAAGATAAATTCTATAATGATTCCAAACTTGTTGCAAATCCTACACCAACTCAAGAAATTGACTCAAATGACTTAAATCCTAGTATAAGTCGAGAAAAGGAAAAAAGAGTACATGATTTATCGACTGAACCTAGGAGAAGTCAAAGAGTTAGGAAAGAAAAGAATTTGGGTCCAGATTTTGTGTCATCTCAAGCTATTGTTTTTCTGATGGAAGGAAATAGAGACAATGTTCTTAACAAAATTCTCATTTTATTAAATATAGAGGAAGATCCAAAAACATTTAAAGAAGCTATGGCTTCTAGGGATGTTGCATTTTGGAAAGAGGCAATTAATGATGAAATGGATTCAATTTTGTCAAATAATACTTGGATATTAGTTGATTTGCCTCCGGGATCTAAACCTATTGGATGTAAATGGGTGTTTAGAAGAAAATACAATACTGATGGGTCTCTTCAAACTTTCAAAGCCAAATTGGTAGCTAAAGGATTTAGACAAAAAGAAGGCATAGATTATTTTGATACCTATGCACCAGTAGCTAGAATAGCATCCATTCGAGTGCTATTGGCACTAGCTTCAATTTTCAATTTGTATGTACATCAAATGGATGTTAAGACTGCCTTTCTAAATGGTGATTTAGATGAAGAGGTGTACATGGAACAACCAGAAGGTTTTATTATGCATGGACATGAAAAGAAAGTTTGCAAGTTAGTTAAGTCATTATATGGACTAAAACAAGCACCAAAACAATGGCATGAGAAATTTGATTCTGTTATTTTATCTCATGGATTTAAGCATAACAATGCTGATAAATGCATTTATTCTAAATTCACTGATTGTTATGGTGTTATTATTTGTCTTTATGTGGATGACATGCTTATATTTGGAACAAATATGGAAGGAATATCTGAAACTAAGAAGTATCTGACTTCAAGGTTTAAGATGAAAGATCTTAAGGAAGTTGATACTATCTTAGGCATTAAAGTGAAGAAACATAGTGGGGGTTATGCTTTGTGTCAATCTCATTATATTGAGAAAATACTTCTTAAATTTCAATACTTGAGAATTAAAGAAGTGACTACCCCATATGATTCTTCAGTTAAATTAACCGAAAACTCTGGAAGAGCAGTTGCTCAATTGGAGTATGCTAGTGCGATTGGAAGCTTGATGTATGCAATGCATGGCACTAGACCAGATATTTCCTTTGCTGTTTGCAAACTTTCTAGATATACAAACAATCCTAGTACGGAGCATTGGAAAGCAATTGGTAGAGTCCTTGGATATCTAAAGCTAACTATTGGATTAGGACTGTATTATACCAATTTTCCATTAGTACTAGAAGGTTATACTGATGCTAGTTGGATCACTAGTGCCAGTGATAACAAGGCAATGTCTGGGTGGGTTTTTACCCTTGGTGGTGGAGCTGTTTCATGGGCTTCTAAGAAACAGACGTGTATTTCACATTCCACAATGGAATCTGAATTTATAGCCTTGGCAGGAGCAGGCAAAGAGGCAGAATGGCTGAGGAATTTATTATTGGATATAAAGTTGTGGCCACAACCGATGCCAGCCATTTCTTTGTACTGTGATAGTGAATCTACTATGTCTAAGGCACATAGTAAAGTTTACAATGGAAAGTCTAGGCACATTAGCTTGCGACATGAATATGTCAGACAGCTGATAGTAGACGGAATAATTACCATTGTGTTTGTACGGTCAAGTAAAAACTTGGCGGATCCATTCACTAAGGGACTCTCGAGAGATTTAGTGAAAAGTACATCTAGTGGAATGGGTTTGAAACCTTTTATATAATAGTCACCTGTAATGGGAACCCAACCTTATATTATTGAACAAATAATTTTAAGGTTTAATGGGTAATAACAAGTTACAGTTATGTGGCTAGGATAGCACTGAAACATGTATTTTTGTGATAAACCCGTTCTAGGATATTCAGTGCGGACTGTTACGGTAATTTGAGGATGAGTGTCTACTCTTAATGAAGTTCATGTTATTTTTAAATGTCTAAAGTAACAGGGACATGAAAAAGGAACTTCACCTATATGAACATAAGAAGTGGAATAACTTCTGATAAAAGTTTAAGGTTTACTTTTGGAAATGTTCATGAAATGCCAGGATGGAGCACTTGGTTATGTGAAATTTTATTTTGTGAGTTTATTCGCTGAAATTGGATGGATTCATGTGTGTAGTATTTTCCGTTTCTGACACAAAAAGTCTTGGTTTAAGCTGAGGCCACCATTGACTTTGTTAGAAATTTGAGATGCTTACACTAATTGAGGTTTAAATCGAGAGATACCTTCTTGTATGCATGATGAAATCAGTATTTGACTAAACACTTCATATCACTAAGTGGGGGATTGTTGTATATTTGTTATACATATAGTGATATAGAAGTGGGTTTATGTTTTAAGGCGTTAGTGACACATTTGGCACTTGGACACGTGGCACGTGCACGTGTGATTCTGATATAGAAAATAACTAACTCATGGAAGTTATTTTCTGATGTAGAAAATAACTAACTCATGGAAGTTATTTTTGAAAGGTCATATTGTTCTAGAATGATGGAAGTTATTTTCTGAAAGGTCATATTGTTCTAGAATGGTGGAAGTTATTTTCTGAAAGGTTATGTTGTTTCAGAATGGTGTCTATTCATTGTCTATAAATTAAAGTGCCTATTCATTGTCAAATACACAATTTCGTAGGAATACTCTTTAAAGGAATTACCGAAATTTGCTTTCTGTAATTGGTGACTTTGTTGTATCCTGGAGGTGAATTGCCTTAACCCGGAAGCAAAACTCGTTTAGAGTGGGGGCAATTATCACCTTAAAGATAGTGTTATCACACCTCAAAGTCACATCATTTTTCTGATCTTCTCAAAATCTTCAACACTTCATGCACTTGACCCCACGCTTGCTTCTTCTTCTTTTTCATCTTCTTCCCTTTTATTTTTTGGTTACTTTGGTTCTCCCTCCTCTGATACTGAGTACACACTTCACTCAAGCGTTTCTGGAAAGAAAAGCAAATGGGGGAGAAGAAGATGGGACTTATAGTAACGAAGAAGTGTGAAGAAAAAGAAACAATTTTAAATATGAGGTTGGGATTATTCGGTTGGAGTGGGATATAAGAGAGAAAGAACATGTCATAATGTCATGCATTAATTAAAGAGGGAAGAAAGAGGAAAATGTGGATTGAACATGCTTTTATTAAACTATGTTAAATTATATGGGGTTGGGATGTGGGAGTCTCGTTTGTTTTTGTTACTTCGGTTCTCCCTCTACCCACATCACATCTTGGTTGAAAATGTCAAATAGTTGTGTTTTCGTTACTTTTTGCTTTCCCTAGGATTGATTAGGTAAGTGTAATATTTACTGTGTTAAGAAGTTATTTAATTACTCATTAAAATGGAAGAGGACCATTTGATTCCAGCTTTATTGATTTGGTCAACAATTTGGTTTGGTTTGGAATGGGTGGTTGCTTGGGGTTCGGCCATTTGATGATTTGGGGATTGTTGGTTCTTTTTGTGTAATTGGGTTTGATGACCGGGGGTTTGGGTGGTCTTTGAGGCCATGTGTGGTGACCTAATTGTGTTTCATGGTGGCTGCATGCATGGTACTATACTAGTGTTGCGTGTTGATTAATTTGGCTTTTGGCTTAGAGGCAACCCCAAACTAGCACCATTGGCAGGTTAGCCTTGACCTAGCAACCCATGGCTAGTCTGTCTAAATCTCCAATACCAAATTTTGGCCTGGCTCGGTTTGGCGAGAGCCTAGGGGCACCATTAGAGGGTGTAAATCTTTTTTAGACACCAAAGTAACCAAAGTTCTTAGTAACAGATTAATGAGCTAATTGTGATTAAAACCCAGTTTATTTCGAAGTCCACAACTTGTTAATTGTAAAACCACAATAAAATATCACCAAAATCTAAAAGAAATAAAAAGCATACATAGATTTGGTGACAAAGTAGAAAATCTTTTGAATAACTAATCAAATGAAAACCATCAGAAACACCCAACCCTATAAGAGCTTTTTTCTTATGAAATCCTCATGAGATTTAATCGTAGGGAATGTCTCATAGGAATTGATTGAGCTTAACCCAATGGAAACCTCATAGGATAGGAACTAATTCGAAGGAACACCCCTTCTTGGGACTTGATTGAACTTAACCCTATGGAAATCTCATGGGAATTAATTCTAAAGAATGCCTCTTGGGACTGAATTTAAACCAATAGAAACCTCATGGAATTTAATCCTAAGGAGTGCCTTGTGGGTCTTGTTTGAAATTTGATCTTATGGAAACCTTGTAGGTTTTAATTAGGGAATATGCCTCTTGGGTCTTGTTTGGAATTTGATCCTATAGGAAGCTCATGGGATTTAATCAGAAGGAATGACTCATGGGACTTGAATGAATTTTGATCCTATGGAAACCTCATGGGATTTAGTCCTAAGGGATGCCTTGTGGGTCTTATTTGAAATTTGATAATATGGAAACCTTGTGGGAATTAATCATAGGGAATTCCTTGTGGGATTTGATTGAAATTTGATCCTATGGAAACCTCATGGGATTTAATCCTAAGGAATGTCTCGTGGGTCTTGTTTGAAATTTGATAATATGAAAACCTTGTGGGAATTAATCCTAGGGAATGCCTTGTGGGATTTGATTGAAATTCGATCCTATGGAAACCTCATGGGATTTAATCCTAGGGAATTCCTTGTGGGTCTTGTTTGAAATTTGATACTAGGGAAACCTTGTGGAAATTAACCTAGGAAGTGCCTCGTGGGCCTTGCTTGAAATTTGAATCCTATAAAAACCTAATGGGATTTTATTTCTAGGGAGTGCCTCGGGTCTTGATTGAAATTTGGTCCTATGGAAAATACGTGGGAATCAATCATAGGGACTGTCTCGTGGGTCTTGATTGAATTTAATTTTATGGAAACCTCGTGGGATTTAATAATAAGGAATGCTTTGTGGGACTTGATTGAAATTTAAATCCTATGGAAGCCTCGTTGGATTTATTCCTTAGGAGTGTCTCGTGAGTCTTGATTGAAAGTTGGACCTTAGAGAGTGCCTCGTGGGACTTGATTTGATGGGAATTTAAACATATAGACCCTAGAGAATGTCTCGTGTGACTTGTTTGAAATTTGATCCTATAGAAACCTCATGGGATTTAATCAATAGAAATATCTCGTGGGACTCGATTGAAATTTGATCCTATAGAAACCCTATGGGATTTAATTATAAGAATATCTCCTGTGGAAATTTCGTGAGATTTATTCCTAATAAGTGTCTTGTAGGTATTAATTAAAAATTGAAGGTATGAAAACCTCATGGGAATTAATTCTAAGGAGCGTCTGGTGGGTTTTGATTGAATTTAATCCTAAGAAACTTCGTGGGATTTATTCCTAGGAAATGCCTCCTGGTCTTGTTTGAAATTTTGCAATTTTCTTTGTGAGACTTTGGGCTTTATGCCCTTAAGAAAAGAAAACTTTTGAAGGGTTTTTTCATGGGCTTTTGGGCATTGAACCCTGAAGCCGAAATCTTGGAACAAAAACAATAGGCCATTTTTTAAAGATTTTTCTTTACAAAGTTGGCTCTTTGAGGGGCCATGGTGTCCTTTTTGATGGCCTTCTGTCATGAGGTGCTTCATGATTCTCCTAAGAAGATAAGGTATCAGGTATGGCAATACACTTGAAAATCTGGTGTTGGATCAAGCTTCGTTAATCAAGAGTCATCGTTGAGTACCTGCAAAAATTAAGAACAAAGACCTTTCTCTTGCATATGAATGTCTTAGAAACCATTTATAATAAAAGCAATTTAGGGATTGTATGGTTAGGATTTCAAATGGGCGAAAATGGGGGTTCAATTTGGGTTTCGAGTTGTAAATTAGGTGGGTTACACGTATAGGTCTAATTGTTAATGTGTAATAGAAAAAATAAATAAAATGTATAACCAATTCAATTAAAAAAAATGTCACATCATTACTCTGTTAATCACAATCACAAAAACCCAACGGAAGATCTTCGGTTAAATAGGTAAGCCAATTTTGTTCGTCTTTATTGCTGACCATCTAAGCCTAACATCAACTAAAAAGTGCCAAAAGCCCATCCTCAACTGAGAATTCCTTTTTTCGAACTTTATGACTTTATGACTAAGGGCACCAACAAGCAAAGGCGCAACCTTTCGTAAAAGTCTGAAACAGTGTAGAATTAGCTAAATTTCAATTTCAAATTCATGAACTTTAGAGTTTATATTACCAACATTTTTGTTGTTACTAAAATGCTATTTTAATTGCCCTTTAGGCATTCGACTTAGTGGTACAACCTCCTCCCCAAAAGTTCCACCCCTTTAAAAAAATGTGGGTTTGATTCCTGTAATCTTCAAATATACTCTATGTATGTTTAGAATAAAATTTCTACCTTAACTTCTAAAAAAAAAAGCTACTCTAATGGGTTCTCATTGGATTATACTGTCCCTAAACAACTACACTATTAATGTTCTTCATATAAATATACCCAACTCAATAAATTTTACAAGAAATTTAAGTGGGATTTTTTTAAGTATTTAAATATCATTTTTTTGTGAAATGATATAGGGTAGGGCGGATATGGCTGGCTCAAGGCCTAAGGCCCCCACTTGCTCCAAAAGTTTTAAAAGGCCACAAGGCCCTCTACAACATAAACAAAATGTTTCAAAATTGTACAAAAATGTCTAAAAAATTATAGGACGATAATTGATTTTTTAAAAGAAAAAAATATAGGTTAGTTTTGCATTCTTTCCTTCACTTCCAACAATACCCTCAAAATATCTTGCTAATTAAAATCTAACACAATTGAAAGACTAAGTTGTTTTATTAAAACATGGAGTAAAATTTAATTGGAATTTAAATACTAAAAAAACTCAAAGAAAATCAATTATTATTCTACAATTGTTAAGACATTTTTGCACAGTTTTTGGGTCTTTTATTTTAATAACTCTACCAACACAACAATTTTCACAACTGTTGAGGTGTTAAATTGAGAACCAGTAATAATTTGTCAACTCAACACTTATAAATAATTGTGTTTGGGACCATGGTTTTAAAAACCGGACCGGGGAGAGAACCAGAAAGGGGAGTGGTTCCCGTACTAGTGGTCGGACCGGTGGTCGAACCGGTGACGTCATAAATAATTAATTAATAATTTTAAAATTAAATAAATAATTAAATACAAAAAAAAAACAGGGGAATAAAAACAGGGGAAAAAATAATTAAAATCAAATACCCAGTACTGAAGTGTGGCACTGAAGTGAATCAAATAAAACCCAGTACTCGTAAAATGAATTCTCATAACACATGAAAATGTCACAAAATTGAACCAAAACCCAGTTTGTAAAAACTCAAACTGAACCACAATAACACATAAAAATGTGAACTTTAGAAGAAATGAAAAGGAAAAGACAAGATTCATACCAGTTTGGCACGCCTAGCGCGGCGGCGGAGAGAGTGGAAGAGGAAAACAGAGACGGCACCAGTGAGGAGAACGCTGGTTGCGATTTGGATAGGAGACGGCACCAGTGAAAGAGAGTCATCGGTGTGAGGGAGACACCGGCGTGAGGCAAAGAGGGCAAGCGGCGTGAGGCAGAGGGGCAAGCGGCGGAGATTAGTGAAGGAGATCCACGTTCGGTTTTTTTGGCTTTCGTGATGAATCGGCCTTGGAAAACGCCGCCTGGTGGAGCTATTGTGACTGATGGGTCGGTGTGGATGTAGATATTGTAGAGGTGTTTGTTATTGGTGGTGGTGTTGAAGAATTTGTTCCATAAAGGTGCGAAAGAGAGATCGGAGTTTGTGAGGAAGAGAAAAGCGATTTTGGGTTTGGGGTTTGTGGCGGTGCTTAAGCGGGAGTGGACTATGCGTGAGGTGGAGGAGGTGGTGGAAGTGAGGATGGCTCTGTGGAAGAGAGTGAGGTCTTCGAGCTCGGGGTTAGGGGGTAAGAGCTCGTAGACTCCTCGCCATGAGGCAGAAGGGGCAAGCAGCGACCAAAAACTAAAGAGGGAGATAAGCTAGGACAAGGGATAAGGGAAAAAAATTTTGACCAAAACGGTGCAATTTTGGAATTAGTGGAACCGGGCCAAAACCGGTTCAACCGCTCCGGTTCGTGGTTTTTATGGTCGAACCGGCGGTTTCCTATTTTTGGCCTATTTTTTTAATTTTCTGGTTTTTCCAGCGAACCGGACCGGATTGGACACCGGTCCCTGGTTGAACCGGCCGGTCCAGTCCGGTTTTTAAAACCATGTTTGGGACTCATTTTATTTATGTAATGAAGGGTATTGGGATTCTCTTTAAATTGTTGGGGTAAGTGAGGGCCTTAGCCTAGCCTTGGAGTCAACCAATATAAGTCGGAATATTGTACGGACACACCATAATTTAGAATTATTTCTACAACCTGTTGAAGTGACAAATTATTATTGGTGGAAAAGTTCAAAAAATAAAGACAGTATTAGCGGTGGACTTTAATGATAATAATATTTAATCACTCATAACCTTCCACTTCAATGGATGTCAATTTGGGTTTGTCCGTCGACGGGCGGGTTGATATGAGTCATATTGGTTGGGACATGGAACTTGTATTGTCATTATGAACTACAAAAAAGTACAACTTACCACCCATCTCAACAATCATCTAGAAAATTAAGGCAAGTTTGTCTCATCATATTTGTACAAAACGTTTGCACCTAGTCTTTTGAAATGAAACATTCACTATTTTGTAGGGGTTTTTCTTTTTATTACAAGTGGGAAAACGAGAATTATAACTGATTTTTTTTTTAACCGACTTACCAAGTTATGCATGTAATGTGAAAAAGGTTGGTGGGACTAATTATGATAAATGAGTATAAAAATGGATTACATGTCATTCACTTGTTGAACTGTTACATGAACAATTTAGCTGGTCTTACAAGAGATACTTTAGAGCACTCACAGCAGCCTCCCTATTCGGTTGAAAATCAGCCAAAAAGAGGAAAATCAGCCAAATGAAGCTCACACCAGACTCCTCAAATGGGAGAAAAAGTGAAACTGATGAACAGTAGCTCGCCCAAACGAGGGAGCTACTGTTCACTCCTCACCGAATTAAATAAACTTTTTTTCTCTCTCCTGCTTTCTGTCTCCCGCGTCAAGAATAACAGAAACAAAAACAAGAACAACGGTGCTCAATGAAAACAAAAAATCACAAGCAGCAAACTCAAACCGGAGCATCGAATCACAAAATAAAAAACACACACACACAAAAACAAACAAACAAACAAAATAAAAAAAACACAATCAAAAGAATATAATCACAAAAAATAAAAACAAAAAAATACCGGATCTGCTAAATGTGATGAAGAAAGAAGAAAAAAAAAAGAAGAAAAAAGAGAGAAAGGGGGAGGGGGACGAACTGAGGTCTGAGACGAGAGAGAAAAAAAAAAAAAAAAGAGAGAAAGGGGGAGGGGGACGAACTGAGGTCTGAGACGAGAGAGAAAAAAGAAAAAAGAAATGGGGAGGAAATGAGAGAAAAGAAAAAAGAAAGGAAAGAGGGGGACGAACTGGAGAGAAAAGAAAGAAAAAAGAATGGAAATGAGGAGGGGATGTACTGGGCAGGCAGGAAATGAGAGAAAAGGGAGGGGGTACGTGGCTGGTGGGGAAAAAAAAGAAGAGAAAAAAAAAAAAAATAAGGAATAGGTGTACGTGGGTGGTAGGGAAAAAAGGAAAGAAAAAAGAAAGAGAGGGGAACGGGAACAGAGGGAGAGAGTAAAAAAAATTGAGAAAAGAAGGTATTTTGGGAGTTGTGAAAAAAATAAATATATTAAAAAATAGAATAGTAAAGTTAAAATAGGGAGTCTAGTGTAGTGGTACTTTAGCTAAATAAGAAAAAGTGGGTTTTTTATAACCCAATTGGCAAAAATTTTGAGGAGACTACTGTGAGTGCTCTTACTGGTGTAAACAGAGATGAACCCACAAAGGGACCAGTGAGGGCCATGGTCCCACCATTTTTTATAATATATATATTAAAATTTTTTGGCCCAAAATATATATTGTTGGTCTTTTTCCCACAAAAAAATTACAAATGAGCGTATAAAATCCAAAAATAAACTTACTAATATGGCCCATCACATCCTAAAGAAAACAACTAAAAAAATTAGATATCAGCAAAACAAATGTCAATTCCCTATCATTAATTTTGTTGTGTATTATTGTGCAAATAATTTATTAGTAATATTTTTGTTGTGATTTATGGGGTCGTGAGACATTTTTATTATTCTTTTTTTAATTAGTAAAACTAATGAATTGTTTAGTTAAAAGACTATTGGACATGTAATTAAATAATTAATATAAATTTTATTTTATTTGTGTATGGGAAAATGAACTACAATTTTGAAGTTTTTTTAATGAAAAAATACAAATAATTCAAAAGCTAATACGGACGATGCATTGTTGTCAACATCTAGTGTTGATATCCCAATTTTTGAAAAATCTAAATCGATGAAATTGATATTAGTTCGTTAGTATTTTGTTAATATTGAATAGATGTTAATTAGAATTTTATGAACTTTTTTTGTTTATGATTTGCCTCCCACCAAGTTCAAATTCTAATTCGTCCTTGGGTGTAAACCATAAAGCTCTAGGAAGAATTTCCTGAATAATAATATAAAGGGTAAAGTATAAATTAAACCTAGTAAGTTTGCTTAACTGTGTGGCGGCATGTCTCCAACATATAAATAAGTGTTGTGAATATAAGAAGTAGTGTGCAGTAAAGGAAAGAAAGAGAACCGCGTTAAGCCGCAAGGGCTTTGGCCTAAGGTTCCTCCTCTATAGGGAGAGGAGAAGAAAGAGTATTGTGCGAAGAGTGCGGTTGCAAGAAGGCTTTGGTTTATGGTTTCTTCCCTTTGGCGAGAGGAGAAAAATGATAAAAGGAGAGTGTGAAACCAAGAGAGAAAAAAAAGGGTTTTTGCATAGAAGGTAGCACAAGGAATGAGACAACACAGTTTTAGGTATTCTCTAAGATTTAGGAAAGCGCACAAATGAAGGAGAATTTGTGTCGCTTGGATTAATGTAGAGAAGTATCATAGACATGCACAATGGAAGAATATTTAGGGTTTTTTCTAGGGAGAGTTATTGGGTGCTACAACCATAGAGAGTTGTATTCAGGATGAGTAAAGATCACAGGTGAGTGCGTATAAATCTTTAAAAGATATATTATTGTGTTTGATGTGGATATCAAGTTAGGCATCAACTTGAGAACCTATTGTAATTGACTTTTAATAATTTATTCGGAGTTGATCACGTGGTTTTTTCCTTCAAAGAAAAAAGGTTTTCCACGTAAATCTTTGTGTTCTTTTGTGTGAATGACTAAAATTTTTTTGAAATACCTTAAATCTCACAAAACTAGATTATGGTCCTAACAAGTGGTATCAAAACTTCCGTTGTCCAAAGTAACATGTGATAAATGAGAGCAATATAACAAAGAATAAATTGCTTCAACTTGGCTTTGATACCAATGAATAATAATAATAATAATAATAATAATAAAGATAAATAAATAAACTTTATCAACAAAATATTTCAAATAAGACGAGAGAGATAAAGAGCAGTGGTTGGGTAGCAGTGAGTTTTTCCAAATAGGATATCATAGTGAATATGTGGCATATTTAAAGACTCATTCCTAACGTTCAGTTCGTTGCTAGAAATTAGCACATGAACGTTATTTTCCTCTATGAGGGTGTGGGTTCAATCCCCGGGGTCTTCAAATATACGTGTGTGTGAGTTTAGATTAGAATTTCTATCATATATCAAAAAAAAAAAAAAAAAAAAATATGTTACTTTTCTTATTCCCTCACTACTCCTACTCACAACTCCTTATGTCTAAGGAATAAATATCTCAATTGCATGTTTGACCATGTCAAACCTCACAAAACCAATCATGGCCAAACCATAGTTGTGAATACCGTTTTGGTGACCATTACGATTTGTCCACTGAATGAAATATTTCGGTACCGATCAATTCCAGCATTTCATTTCGGGTTTACCGCTAATATCTATATATTAGTAATATGAGTATATATATCTAACTATTTATCAAATTTATAACATATCAATTCAAAACCAAGTATTAAATTTTTTTTAACTACATCATTTTATGATAAAAAGAGTATTTTTTTTATTAATATGTTTTGTTGGTAAATCCAATTTATTATTTTGTTAACTTCATATATATTTTATGATATACTTCACATCTATACTAATTGTAAAGAACAAAATAAAATAAGAAATATAAACAAAATTACAACTATTTTATAAAATACTATCACATAATAAATGATGAGAACTTTATTAAGATATAGACTATTAAAACTACAATTTGTTTGAGAGTTTTTTTTTTTTTTTTTTTTAAAGAAAATAAAAAAAAGAGGCATTTTTGCATTCCGGCCGGTATTGGCCGAAATGAACCGGAATTTGGATCGAGATGGAACTGGGGTTTTCTCGTTCCTGTTTGCTTATTGGTACGAGAAATTCGACCAGAACATAACGAAATTGATAACTATGGGCCAAACATGTTGTTAATTAATTAAACAACATGCAATAAAGTTTTAAACATAATAATTTAATTCTACAATTACACATATTAAGGACTATTTAATACATAATTCACATAAAACTAAATTGTGGTCTCAAAACAAAACATGTGATGAGGGTGTGGTCCCAACAAACATTTGATAATTGAGAGCAGTACGTTGGCTTGTAACAAAAGAGTTGTGCCTTAACCTGAGTCCGACCTTTTGTCAACGACACTCAAAGTCTTTAAAAAGAGAGAGAGAGAGAGAAGTCCCGCGTTCGCAACGCAACTTCCCATGTGCTTACCCCAAATTGAATGAGTTCCCTAAACAACCCACCCGCTGTAGCTTTCCAGTGTCCAACCTCAATTTAATTTTATTCATTATTCACACGCTATCTTTAATCTTTATTCGTCTTTTTTAAAATGGAACCGCGTCCACAACCACAAAACAAGGCATCCTTTAAACCTTTTTATTATTCCTTCCTTCTTACTCCTACAATAAAAATACCAATTTACAACCGCAACTTCCTGCTACTCTCCGATACCTAATTCAAAATATATATAAATACATTCATCCACCACCAAATCAAAACCAGGAAGGTCCGTCACCATGAATCTCACCGATATTCCACACTTCCTTTCCTTCTCCCCTTTCAAGAAGCATTCTCACTCTTTCCTCAAAACCAAAACCAACGCCAACTCCAACACCAACGATGTTGTTCGGGCCTTCGAACACTCTCTTCTCCTTCGTCTCAAAGCCTTGAATCCACCGTCCATCTCTCTCTCCTGGCTTTCCCTCACCCTCGATTTCATCTCCTTCACTCACACTCAGGCTCGCTCTCTCATCTCTAATCTCAACCTTTCGTCGGACTCGGATTTGGATGACTCTCTCGCTTGGTATTTGGATGATCACAGTGTGAAACTCTTGGATCTCTGCAATTCCATCTCATCGGAGATCGAACGCTTCAAACATCGTCGTCTTTTCCTCAACTTCCTTCTTCAACTTCTTTCTCCCTCGGACTCGAACGTCCCTCCATCGCCGGAGAAGCTCAGGCGAGCCCGTGATTCTCTCTCCGATTGGGACAAGAACAACAACAACAACAACGGTAGTCGGATCAACAAAACCTCCGCGCCTGATTTGATAAGGGATCTGGCTGCGGGACTCGGGACACGTGGGAAGATCTCCGGCGCTCAGAACAAGAACCTCTTACGCCGCACGATCCTCGGCGTCGGATCCTTGACCGTGTATTTCTCAAGCGTCCTGGTCTCGCTTCTGTACGGATCAGGATCTCATGAGATCGTGACGGTCCGAGTTCTCTCAGATGAGTTTTCGTGGGCTGACTCGTTCAACTCGATCCAGACCGAGTTGACTCGGAAATTCCGTGAGCGTGTAAAAGGAGTGGTTTTGCTTTTCCAGGAATTCGATGACGTGGCGACACGTGCAAGGGAAGTGTGTGACGTTATCGATGACGACAAAAAGGGGACGGAAAGTTTAAACGATGTCGTTGGGGAGCTGCGGAAGTTGACGGACGTTTTCTCGGAGAATTTGGACCGTTTGAGTAACAGCGTGAATGGAATGTTCGATACGGTTTTGTGTACTAGGAACGGCGTGTTAGAGAACGTTAAAGTATCGGGCTTTAAGAAAGAGAAACCCACCAAAAAGCAAGTTACAGTGTAAAGATGAATGTTACAAACCTATCCAAACAAAATGTGTTGTTTCGTATTGCAAAAGAAAGCAAAGCAACTAATGAATCACAAAATTTTATATGAATATATAACTAATACAATTATGGAAGATCAAGACTTGCTTGTTTGTTTGCTTTTGTTTTTGTTTTTTTTGTTTGGGGGTTTCGAAGGCATTAATTCTACCAACATTGTAGCATTAGGATCTAGCATTTGATCATATCCAACATTTCTAATTTATTTGAACAATGTAGGCAAACTTAAATGAAGTTTTCTGCTTCTCTTATCTTCCAACATTGTAGCATTAGGATCTAGCATTTGATTTACTATTCCGGTCTTAGTTGATAAATCAAATGTGCTGAGAAGATTTCATAAAAAACTCTGATGACTAATGATTTAAATAATAATATCATCAGATTTTATTAGACCACAAAACTAATTAGAATATTGTCAATGAATGCTTAAAACTCATTTGAAATGAGTTGATGTATTCAACAAAACTGACGATGACTCTTGATCCTAAATAACATGATGGTTATTTGATGCAGAACCTAACAAAATTAACATATGTAAGTATTGAAAACCATTTAGAAAAAAAAAAAAAAAAAAAAAAAAAAAAAAAGGAGGTTAAGTATTGAAAACCAGCTTGCATGTGGAGAGTATCCGAGAGTCATATTTAGCCGATATGAGACACTTTGGATCCTAACATACTACCACACCCTGCAATCAATGTTTACAACGGCTTTCACACCACACAAAGGGGCGGATTTGGGATAGGCACAATGAAGGCCCCACCGAAATTTGGAAATTGTTTTGAATCAATTTAAAAATCTCAAAAGTTGTAGCAAATTTTAAACTTACTCTCATTTTGTTGTTTTCAAACTTTTCATAAAAGACTATAGGGCCCTTTAAAATTTTATAAATTGTTGGAAATATTTGAAAAAGTAAGAAGAAAAAAAAGCTCAAACTTGGATATGAATTGATCAAGTATACTCAATACTTGAGACTTGCTAAAGAAAAAAAGCCCAAGAAGTTCTACAACCTGTGTTCTTCACGACTTTCCGACTTCACACTTCTTTGGTCAGCTATAGAGTTTGGATGAAAATCCTTTAATTTATGATTTTCTTCATTGTCAATGGATATTAAGGGTAACTATGCGGACCAACGGAATTAGTTATTTTCCTATTTTCATCCGTCATCAATATTTGCTCTCCTAGATTTGAGTTTGGATGAGAATCCTTTTTTGTTTTTTTCTTGTTAGTATTCAATTTTTTTTTTTTTGAGAGAGAGAGTTTTAATATCATTGTCTTTCACTCCGCCCTTACACAGAGCCGCAACCCATACTGGGTTCCAGCCCATACTCGACGTGATTTTAACTCTTATACCAAATGATATGAACTCTCAAGTAGAAACTTATCCTTGAAAACAGGTTTACAAGGAGAGAGTGATTGTTGTGGGACACTTAGAATCCTAACAACCGATATGAAGGTGTGAAGCATATATAACAGATTAAGTCTTGACAACTGATTTCCATGGAACAAGACCAGCTGGATTAGTGTGGCAGGGTGTTAATGACTTAAGGGCAGCTTGTTATAAGGCATTATTTTTTGATAAATTATAAGGCATATTAATAAGCGTAAATACTCAGAAAAAAATGGATAAGCGTAAATAGCTTAATAAATATCCGTTTGGCAGTTTGCTTTGTTAATTATTGTTTGATTATGCATTGGTGCATATTCAAGGCAATTAGACAACGTGAGCAATATGGATGGAGAGCTCATGGAACAATTATTTATCCCTTGCGTCTCACAACATTACTCATAATAAGGACATCATTTTTCAGGGACCATTTGGGTTCTTTACTCTTTTCAGGCAAACAATTTTATAAGAGGGAGAAAAACTATGTCATGACTCATCTGCCAGAAGAGGAAGTCATGCCCAATTGTGCAGGTGAACAATTTTAAATCCATAGACTGAGTCAACTTTTACTGGCTTATTATATTCATATGGGAAACTTAGTTCTTAATAGCAGAAAGTAGTTCTACATAAGACATCTTTTTGACAACTGCTCTTTGGAGTAGCTCCCCAGCCTTTTTATTTTTTTAAAGGCTTATTGGGGGTCTTTGGGCTACATAACATAAAGTAGTCATTTCTCTTTTTTTTTAACCCCATCCTCATTGGTGTAGGTGAAATTCAATTTAGGTCTCTTTTTCGAGAAAGGGATTTACCAGATTAGCCAATTGATGCACATCTTGTGTTCGAAGACTCCAATCCCTAAGAACATCACCAGCAGTCTTTTTATTTTCTTCTCTAAATGGGAGAGTTTGCAATTTTTACCTATTCACTTTTTAAATACACTCTAAGAGCATTCACATCCCGCAAGGTAAAACACCCTATTAACTACTATAGATAACACTATTCACAAAATTACAAAAATTGCACTCACACCCAGTTATGTAAATTTGCTAAAATTTTTACAAGACGCTACAGTAGTCGGTACCGACTACTGTTGGTTATGTGAACCATTTTTTATTCGTTATTTCTCTCTCCTCTTTCTTTTTTTATTTCATTTCTGAAATCTCTCACAGCTCTCATCTCCTCCTCCTCCACCTCACTACCGCACAACTTCCCTTCTCTTCTCTCCTTTGAAAATCTCGGATTTGGGGTTTTTGGAAATTGGTGATTCCAACATGGGTGTGTGGGTTTATTAGTGGTGTTTCCGGCGTGGGTGTGGGTTTGATGGTGGTGGTGTGGTGCCTGGCGTGGGTGTGGGTTTGATGGTGGTGGGTTTTGTGGTGCCGGCGTGGGTGTGGGTTTGATGGTGGTGGGTTTTGTGGTGCCGGCGTGGGTGTGGGTTTGATGGTGCCGGCGTGGGTGTGGGTTTGATGGTGGTGGGTTTTGTGGTGCCGGCGTGGGTGTGGTTGAGATTGTGGGAAAAAAAAGAAAAAAAATAATAATTGTTTTTATAATATTTTAATAGAATATAATGTAAAATAAAGAGTGGGATGTGAGTATGTTATAAATGTTGAGAGGTAAAATAAATAAAGTAGGTTTTGAAGAGGTAAAGTAGCTAAAAAATAAAAAAGCAGATGTGAATGCTCTAACAAACTCTCTTTCCCTTTCCATACTTTCATTTAAATAATAATTTTAACTATTATTTTAATTTATTTTCTCTATCCGTAAATCTCATTCTCAAATTTATGTTAACACCATCTTCAGCCCCAAAAAATCTCCATCACTATCCTCACAACAAGCCCCTCTCCATCACCATCCTCACAACAACCTCAAATCAACTACAAAATCAACAAAATCAACCCAAATCCGCAAGCTCCTCTTCATCACCATCCTCACAGCAACCTCAAATCAACAACAAAATCAACCCAAATCCGTAAGCCCCTCTTCATCACCATCCTAACAGCAACCTTAAATCAACAATAAAGTTAACCCAAATCCACAATTTCCACAACAAAAATATCACACAATAGTCACCAAGATTTATACAACCCCCCTGACCAACACAAACCCAACAACAAGAAGATGGATAAGAGAAGACCGAGTGTCCCTTTGGCTCTGATGGCAACGAAGAGGTCAAGATCGGTTTCTGAGAAGGGAACTAAGAGGCAGAGCCAGAGGAGAGAGGGGAGAGAGAATCGATGGAGGAGAGAGAAAGAAAGGTAATATGAATATTTTTAAACGGGTGGAGAGCTACAGTAGCTCTTCCTTTGTGAAGAGCTACTATAGCATTTCTGTGGTTAAGCCCAATAACTAGTCCAACCGAGCTCTTCTAAGATATGTCACTTTATTCACTTTTTACGAGGCCCGCATTGGACAACAGTCCAAGTGGGATAGGCAACGCGGATATTAATAAGTTAACGCTTATCATTTTTCACCTTTTTCAGGGGAGTGACTTAGGTGCCGTTACGAGACTAGCCTATTACAGTGTTTAAAATTGTAACGTGTGTGTTGTATGGTAAATTATGTGTCATTAGTGGTACATGTATGTTAATTATTGTAAAAACAAAATGTGTGAATTCTGGTGAGTGATATTTGTGGTAAACTCAACTTTACTACAAATGACACAAATTTTATCATTAGTCATCTATATTTGCTCTCCTAGATTTGAGTTTGGATGAGATTCCTTTATTTTTATTTTTTTGCAAATTTCTTGTTAGTATTCAATTTTTTGTTGTTAATATTTACATATAAAAGTAGTTTTGGTGATTGATTGTTCGTATGGAAACAATGTAATATATATATATATATATATATAGAGAGAGAGAGAGAGAGAGAATTTTAATATCATTGTCTTTCACTCCGCCCTTACAATGAGCCTCGCACGACATGTCAGTTGGGGCTTAGGGAGGTTTTGATTAGAGAAACCCAGCCGCCAAGGGTTTTAATGATTTAATAACATACCAAAACGAAGTGCTTCCCATGATAAACTTCTACAAAGCTTCAAGATCACCTTTCTGGATCAATATAGAATTGAACTCAGCGTTGTTTTGCTCTAGCACGACTCAGCCATTTGAGACTTAAAAATATAATTACCAAAAACAAAAAAGTGTTGAAAAGCCTCTTATAAAACAATTCTTACAACGCCTTTTTCGCAAAGCACCAAGAGTAGAAGTAGAATAGTAATCACAAACAGGGATTGTGACCCAATTCTGTTCATCTATTTATTTAACTAATATTCTGGTCTCAAGAAATCAAGAAGCAGTAATCAATAATTAAACAGAGTTTAACCGTGGTGGTAAGTGGTAACACATTCTTCACAGGAAAATTCACTTGGCAAAATTAATTTCCATATTCATTTTGAACTAAAATTGAAACACTACCTAAATCATCTTTTTCTTTTCTTAATTTACAAGCTTTTAACAGGTGTCAAGAACTACATTCAAAGCATTCAAACAGACTAAGGACTTTTCTGGCTACATAAACTACATTCAATTACAATAACTAGTAAAAACTCGTATACCTAACAGGAGACGAACAAGGTGAGATTTTTAATTATGCACTATCAAGTACAAAAAGAAATTTAATTTTATCAGCTACTGTTCTGAATCTGCTGTGGTGGACATCGGTCGTCAATGGCTGCTGTACTCAATATCTTCCTAAGAGAACGGTACTGCAGGCGGACATTCTCTCCAGTTCCAATAATCTTAAGCAAGTACCTGGAAAGAAAATAAAAGAACAAAAACAAAAACGAAAAAGGGAAACATTTTATTATACTGCACTAGTGTTTTGGATACTGAATAAGATGCAAAATTTGATTCCACCAGAACTCACTTAGATTGTCAAATCTTCTAATACTTAAATGTTCAAATCACATCCCATAGAGCTCACCCTGGAGCCCAAAGTACTCATCGGAGTATTTGTTTCACTATTATTATTGTTTGGGGCTGGTGTTTAATGGAAAAAAGGCAAGATGGTATTGGCACCAAAGGTGCAGACATCCAATCTCTTATCAGGTCATTATAATCATTTCAAGGTGTAGTCCTCAGGGAATCATATGTAACATTCAGCAAGATTTAGAAGATCAGCTGTTTTATTTGCTCTCCACTATCATCAAAGTGGATCCTATGGTATAAACAAAATGCTAGCTTTCCTGAAAGCCTAAAGAAGACAACAAAAAAGGTCTAGTTGAAAGAATGTCGAACAATGCCAGATCACATCAATATACATTTGAAAGAAACCTTTGGCCAAACGTGCAAGAGTTTTAAAAAACATTACATTACAATTAAATCCAAAAGTTTTTAGAACTTTGGTGAAGTTCATTAGTTTAACAAAAACTTAAAAAGAAGTCCAGAAATATTTGAACCAGATATTTTTTACTAGATTAGAGATTAAAAAAAAAAAGAAGGTAGAAACTCTATCTATTGCACAAATGCTTCAATGCACTAACAAATTTACCTATAAACAAAAATTCCCAAGTGGCTTCCCCCTATTTTCAAAAGATAAATTATCAATGATAGCAAATTTAATTATATTTGGAAACACTAAAATCATCTTCATTTTAACTCCTGAAACTCAGACTACGGGGATTTAAATTCTCTATGAATGTTATATATTCAATAAAACTATGATTGAGCAAAATAAAATTAATAAAATTCAGAAAATTAAGCGGATGTCATGATTTTTTTTTCTATTAATTTCATTATTGGTAAGGTCATGCACCCAGTGGGTCTTAAACCAAGGACCTCACCCTCCATCCCTTTATTATGGGAGAATGAAGTGCCAATTGAGCTATAGCTCATTGGCTAAGCAGATGTCATGATTCTAAAAACCAAACCGGTCAAAGAATCAGAAAAGAGGGTGGTTCTTGGTCTTGATTTCAAACCAAAATTTAACCGATGATAGAATTGAGACACCATAAATAATTTAATTAACCATTAATTAAAATAAATAAATAAATATGCTGAAAAACATCCAAAAGTTTTTTTTAAAAAGAAAAATTTTTAATTGAATTTTCACAACCTATATAAGAAAACTAGAAGAATAAAAAACAAAGCATAAAATCAAATTAACTTTACAAATAATAATAATTCTTCAAGTACAAAGCATAAACAAATAAGTTTTTGAGTTTTAGCATGTATGTGTACAATTTTCATAAATATTTTTCAAGTATTCTTCTTGATCAATTAGGATATAAATTCTCACAAATAAAAGTATGAGTTCGAGTTTTAGCATCTAACTTTTTTTGGGCGCTAATTTGTTTTAAAGAAACATGCATATGTATAATTTGAGTGTAATGCCTAACCCAAAATATCAAGTTCACCTATTGGTAAAACTCTATTTATTCATTCGTTGGTATGATGTTCCAAACTTGGTATTGACATGTTAAGCAATCCTTAATTTTTCATTTAACCTGGTTTTGACATGTTAAGCATGCTTTTCAATTTACCGCCTGTTTTATGACCGGTTCAACTCATGATTAACTGGTTGGACCAGTCAGTTCAACAGTCCAATCCAGTTTTGAAAAGAATCAATTAGTTGGGTAAAACCGAACAACACTCAAGGCCGGTTCGCAATTGAATAGGCCCAACCAGCCAATTCAGTCTGGTTTTCAAAACAGTGGTGGAAAAATAAAGTTCATCCAAGTCAACATACTTGGACCAAAAAGTAATTCACAAAACCTACAGAAACTGATGGGCTAACTATAGCTACAAAACAAATGACAGGAGTCAAGTAATCACCTAATGGGCCAAACAGGAAAGGAAAACACTGGGATTCTACCCTCTTTCTTTCAAAAACACAGGGATTCTAAATTACTCTAAAATATTGTGTAATTAATTTTTCAAAAAATGTTAGCCTTGAAATAGGACCAACCTTTTATGATCTTCACTTTAGTTTTTATCTTTTGGGGGCCCTTCATTTTGCATATGTATCTATATATCAAACTGAGTATAATGCCATTACAAGTGTCAAGTTAGATCCTGCCAACTCACCAGCCATTGAGACATTGGGATGTGATGACTGCTTCCTTCCCAACAAATTTTTCTGGCGTCCTCCTGTTTCCCTGCACAATTCAGTATTGCCTTAAAATTTCTATCAGATAAGTGGAATCTGTCATGGCCAACAGATAATAGCAGAAAAGGTTACAAAAATCTCACCTTAATTACCACTTTCTCGTTTACTGAAAATGGATACTGCACCCCCCGATGGAGCCCATCATCAGCAGTAACATCTCCATTTTCCTATAGACAATCATGTGGCTCCTTCAATTTATACTAGAAACAAAAACTCTGATAACATTGGGCAGACCATTGTTTATATGAAACACTACCATCTTTTAATTGTAATTTGATCCACAAGGTCACTTTGTTTTATGGGTTTGTGAGAATCAAAGGATCCAATGTTAATTGATTAAAATGATGCTCTGGGCCTAAGCATAACCAAACATTTGACAAGTAGCATGAAGATGCTAACCTTTTCAATAAGTAGTTCAACAACATTACCAAAAAGAATTTTCCGATTAGCATCCACCAAACATAGTAAAATACATAATACTGGGAGAGAAGGTACTGCTTTCTTTCTATTATATTGAAGTAAAACAACTTACCCACAAGAAGATATTTAAGGAAAAACCACAATTACAATCATACTAAATGTTTATCAAAGTAACAGGGAACTGTCTTTCCCATTATAAATAAACTTTTCCATTTCCAGGAAACATCATTTCCATATATCTTACATAAACCTCTTAAAAATTTCAGGTGAATCTATTTCCAATAAAGCACTGACCAATATATATATATATATATCTTTCCTCGAAAAAGATGCACTTGAAAGATTTAGGATATGGTCCAATATGCTATCAAGATATTTTCTTTTTGGTTGGTAAGTTACACACAATTGCAGTGGGTTTTAAAAACCACCTACCCTCCATGCCATCCTTACGGGGGGGAGGAAGTGCCATTTAAGCCAGAGCTCATTGGAAATTGTTTCAAGAATATTTTATGCAAATTACATAGACATTTAAGCTTTTTCACACAAAGATTTAGCGCTTGTTTCACAGACTGTCATTAGGTTGTTATCAACATTAAACCACAAGGGGGTAGTCTAATGGTAGGACAAGATGGAATAAACACCTCAGGAAGTGTAAGTTGTGAGTTCGACACCCCATGACAGCGGATCCCTTTGGGGCCACCCCCAAGGCCATTAAGCCTAGTAACACCCGGTGCATGTGGAATGTGGGGACTAAACATTCCCATGGGATTAGTCGGGACGAAACTTCAGATATGCATGTTATCAACAACAAAACAAGGTCATTATCAACATTACTTATCTTCTACCAACAGATTCTTTGTATTAACTGTTACACCTATCTCTGTTGCATATCTTACATAGACATTTAAGCTTTTTCACACAAAGATTTAGCGCTTGTTACACACTGTCATTAGATTGTTATCAACATTACTTATCTTCTACTAACTGATTTTTCATATTAACTGTTACACCTCTCTCTGTTGCATATCTACATCTATTTCTATGTCATCTACCATTTCAGCTCCCAAAACCAGTCAAAAATATGTGCATATAGACCAAGTAAGAGAAACATTCCATCTATGTCCATGTCTTCTACCATTTCAGTTCCCAAACCAGTAAAAAAGAAAGTGGTAAAGTCTACATAGACCAAGTAATAGAAATATCAGGCACTCATTCGAAGCATACCCTGTTTGGTCTTCTCAAAGAATCTGTATGGTCACCCATTTCTTTACGACGCTTCCGCAGAGTAGCGTTATGAAATAGCCTTCGATCATCCTCATGCTTCACTGCTGCAGCTGCTGCTCTAAGAGCTGGGAAGGAAACCAATCCACATAAAAAAATAAAAAATAAAAAATCAAGAATAAAAATAAAAAAGCTCAAAAAAGTGAATTAGAATGTAACATGACTGTAAGTATAAGTTGGATGAAAACAATTTAGTTGAGAGAGAGAGAGAATGTAGTATTCATTTTAGAAAAGGTGGTGGAATATACCAAGATTAGGGATTAAAGACCCGGTCTCAATTTCTGCACTGCAAAGGGTACATCTTGACTGTGATGTAAACAATAATTGTAGTTATGATTTGTCTCTTCCCATCTAGAAGTAATAAATCCATCATAAAGGTAATGAAAAGAGCATAACTAGTAGTTAGATCTCAAAACTGACACCATGAAAGTTGAAACACCATGAAAGTTGAAACACATTTGAGGGACAGCATTCCTTTAATAATGTTTATAAAAAAAAATAAATAAATAAATATGTAAAACTTATATGTATCCCTTATTTTCATATTTAAATATATGGGTATGAAATCATTGAAAAGCAGAAAGATTAGAACCAGAAGTCCCAAGAACAAGAGAAATGCCAAAACGAAAGAAAATGAACGAACATGGAAAGAAAAATAATTACTAAAATGTGGTCGTACAACAAGGGCATACACATGCATGTGTACGTGTTAGTGGGTGCCTACACTTGAAACTAACTATGGTATTAGTAATGCTGCAGACACAAGATACAAGCCTTCAATTACATAGATCTATAGGCGTAAACGTATAAAGAAGACAACTCAACTTGTGGCCTTATGGATGGAGCTTATTAATTATTGGGCCTAAAGACCTTACCAAGCCCAATTACACCCTCTAAGTTTGGTCAAAGTTCTTCCCCATTTGGTTTAGGAGTTCAGTTTCTTTTCTTGCACACACAGTTTCTTTGCTTGCACCGTTTCAATTTAGTCCTCTAAAGTAAGGTTTCTTTCAAACCTTTTTAAGATTCAATTCACAATCCAATTTCTATTTAATTTCGTTAAGACAGCTGTTCCGTTACTGTTACCGTTTACTGTGATAATTTTGATTTTTTTTTTTTAATTAAAAATCCAGAAAATCAATATAAAAAATTAGGAAAATTAAAAATTAAATTTCTTTTTTCACAACACATTCAGTAAGAACACAAGAACATTCAACTCAGCAAAACCCAGAAATAACAAGAACACTCGGTTCAAAGCTCACAAACAAGAACATTCAACCCAGCAACCGTCCTCACCGCGGCTAGCCCCGACCAAGCCTCTATGATTGGCAGCTCAACCGCGCCAAGCGCATGGACCGTATCTCCCCTTCCACCCTCACCCTCGCCGTCCCCCATACCGATGGCCAACGGTTCTGCTCTTACCGCAACTCCAACGCCATTCACGCCCTTGATCTGAATTCGACCACGATCCAGACAGCGTCCCACACGCCGCCATAGGCGGTAACCCTGCGAACCACACACATACCTAACCCACTTCTCCCCTTTCCTTGGACGGTGCTGTGTACAATGGAGTCCGAATCGCCAGGAAATGCTTATTTTCACAGAGAAATCCCTAGAGGTTTGAGGTTTTTGATCTAAGATTTTGGCCAGTTCCAGCATTCTCTAGGTGGAAATTTTATTATTTTGGTTTGAGGTGGGTTTTTTGATATATGATGTTTGAGGTCCATAGTTTTTTTTCTTCTTCATCTGAGATTTTGGAAAAAAAGAAAATTTAATTTTTTAATTTTCCCAAATTTTGTTTATCATTTATTTTCTGTTTTTAATTAAAAAAAAAAAATCAAAATTATCACAGTCAAGTAAGGCACCATCCAGTTGAACTTTGACAATTAGAGAGTGTAACAGGCCTAAGCTGTAAAAATTATTTAAAATTTAAGCTTTATTTTATGTAATTTGTCATTTTCTTCCCCATTTGGTTTAGGAAAATTTCTTTTCTTGCAACACAGTTTCTTTGCTTGCAGAAAGTAAGGTTTCAAACCTTTAAGAACATTGTCTTGTAAGACAGCTTTTGATTGATTTAAATTTCATGTTGGCCAACTCAAGCCAACCCTAGGTGCTGACTCGTTGGTTTTCTTCGCTTGGTAGCTCCTAGTAGGCCGTCTGACTCCTAGGGCATTCCCTTTCTTTTCCAGTTCTTAATATTATTTTCATGTTTTGGTTTGTCCTGTGTCATAAGGCACCATCATTGAACCCAGAAGCAAAACCAATTAAACAATAATTTATGTCTTGCTATATGTTGGGCCTCCTTTTAATCAATTTGCAATTCATCCCCAAATTTAATTTATGATAAATGCAAGTGAATGGATATGTTGTGTGGTATGTGCCTATGTAATCCAATGTATTGCACCATTTCAACTACTAGGCATGAAGAAGAATAGCAAGACAATTGTAGGCAAGACATAATTTCACTACCAAATAAATGAAATTTTGGTAGTCTTATAGGCATGACTTTCAATCGAATTTTGCAGAAGGGACAACAGATGTGCAGCAATGATTGCTTTGAAGCGTCACAAGCCAAGCTTGTCCAGAGCCTTTTTGGTACCTATGGCCACTTGTCAGGCTTTGTGAGATTCTTGTACTTAGTTTTGAGAGTAGTAGCCTTAATGACATCATTGTAATCTAGACTTTAGGAACAGACTTTGGGAACTAGGCATCGTGAATCAATAGATTGAACTAAGTAGTTTAGATTAGTTTAGATTTGGAACTAGCCATGATTATTATTGCACATATTTAACTCCAAAGGCCTCTTCAACAAAGCAATTATTCTTTATAGTTTCTGTAAGCAATAGGGGATAGTCCTACTTACTGTTTCCATGACTCTTCTCAGCATCTGACCACCAAATGAATGTCCACATGAAACAACCACAGCATCTTCAAGAAATGCACCACTAAACATAGATAAATTGCCAAATTAAAAAAATAATAATAAAATAAGAAAACTAAACACATACAATGTAGTTAGACAATTTCATGCCAATTTTTCTTACTAGACAAATAGGGAAGAAAGCAAAAAATCTATGTACATTCTTTTTTTCTTTTTTTTTGTTGAGAGAACTAGCCTATACTAAAATTAGACTTTAGAGATAAGTTCATAATGGAAATCAAGATTTCGTAATAGACGACTGCAAATGGAGTAGTGACTACCATGTTTTTAAACACCTTAAACATATCATGGTGATTAGTGACCAGAAACTCTATTTAGGCGTTCCACCGTCACAAGGCACAAAGAAAATTTAAGATAACAAGTAATAACATCCCTTCATAAGAAGATACGGAAAATCTATGGCATGCACAAGTTAACTTTTAAGAAATGCTAAAATGAAAACATCCATTTTGTAAGTATTGATATGTAAGATTTTCACAAAATCTTACTTATCAAAAAGATTTTGTGAAAATCTTTATGATAGCTAAGTTATACCCACGCATCCTCGACCTTACTCTTACAAGGGGAATAGATGCCATTTGAGTTAGAACTCATTGGCATTTCTCAAAAATTCATACAGGGTTGATCATTTTCTATTAAAAGAGAAGCAGGAAAGATCATAATCCACTAAAAGAATATGGGGAAAAAGACTATATATACAATGTAGATGATCAAAAGTCACCTTGATTTCACTTGTTTAGAGTGTGCTTGTGAATGAAATGAATAAAACAAAAATGCAGTTTTATGTCCATTAATGATTCCAGAAGTAAGAAGCCTCATGATTTCACAACAATGTGATCCACTTTAAACAAATATAACCTATAGATTATCACAATGTCCTACACACATACTGGATACACAGTACACACACGTATAAAGAGGATTAGGTTTAAGTTATACTTGGTGTAATTTTTGGTAATTGTTATACCATTCAATATTTTTTAATTGACCAAGTATTTTATTAAACCCACTATCGGATTATAAGTTTTGCCTATACCTGTCATGTTCGTCAAATATCAAGATAATCAGAAAACAATTTATCTCATCCATAAATTGTTCAAAAGTTAGTTTTTTATGTTTTTCTAATATTATGAATTAGATAGAAACTGATATCCAATTGATATGAAATTTGGCATACATGATATGCATGGGGATGTGTTCTAATGGAGGGATTGACAAAATATTAACTTAATATAAAGTTATTAAGTAGTGTAACGAGTTCAAACTTATACCGAATGTATACACGTATGTATGTGTGTGTATTATGAAGCACGGGTACTCCAAAAATGGAGCCGTACCCGTACCGGATACTTTTTGGGTACTTGTACTCCTGGGGTACTTTTGCATGCGTACCCCAGGCGTACCCAAATTTTTCAACAAAAAAAAAAAAATTTCTTTCAATTTTTTCTTTTGGATATGTCACAAAAATAGATAAAAGTAGAGAAAGTAGTGGAAACATGAACTTTAAGTGTAACTATATATGTACACTTATTTTATTTACTCCTTTGGATCTTGATTTGTAATTTAAAAGACTATTGGCAATAGATATACTTTATTATCCATAATTGCTCTTAAATTCACATATGCTTATCAATATATGAAAAATATATGCATAATAATATATAAAAAAATTTAATAAAACATATATCCCCGCCGTACCGTACCCTACTTTTCTAAGAATTGTCGTACCGCCGTACCGTACCGGTACCCGTAGATCATACCATAGCATAGTTTGACCTCAAACTCAAAAGAGGGAAAAAGATCATAATAGCATAGTAGAAAAGGAACCTTTCTTAAATAAAAATGCATAGTAGAAAAGAAACTAAGTACAAACATAAAAACTCACGATACGGGATCCGAGAGAACACTCCTTAGTGACGGTTCCTTATTCAAACTGTTTCGAGCTACCTGTAAACCAAAAAAAAAAAAAGGATCGGTAAATAAAATTTATTAACATATGATGTTGTCAAGATACACATTCTCAAATTGTAATTAGCAATTGTAGAAACGATTATTTTAAATCTAACATCATAGAGCTCTTTTTTTTTAATAGGTAATAAGTATTATTAATGAAAACTCTATGAGTGCATAAAGCATGCACAACAAGAGAATAAAAGACATACAAAGAGTATAGATCAGGGGTTTAAAGATAAAGAAGAAAAAAATTGCATAACAGTAAGACTAGAAGTTAGCCCCCAAGCCCGAGACCACTCGAATAAGGTCGTGGCGAAGCAGTCCAACACTTGATTCACCGTTTTCGCCTCCTCCTCGAATGTACGCCTATTACACTCACACCACAAAGTCCACATCAGACAAGGAGGGACTAAATTCCACGATTCAGAAGAATGCCTCCTACCAGCATAGAGCTCCACAATCTTGTTTGGCAAAAAGATGTTTACCCTCAGGATAAAAACTGCCTTTTCCTTTCTTTCTTGTTTGGTCAACTCAAAAATTCAAACGTTTCAGAGATGCAGTGGAAATGGGTAAAAATTTTGGAAACACATGATAGCAGAGAATCAAACGATTAAGTTTTATATATACAAAACACAACCACAAAAGACAAAGTCTACTCCAATAGCATAATTAGTTTGACATATTATTCCCTCAGTGCCATATACTTTTTTTTTTTGATAAGTTCCCTCAGTGCCATATTGTTGGTCCTATTTAGAAATTCCAACTTTCTAAAAGGACATCATTTAATACATTGTCTTTCAAATTATAATGTATAAGTTTCCAAAACTACTCTCCTTAATTTAAACTCAAATTAAGAAAATGAAAAAGGGATATTGACTTTTTAAATAAAGTAAAGCATAAATTAGAAAACTTATTAAAACTTTTTTATCGACTTTTTAAAGTGAACAAATTTTGTGACATCTCAAAATGGAATTAAGGACCAAGAATATGAAATGGAGGGAGTACAAGTATCAACTTAAGCAAGCACGCGTACAGATTCATGTTTAATCATACTCAACTGGGCACATCAGATGAAACAGAAAGTGAATTGTTCTATATCTGTGATGCTCACTGCATGAGAGCAAGCCCAAAAGAAGTGAAAGGGAACGGCTCTTTACAAACTAACCAAAGCTCACACAAGATGCTTTTTCAACCACTCTGAAAATTTTATATTGGTATCTAACTATTGTTGAGTGAAAATTTTATAATAGCCAGATCCTTTTTAATTGCCCAACAAAGGAAAGGGCCCAATGGAAAAGAAAGACGAAGCAAAAGATGGCCCTTAATCATTGAAATGGATGACAGCTCACCCAAAACAAGAGAGGAATATCAAGTACATGTCTTTGATAAAAAAATAAATAAATAAATAAAACCCCAAAGACCCTAATGTTTTCCTAACTAGTAGAATCTCTAACTCTTATTATCCCATGCCCCCCTTTCCTCCACTCCTCTGTAAAACACTTTTCAGCTTCAGATGGTCACTATGTTTTCTATTTTGATCATGAAGTAAAAAGATTTGAGGAAATGGTGATGTTTCAGCCAAACAAAACTGACTTAAATTTATCCTTTTTAAGGCACTGGAGTTTCAAGGCTCCCAGTCTTTCATGCCCGTTTTCCACAAAACTTAATAAGTTTCCTCCATTTCAATAGGCATAAACAATAACTAATCTACAATTAAATGGAAAGCTATTCAGACTGGGCAATTGAATTTAGTGTTTAGAGGGACTTAGTTGTCAAATGCATCAGAACCCTAGTTCACATACAAAGAAGCCTCAAAAAATGAAGTATAGAACTTAAAACATATAGAGTTTGTACTTATTAATGGCCCATTGGCCTGTAGGCCAACTGGCACATCCACCCGGTGGGGTATGTCTGGAATCCCCCCCCATGCTTTACCTAGCAAAAAAAAATTTTGTACTTATTAACGATTTCCTTGAGATCTCTTAAATTATTTTAGTTCAAGATGAGTTGCTTGAAAACCCCAAGGGGTAGCACAATCAGATAGGGACTACGTCTCATGAAGCGGAGGTCACTGTTTAAATATTCCCTTCCCCCTCCCTCCCCTTCAGGCCAAAACTTACCAAAAAATATGAGTTGCTTGAAGATAGAACTTACGTAAGTATTATCAGAACGACTGCACAATACATCTTCCTCAGCAGAAAGGTCATCCATAAACTGGCTTACAGATATCGGCACATAGCTCTGAGGAATGACATGACCAGCTGCTGCAATTGGAGAACAATCTAATATAGCGTTACCCTGCGGCATGAGCCTAAACGCAAGTGATGTCCTACAATCACAAAGCAAAATTTAACTGAACATCTTAGGAAGTCAAATGCAATATTTGAAAAGTTCACTTCATCAAATTCATCGCAAAAGAAACTGCTTTAAAATAACTTGTACCTCCCACTACCATTAGTGCCTGACATATAGTCAGGAGCAGCTCTATATGATGCAGCAGGACGAAGGCCAGCAGTAGCATGACTAAGTGCCTTGCCTGTAAGCAGTAAAAGATCCCCAGGAGCTGACCCACCATCTGCTAAGTACCACCGACCATTGGGATCACAAACCTGTTGAAGAAAATAGCTCATATATATAATTTGAGGGGCACGTCAATCAGAAACACCACAAACCTTTTTTATTGGACATACATGCCAATCAAGTAACGCTAAGTAAGCCAAATAATAAAGTACAACTACAGAATTACAAAAAAGCATTCGAAGACTATTACCAACATCTAAGAAAACCACATTCATTTAATATCAAAGTCATCATCAAGTAATAGAAAGACACCTGAAGACCGGGACTGTCAGAGGAAACCAATGTCACCAATCCTTTCTCCACTTCACCATTTATTGCTGGCTTCCCGCCTCCTATAGCACCCTTACCATTTTGCAAAGAAGCACTTAAGTAGGTCGCAACAAGCACCGATGAGGACACCTCATTCACAGGCAATGGGGTATCATCAAGCAAATGATTGAAAACACTGAACAATACATGCTGTTGTAATTAGATATATAGAAGAAATTGAATATCAGAAAAACCACAAGCTAAGTATAAAATAAAGATCAATTATCACAATACTTACTCGCTTCGCAAACGAAGATGCCTTGCTATTGCACATAGAGCAGCACGAGCCGCCTTTCCCATGCACCTATATATATCAGCCATGCATGGGGGAGATGAGTCCCAATCTTCTAAAGCCCTGCAACACGGCAAGCTCATGAATCTTTAATTTGTAAAGAATAATAGTGGCAGTACAATGACAACAATAATTAGAATAATAATAAATCTTCTTATACAAGTAATAAAATCCATTAAAGAGCACAATACAGGGCGCAACCTTACTACATAGGATGTATACTAGAGAAACACCCTAAAACAAAACTATCATCTAAAAATCAAAATACAAAGAATACAAACAAATTCGAAATGGTATTTCACTTTTTTTCCCAAGAATGTTTTATAGGTAATTCTAGATATAATTTTAAATATTGGATCTATGGAGAAGGGTTAGAATGAAAATTCCGATGCCTTAGGCATTCAATATAAGTCTAAAGAGATGAATAGAGTCCCAAATAACGTGTACAAAAATTAACAGAAGATTGAAGAGATTCCAAGAGAAATAAATAATTTAGAGAGTGTTGAAAAGGCACTATCTTGTTTTTTTTTTTTTTTAATAAATTAAAAAAAAAAAAAAAGAAAGATACTATACATTTTCCTTGGGAAATTTGTCCTCTTCCAGGATTTAATTTGGTTCATGAAAGCATTAGTGATGTTGTAGCTGCCTTCCAATCAAAGAGAGCCCTCAAGGACAAGGGGACACGTGCATAATATGGTCTGCTTGTTGTTTGCTTGCTTACCATTTGTTGGCAATAAGAATTGAATCTAAAATCTGTCTAGTCTGCTTGTTGTTTGCTTGCTTACCATCATCCATAAGGTATGATGGCTATATGTAAAAAATATCCATTCATTATGAAGGTTCTCTCACCTTTGATAAAAACATTTTGTGTGTTCAACAACAACCTCCCTAACACATTCTTCAATCTACTAGCCAACGTTTTTGCCAAAATCTCATACACACCACTAACAAGAATAATAGACCTAAAATACTTAACATTTACAACCCTAGCATTAAGACTTTTGTAAACATAACTTGCCATGCAAAGTGTGAAACACATGCATAATATCGTCTTTCACAACACATTAGCAAGACTAGGAAAAAGCAATTGAACAAACTATCTGATTTGACATTTTGCCACCATTTAAACTACTCAAAACATATAACACATCCTCCTCCTCAAATGGCTTATCTAAGCAACCAGTTCTCTTCAACATCAATAGAAGAATACTGTAGGCCATCCACCTTAGGACAAAATTCCAGATTAATGATTAAGTTCAGTCATATTGTACAATTGAATCCCAAATCTCTTCTTGATTGGATGTGTTGTGACCAACTTTCAGATACTAATAAAATTATCCATATCGTAAGAATTGGGCATAGATGAAAAAACATAGTATTTTTATCACCTTCTCTTAAGTCTTAACTAAGGTGAACTTGATTTTTTATAATCGGTAATTACGCACACCCAATAGGTTTTGAACTCATGACCTCACCCTCCACCACTCTTACAAGGGGAGGAGGTGTCATTTGACCTAGAACTCATTACACAAAATGTTCTCAATTTTCATTGCAACTTCCATAAGCTTAACCAACTCCAATTCCAAATTTAGCAACTATCGTTCTAACCATTTCCACATCTTGTAATATCCTCTCCTCTTCTACCGTCAACCTAAAGCCATATATTTTCAAACTCGAAACAAACCTCCCCTGCTGATGCTTCAGCCATAACAAAAGTTCTCTTCACATTCTAGAGTTACCAAATAAAAACACCCCCTTCCAACGGAATGTGCATCAAACCCTACTTTAAAGAAAAAAAATATATATAAAATTTTGCAAAATTTGTACTTCCACTTGAAAAGTGAGTCACATTAAAATTTCCTCCACTAAAACAAACATGCAATTAACCAAAAGGTCAAAATCCAAACAGCATTTTGATAAATAAAATAAAAAAGCACAAATTGGATACCTGCCGGCTCGGTACATGTAAACGCCACGGCTTCCCTTGGCAACCACAGTCTGCTGCTGCTGCTGCTGTTGCTGAGCCCTAGTTCTAAAATATAGCCGCGCCGCTTCCAAGCCGCAGCGCATGAGCGCGGCATCCTCGGTCCCCAATTCGATCACCGCGGCATTGTGCCTCATCAAGGACCCAGCCAACGCCTCCACCGCCCTCACATAGGACCCGCCGGGAGCCCCATCGTACGGGGCGATATCCGAGAGGCGGACCCTTGCGAGCGGGCACGCCATCAAGGGAGCAGCAGCGGCAGGCTCCCCCGACGGATGCACCGCCGCGATCGGCACCAGCAGGCCAATAGCATGATCCAACGCGTGACGGTGGGGACTGGGCCCCGCTGGTGCTGATGCTGAAAGGGAGACTGATTGTGGATTATTGATTGAGTGTGACTGCGTGGATGGTGGTGATCTAAGGGAGGATTGGGGATTGATTGGCTGTGACGCCAGTGCAGAAGTCTGTTGTTGCTGCTGCTGCTGCTGCATCACCGTCACAACCATCAATCATCCTGAAGAACTCTTTTGGTTTCCAGTGTATTTGTTTTGCTTTGCTTCACAAAAGAAATGGTGTGTGTTATTTGAATATTTTTATGGTTATTTGAATAAATTTGAGTAGCATATGAAAACTGAAATGGAAAGGAAAGGGTTTGGTTTAGGAGTGTATGTATATTTAGTATTAATATATGCTATTGCATAGGGTTTTGGTTTGAGAGGTTGTGCTTTATATTTGCTACTGGGCAGGAGAAAGGAGTCTCATGGGAGGGAGCCTGTTTCTTCTTTTCTTGCTTTTCCTTTTTTTTTCTTTTTATATTTATTATTCTTCACCAGTGTGGCTGAGGCCTGAGATTGTCTTATGTGCTTTGTGGCATATCACATCTAGTACAAATATTAAAAATACTGTGATTAGCAACAACAAAAAAATAAAAAATTGGGTTCCTTAAGCTGCATTAGATTAGATTATTGCAAATATATTTTGAATTCCAGCCAAATGAATTTTGACAAGATATATTTTATTTATTGAGGTAAAAGGTAGAAAAAAAAAAATAGTGTTTGATAGTATACCAAAACTCTTATTAAAAATAATTATTTTAATGAAATTACATTTGATTATGTTATTGAAGAATGCAATTTTTTCATAAAATAGTTATTTAAAAAAAAAAAAAAAAAAAAATATTAGGAAATCAATCATTTTTTTTTAAATAATAACCAAGCTGACAAAAAAAAAAAAAAAAAAAACCAATATCGCATATAATCAATCTCTACACTAAAAACTAGTAATCTCCCTCCCCAAAAAGCCCCACCCCTCTATGAGGGTGTGGGTTCGATCTCCTAGGATCTTCAAAATATACGTGTGTGTGAGTTTAGATTAGAATTTCTATCATATATTAAAAAAAAAAAAAAAAAAATAGCCAACAACAATTCTCCCTAATTTCTCTTCAGTTTTCACAATTTTTCTCAATTAATACAACCAACTAAACCAACACCGTATTGACAATATCCACGAAACCGAGTTTGCTACAATCCAATACGTAGCAACTGATAAGACCATTCACATATATTGTTTAAACAAGTCACATGACTCATTAAATAAGTCATGTGACTAAAAATGTATGTGAATGATCGTATGAGTTAGCACATAATGGGTTGCAAGAAGTTGGCTACAAATTGTGTCTATATCCACAGTCCCAAATCACCACCACGCCATCAACCATATACTCCAGTGACACCAACACACCGTGAATCCACCCAAGAAAACTTAGAAATCACCCTCCATACAAATCATGTGGGGGCTGCCAATGAGAATGGAGGGGCAAGAACTTAAGAAGCCTATGAAAGAAAAATGAGAGAGGAAAAAAAAATAGGTGAGAAAAAATTGTTTAAGGATGAATATGTAAATTAAAACAAAAAAACTCCAATGCAAAAGAAAGAAACCATTAAATAACGAATAACTGATTAACATTGTCAATTAATAAGTGGGAGTGACCAAATATTTTGCAACAAACAGTAGTCAAACATAACTTGACCTTTATTGGAAGAAATAACGATGAGGAAATTAATACTCATTATTATATAAATTAATAAGTCATTCTTTTATTTTAATCACTATCTAGTTCTTCTTCCTTTTCCTCTTAATTTAGACTTTGATTTGAAAATCCTTGTGTTTAGGCTATCTTCCAAACCTCTGTTACTCCAAGTGAATAGATCCAATTTCAGTAGGTTCAGTGAAACAATGTAAAGTATCATATACTTGTCATGCCATAAATTAATCAAAGACTAAAATCTGACAATGATTTAAATAAGAAAGTCTACGAGAAGAATAAACTCTCACAATAATTTAATAACAAATTTGTTTTGAGTTGTGGTGAGTCACAATGTAATATATCTTTTGAATTGTGGAGGGTTAACACTTATGACTTAAACCCATCACTTGTGAGAAAATATTTGTGAGAACTTGTTGTGTGGTAGGAAAACTCTATTTAAATACTTTTTTTAGTGCTAACAAGAGTGTAGGCGGCGTAAGTTCACCAAATAGCCCCAAGCTGACTGTATTAATTATCAGACGTATCATTTAATTATTGGAATGGTAGACGGGTGAACCACGTCACCCGGTGGACTGAATAATTTCTCATTGATGAGGAAGTATACTTGGAACAACCAGTACATGGATTTGAACTTCCCATAAATGATAAGAAAGTCGGTAAATTAATGAGAATCAAGAAGAATAAAAACATCGGTAAATTAATGAGAATCAAGAAGAATAAAAACATAGTGGGGGTTATTCACTGTTGTAGTGTGAAGATACTTCTCAAAGGATAAAGATAAGTTAGAATATTTGAAGGGTAGTAACACGGCTTGAGTATGCTTTGCTAGGAAATTGGTAGCATCATGCGTTGAACAAGGCCAGATTTTGCCTTTATATAGACTTCGCGACATGTGTAATTCGAATTTAGATCACTAGAGCATTTGAATGAGTCAATGTATATCTAAAGAAAATGATATTCATATGCCACTTATTTTTTTTTTATAACAGTAGTAGATATTCATATGCCACTAAAGTTATTAGTGTGAGTGATAACAAGTCCATGTCAGGTTCGATATTGACTCATGATGTGGGTGCTATCTTCGGGCATTAAAGATATAAAAGTATGTTTCTTACTCCACCGTGGAATTAGAATCTAGGGGCTTCTTTGGTTTCGTAGGTTAGTCATTTCGAATAATATACATGTCATTTTGGGGTATAATACTTATCATTAAAGGATAACATACTTATCATTTGGGATTACATTAAATGTTACCCAAAATAACATAAATATAATATCAAATGACACATATTATTCCAAATGACATATATCTTACCACTCATGATGCCAAAGATTTTCCCGTATTTATAGCATTAGGGCAACATGCAATGAAAAGATAATGGTTGAGAATTGTGATATTGAAAATAGAGTCGTGGCCACAATAGTTACAAACCATTTTCCTTTGTAGTGTATTGGTGAAGCCACCATGTCTAGAATATACACTAGGGAGTCTAAACATACAATTATGAGATATAAATGCATAAGACAATTGATAGTTGATATTATATCAGTCGTTTACGTAAAGTCAATAATAACTTAGTGAATCCTTTCACTACAAGTTTGTCTTGAGAATTGGAAATAAACATCCATTAAAATGAGACTAAGAATAGAATCATCAATAATGGGAACTCAACCTCGAATAGATTTAATCTAAAGAAATTTAAATGGTAACAACAAGTTTTGATTAGTTTAGCACTAAATTTTTTAAAATCCCACTTAGGATGGATTAGTGTTGTATGTTATGCTTGTGGAGGATGAGTTTTTTTTCTCTTAATGAATAAGTTCAATATATAGTTAGATGTTCGTGTAAAATGACATAAGAAGGAATTACACCTATCACCTATGTAAGCATAGAAGTGGTCTCATTTCTAAACAAGAGCTAGGATTTTCTCTTGTAAATGCTCATTAATCTAAGTAGTAGCATAAGGCCATAAAGAAGTTGTAAATTTATGGTGTAAATGATGCTTTCATGTGTGTATTGTTTCCGACCCTGAGACATAAAGTTTTGGTTTAAGCTTAGGCCTCCATTAACTTCTTGGAGTCTTGAGATGATTATACTAAGAGTACATTTAAGTTGAATATTACCTTCTTTTATGTATGACAAACTATTAACCTAAATCAAATATGGATATTACAACCTAGTGGTGGATTCGTATATATATATATATATAGGTTGTAATATGTGGTTGGATATGGATATTACAACCTAATATTAAAAGTGGAAGAATGAAAAATGATTAAAGGTGAAAAAAGATAGGTTCAGAGAATTTCACTCGAAATTCCCTCATAACCTATAGCCCTCTCTTAGCCGTATCTCTCTCCCTCTGTTGTCGTTGACAGAAGCCTCTGTTCACAATATACCATCTATCGTTCTGATTGTTGGAACCCGCTCTCTCATTCACAGAAAAATCAAAGTCAGAAAGCATTCACGCGCTGCCACGCGCCGGTGAGTTTCCCGAATTCTACCTCCCACCGCCGCAGATGCTCCGTTCATCTCACCACCACCACGGGTTTTCGTCGGCATCATATCTTCCATTTGACAAAATTTGTGAATTGACTGGTAACGCGCTGCCACGCACCGGTGATATTTTCAGCAAAATTTTGCACCCAAATACGCGCCTTCTGGTTCAAATCCGCTCTGAGACCCGACCCGCGAACTGATCGTGATCTCAAGCTAAAAGAGTCACCCTAGCTACAGTTCGAAAAGTTACCCATTATTTTTTGTTTTGTTGCTTTGTCTTGTCTTTTTCAGGAACTCTTCACTCTTTCATTAGTTAAATGGACATTCAACCTCATGGTCATCTGAGACATCCCCATCCCAAGAGTCACTCTGAAAACGAAATTATCACCGCCCTACGCCCATGAGCTTCCTTGTTGCTGCACGATTGCTTCTTGTTATGAAGATGAATTTTTTTTGGTGAATCCCGTGACAATCTGAATCTGTCTACTATTGTCTTTCGTGACGTCTGGTGTCTTTCGTGACAATTGTCTCTTCCGTCTAGGGTCTTCTGTGAAAATTCTTCTATTCCGTCTAGTGTCTTTCATGACAATCCATCTGTTCTGTCTGGTGTCTTCCGTGACAAATCCGTCTGGTGTCTTAAGACAGTTATAACAACATTTTAAAAGTTATGTATCTTCACAAGCGACAGTTTTCAATTGTACATTTTCATTAGTATCTCTTCATCTTCATTTGTTTATAAATAATCATCCATATTCATTTTTTTTTTTCACATCTATTATAGAAATCCACCGGATTTTACAAATTTTCTATTTGTAAAATCATAACTAAATTTGTATCAATCCCTTGAAGTTGTCCCAAGATTTTGAAAGGAGCTTTAAACCCAAGATTTTGTGAAGCTAGTGCCTCATATAAAAAAGGCCAAAGTTTTTTGGTTAATGCATTGCATTCAATTGCATTGTTGTTTTTCGTTATGCTTTCTTACTTTTGTTTATTTATTTTTAAATATAAGGAGTAAAAATACTTAGAGTAAATTATATTTTAAACCTTATAATTTAATGAGTGTAACAAATTAAACCACATAGTTCAAGTAACAAATCTATATATCTATATATATATATATATATATATATATTATTATTAAAGCATAAAACATATCATTAATAAATTAAATACTCACTACCCCATAATAAAAATAACACAATTAATAAATTAAATACCCACTATCCTATAATAAAAACTATACCATTAATAAATTAAATACTTACTACCCAATTATATGCTCCAATTAAAGCCAAATATATTAAACACAATATATGTTATTTTAAATATGCATTTAAATTATAATTTGGGCATTCGTTCCAGTGGTCATTTCTCTCTTCAAAAAGTTTCACCCCTCTGTGAGGATGAGGGCATGGGTTCAATTCCTATGTAAACTTTTTTACTTTTTACTTTTTTTTTTTTAGGCGCAAAGGGAATAACATCTTAACATTTTTTTTCTTTCTATGTGTTAAATTTTCCTAAGATGCGTGTTAGATTTAAGATGATATTGTCATTTTTATCTCCGTGGACCAATTTGTTATGTGATGGACTTCTAAGGTCACAAATATTGTTTATGTGATTATTAATAAGTGATAAATTGCCCAAAAAAAAAAAATGAAAAGAGAAACAAAATAAAGTCAAAAAAGGTAAAGATGGGATAAATGTGACAAATTGTATTATTTATTTGTAATATCAAAGTGTTGTAAGTTAAACAAAAATGAGAAATCTCTGAATATTTAGAATCCCTATATGAAACAATTGAAGTTCACCAAAGTGATTGAAATTCATAAACGATGTGAAGTGAGTTTTTTTATTTTTTGCTAAGTCAATACAACCCCAGGATATAAACCCCCAATTGACTTTATGTTCAATATCCCCAGGTGATGAAATATAATAAAAATCATTATAATACATTTGATGAGATATAATAAAAATGATCATTTCTATTTTTAAGCGCAAAGAAAAATTATTTACATTTTCTATTTTGCACTCTTTTTTTTTCTAAATTTTTTTTCCTTTTCATTATTGTTATTATTTCTTCATTCTTCTTAGTTTAGTTGCTTTGTTAGGAACTTATTTATAGAAAAATAATGAAAAAGAGCTACGCATTGTGCGGGTTATAGTCTACTATAAACTAATAGATGAGGCCTTAGCTTTCTCTTAAGACATGTTACATCAAACTTTCTATTCTCATAAAAAACCAAGTCAGCAATCTATTTCCCTTTTCAATCAACATGCTATTTTCTTTTTCAACTTTTTTTTTTTTAAATATTTCCATCCCCCATTTATATCTATCTATTAATACTCACATTCAATTGAAATTTGATTAGTCAAATAATTTAAAACGTCCATTTGAGAATATATTCCTTTTATGTCATCCATATTTATATCTATCTATTAATACCCACATTCAGTTGAAATTTGATTAGTCAAATAATTTGAAACGTCAATTTAAAGAAATATCTATGTACAATATCTAATAGTCAAGGCTATACATGAAGCCACATCATTGTATGTCATATTACCCATATTTTTCCTCTTGCAAACCAATATTGCCACCCACTTTAGAGGTGAAGAGCCATCATTATTTCTTATTCGGTAATGTCACTCCTCATTTAAAAAAAAAAAATTAAAGCCATCAATGTATTTCATTAAATCATTTTCCGTTATAGCACACATATTTGTAATTTGTAAAGTCTATAGTCATCATTGGTTTTTAATTTTCATTTATGTCAGCCACATTTGGAATTTAAAAAGTAGCACGCATTTATTTACTCTTAATTACTCCACCTTTATTTTCCGGTTATGTTACCCACATTTGGAAGTTTTATACTAATCATTATTTTTCTATTATATAAACTAATAGATAAGGCCTCAGCTTTCTCTTAAGACATGTCACATCAGACTTTCTATTCTCATAAAAAACCACGTCAGCTAGCATTCTATTTCCCTTTCCAATCAATATGCTATTTTCTTTTTCAATTTTTTTTTTTAAATATTCCCTCCCCCATTTATATCTATCTATTAATACTCACATTCAGTTGAAATTTGATTAGTTAAATAATTTAAAACGTCCATTTGAGAATATATTCCTTTTATGCCACCCATATTTATATCCATCTTTTAATACGCACATTTAGTTGAAATTTGATTAGTCAAATAATTTGAAACGTCAATTTAAGGAAATATCTATGTACAATATCTAATAGTAATAGTCAAGGCTATACATGAAGCCACATCATTGTATGTCATATCACCCGCATTTTTCCTCTTACAAACCAATATTGCCACCCACTTTAGAGGTGAAGAGCCATCATTATTTCTTATTAGGTAATGTCACTCTCATTTTAAATTTTTTTTGAAGCTATCAATTATTTCATTAAATCATTTTCCATTATAGCACACATATTTGGAATTTGTAAAGTCTATAGTCGTTATAGCACACATATTTGGAATTTGTAAAGTATATAATCATCATTGGTTTTTAATTTTCATTTATGTCAGCCACATTTGGAATTTAAAAAGTAGCACGTATTTATTTACTCTTAATTACTCCACCTCTATTTTCTGGTTATGTTACCCACATTTGGAAGTTTTATACCAATCATTATTTTTCTATTATATAAACTAATAGATAAGGCCTCAACTTTCTCTTAAGACATATCACATCAGACTTTCTATTCCCATAAAAAACCACGTCAGCTAGCATTCTATTTCCCTTTTCAATCAATATGCTATTTTCTTTTTCAATTTTTTTTTTTAAATATTCCCGCCCCCATATATATCTATCTATTAATACTCACATTCAGTTAAAATTTGATTAGTTAAATAATTTAAAACGTCCATTTGAGAATATATTCCTTTTATGCTACCCATATTTATATCTATCTTTTAATACCTACATTCAGTTGAAATTTGATTAGTCAAATAATTTGAAATGTCAATTTAAGGAAATATCTATGTACAATATCTAATGGTAATAGTCAAGGCTATACATGAAGTCACATCATTGTATGTCATATCACCCGTATTTTTCCTCTTGCAAACCAATATTGCCACCCACTTTAGAGGTGAAGAGCCATCATTATTTCTTATTCGGTAATGTCACTCTCATTTTAAAAAAATTTAAAGCCATCAATGTATTTCATTAAATCATTTTCCATTATAGCACACATATTTGGAATTTGTAAAGTCTATAGCCATCATTGGTTTTTAATTTTCATTTATGTCAGCCACATTTGGAATTTAAAAAGTAGCACGCATTTATTTACTCTTAATTACTCCACCTCTATTTTCCGGTTATGTTACCCACATTTGGAAGTTTTATACCAATCATTATTTTTCTATTATATAAACTAATAGATAAGGCCTCAACTTTCTCTTAAGACATATCACATCAGACTTTCTATTCCCATAAAAAACCACGTCAGCTAGCATTCTATTTCCCTTTTCAATCAATATGCTATTTTCTTTTTCAATTTTTTTTTTAAATATTCCCGCCCCCATATATATCTATCTATTAATACTCACATTCAGTTAAAATTTGATTAGTTAAATAATTTAAAACGTCCATTTGAGAATATATTCCTTTTATGCTACCCATATTTATATCTATCTTTTAATACCTACATTCAGTTGAAATTTGATTAGTCAAATAATTTGAAATGTCAATTTAAGGAAATATCTATGTACAATATCTAATGGTAATAGTCAAGGCTATACATGAAGTCACATCATTGTATGTCATATCACCCGTATTTTTCCTCTTGCAAACCAATATTGCCACCCACTTTAGAGGTGAAGAGCCATCATTATTTCTTATTCGGTAATGTCACTCTCATTTTAAAAAAATTTAAAGCCATCAATGTATTTCATTAAATCATTTTCCATTATAGCACACATATTTGGAATTTGTAAAGTCTATAGCCATCATTGGTTTTTAATTTTCATTTATGTCAGTCAAATTTGGAATTTAAAAAGTAGAACGCATTTATTTACTCTTAATTACTCCACCTCTATTTTCTGGTTATGTTACCCACATTTGGAAGTTTTATACCAATCATTATTTTTCTATTATATAAACTAATAGATAAGGCCTCAGCTTTCTCTTAAGACATGTCACATCAGACTTTCTATTCCCATAAAAAACCACGTCAGCTAGCATTCTATTTCCCTTTCCAATCAATATGCTATTTTCTTTTTCAATTTTTTTTTTTAAATATTCCCTCCCCCATTTATATCTATCTATTAATACTCACTTTCAGTTAAAATTTGATTAGTTAAATAATTTAAAACGTCCATTTGAGAATATATTCCTTTTATGCCACCCATATTTATATCCATCTTTTAATACGCGCATTTAGTTGAAATTTGATTAGTCAAATAATTTGAAACGTCAATTTAAGGAAATATCTATGTACAATATCTAATAGTAATAGTCAAGGCTATACATGAAGCCACATCATTGTATGTCATATCACCCGCATTTTTCCTCTTACAAACCAATATTGCCACCCACTTTAGAGGTGAAGAGCCATCATTATTTCTTATTAGGTAATGTCACTCTCATTTTAAAATTTTTTTTGAAGCTATCAATGTATTTCATTAAATCATTTTCCATTATAGCACACATATTTGGAATTTGTAAAGTCTATAGTCGTTATAGCACACATATTTGGAATTTGTAAAGTATATAATCATCATTGGTTTTTAATTTTCATTTATGTCAGCCACATTTGGAATTTAAAAAGTAGCACGTATTTATTTACTCTTAATTACTCCACCTCTATTTTCTGGTTATGTTACCCACATTTGGAAGTTTTATACCAATCATTATTTTTCTATTATATAAACTAATAGATAAGGCCTCAACTTTCTCTTAAGACATATCACATCAGACTTTCTATTCCCATAAAAAACCACGTCAGCTAGCATTCTATTTCCCTTTTCAATCAATATGCTATTTTCTTTTTCAATTTTTTTTTTTAAATATTCCCGCCCCCATATATATCTATCTATTAATACTCACATTCAGTTAAAATTTGATTAGTTAAATAATTTAAAACGTCCATTTGAGAATATATTCCTTTTATGCTACCCATATTTATATCTATCTTTTAATACCTACATTCAGTTGAAATTTGATTAGTCAAATAATTTGAAATGTCAATTTAAGGAAATATCTATGTACAATATCTAATGGTAATAGTCAAGGCTATACATGAAGTCACATCATTGTATGTCATATCACCCGTATTTTTCCTCTTGCAAACCAATATTGCCACCCACTTTAGAGGTGAAGAGCCATCATTATTTCTTATTCGGTAATGTCACTCTCATTTTAAAAAAATTTAAAGCCATCAATGTATTTCATTAAATCATTTTCCATTATAGCACACATATTTGGAATTTGTAAAGTCTATAGCCATCATTGGTTTTTAATTTTCATTTATGTCAGTCACAATTTGGAATTTAAAAAGTAGCACGTATTTATTTACTCTTAATTACTCCACCTCTATTTTCTGGTTATGTTACCCACATTTGGAAGTTTTATACCAATCATTATTTTTCTATTATATAAACTAATAGATAAGGCCTCAACTTTCTCTTAAGACATATCACATCAGACTTTCTATTCCCATAAAAAACCACGTCAGCTAGCATTCTATTTCCCTTTTCAATCAATATGCTATTTTCTTTTTCAATTTTTTTTTTAAATATTCCCGCCCCCATATATATCTATCTATTAATACTCACATTCAGTTAAAATTTGATTAGTTAAATAATTTAAAACGTCCATTTGAGAATATATTCCTTTTATGCTACCCATATTTATATCTATCTTTTAATACCTACATTCAGTTGAAATTTGATTAGTCAAATAATTTGAAATGTCAATTTAAGGAAATATCTATGTACAATATCTAATGGTAATAGTCAAGGCTATACATGAAGTCACATCATTGTATGTCATATCACCCGTATTTTTCCTCTTGCAAACCAATATTGCCACCCACTTTAGAGGTGAAGAGCCATCATTATTTCTTATTCGGTAATGTCACTCTCATTTTAAAAAAATTTAAAGCCATCAATGTATTTCATTAAATCATTTTCCATTATAGCACACATATTTGGAATTTGTAAAGTCTATAGCCATCATTGGTTTTTAATTTTCATTTATGTCAGTCAAATTTGGAATTTAAAAAGTAGAACGCATTTATTTACTCTTAATTACTCCACCTCTATTTTCTGGTTATGTTACTCCACATTTGGAAGTTTTATACCAATCATTATTTTTCTATTATATAAACTAATAGATAAGGCCTCAACTTTCTCTTAAGACATATCACATCAGACTTTCTATTCCCATAAAAAACCACGTCAGCTAGCATTCTATTTCCCTTTTCAATCAATATGTTATTTTCTTATTTCAATTTTTTTTTTTAAATATTCCCTCCCCCATTTATATCTATCTATTAATACTCACATTCAGTTGAAATTTGATTAGTCAAATAATTTAAAATGTCCATTTAAGAATATATTCCTTTTATGCCACCCATATTTATATCTATCTTTTAATACCCACATTCAATTGAAATTTGATTAGTCAAATAATTTGAAACGTCAATTTAAGGAAATATCTATGTACAATATCTAATAGTAATAGTCAAGGCTATACATGAAGCCACATCATTGTATGTCATATCACCCATATTTTTCCTCTTGCAAACCAATATTGCCACGCCCTTTGGAGGTGAAGAGCCATCATTATTTTTTATTCGGTAATATCACTCTCATTTTAAAAAAATTTAAAGCCATCAATGTATTTCATTAAATCATTTTCCGTTATAACACACATATTTGGAATTTGTAAAGTCTATAGTCATCATTGGTTTTTAATTTTCATTTATGTCAGCCACATTTGGAATTTAAAAAGTAGCACGTATTTATTTACTCTTAATTACTCCACCTCTATTTTCCCGTTATGTTACCCACATTTGGAAGTTTTATACCAATCATTATTTTTCATTAAATTCATTATGATAAATGCGCTTTTCTATATATAAGGATGTGTTACACTGCAAAAAACCAACTTGACAAATAAAATTTCGAGGATGGTGAAAATAAGGTTGGTAGGAATATTTTTTTGTTCACTATTCCATTAAAAATTAATTTGAATGCTATCATGAATATTTAATTTTGGTTCTCTGTCTGATTCTAATTCTATCATGACTATTTATTTTCGATTCTCTATCATGAATATTCTAATTCTACCTTGAAAAATGTTTTGGATCCTCTCTCTCTCTCTCTCTCTCTAACCCATTTATGTGGTGTTTTTTCATCCTATATTAGTGATAGCTGCAAAATAACATATCTAAGTTATGTTTTCATAAGAGATAATAGGAGAAAGAGAATGGTATCCATTCTTAGGTTATATCATTTATAACAAAATCATTACATATTTCGCGCATAGCGCGGGTCTATGACTAGTGAAATCTTAATTTAAACCATAGTCCATTAAATTTAAGTATAGGAGAGAGATTGGCTACAAAAAATATATGTTATCTTAATTTATCTCTGGTGATTGGGTGACGAAAAAGAATCCTCTTTATTTTAAAATTCCTTCATTTGTTCATTCATGATTCAGATTTTATTTCATAAATCAGTCTGTATACTATTAGATCTGTAATATTTAATCTGGAACATAAAATGGACACTCTCTATTTCATTTCAAATGGAGAGGATCCTTTTCCCTCGGTGACCGCTTGACCCAGAAAAAAGAAAATGAAAATGGCAACTATATGAATTTTTTAAAATTAAACAATTAAACTATAAAATTTTAAAAGATAACAAGTTAAATCTTGTAGTTTTAAAAGTGGCAAATTAAAGTATAAGGTTTCAAGAAATAACAACTTAAAACCTCTTTATACTTAAATGGAGAAGGTTTGGTTACAAATTAATTTGTAGTCAATTTTCTACAACCCACTGCGTGACAGTTTATAAGAACCATCCACATAAAAATAGTTACATGATTCATTAAATAGGTCACGTGACTAAAATATATATGGATGATTTTATTAACTAACACGTAATAGGTTATATCAAGGGTATCAAGTTTGTAGTCAAATTCCGTCGTTTTTTAATATTTGCTATGTACATATATTTTGTCCTTTCAAATGTCTCATCTCGATACGAGAGAGAAAGTATAAAGTGTGCGAAGGAAGGAAGTAGAGGAATTGGAAAATAGTAAGCATGGAAATGGGCATAGGTGTTAGAAGCATCGCAACTTTCCATCCTCCATCTTCGTCTTTGAATTTGAAGTCATCACTCGGAGCTCGTAAGGGGTTCAATGTAAATTCAACGGCGTCTAGAATTCCTGTTACAAGAAAAGCAATTCAAAGCCCTAAAGCACAATCCACCTTTTCTCTTAGACACAGACGCCCCCAGAACGTAGACGGAGAATTCTTTGTTGGTAAAAACAACTTAAGCTTTGTTTACATTTTTTCATGTAATAAGTTTGACATATTTTGATTAAAAGCTTTTGCAGACCACACATGCATAGACTGTGATACTTGTCGATGGATGGCTCCGGTAATCGTTCAAACTTTCGTTTTCTTATTGTACTTGGAAAATATAACATTATTTATGTAACATTGGTTAATATAGTCATGTGTTTGAACTTATTTGGGGAACCTAAGGTACTGTACTTAAAAGAACTGTACCTAAATTTTAATCTATGCTAATAATTCAATTGATTTTGATGTGATATTATTTTATGATACTATATAGTTAGGACTTGGGAGTTCCAAAGTTTTGGGAGAATTTTCAGATTTGAGATTTGCAAATCTGGGTTGGATATATTGGAGTTATAGTGTGACTCAATTAGATTGCATTCCTAATCTTACCTGGAATAAATAAATAGGGTTAATTACACTTTGCTTACTCAAGGTATTGGGTGAGGTCGGTCTGCCAATTTGTGGTGACGCTTTACCCACTTGAGGTCTATTCTATCGGTATCCTCAAAATTTGCCATCAAAACTTGCACCTGCAGGTCACATGCTTCAAGAAAAACCGACATTTAACACATTTGTATTTGTAATTGTTGGTTGTACCATTATATTTGACAGCGAGCAGATTTCGGTTGGATAAAATGTACATTTGAAATCACTTGGGATATCAAACTCTGTTCACAGTTGGTCAAATCTCAAATGTAACTTAAATAATATCTCTTTTGGGCAGAAAGCAACCGGGTTATTCTGTTGAGCAATTTATACCCCTACAGGATAGATATTCTGCTAGAAATGTATGTTATGGTCCATGAAGTCCTATTTTTAAGTTTGGTAGCAAATGCTCTCTATACAATAGCCATGTCTTTAAGTGCTGGTTCCTCATTTCCTACCAAAGAAGCTACCAGATGATTTTCTTCATTACAGGTGATGCAAGTCATATGCTTCACCTGCTGATTATGACCAATGAGTTATATGTCCCTCTTGCTCAATTCCTTGTTTGATCACAATTTTAATTGCAGAAAATCTTAATTTGGTAAGTTTGGATGTTATCTCAATCGTCACTATTTGACAGTCAATAGTTTGTCAACCAAGCTCTAGAAGGATGTTCATTTATTCATCAATATTTTGGAGGATAACCCAGGGTATTGTATTATAACTCTCTTGCTAAACAAAATATCAAGATCATTGGATTTTATCCCAATGTGTATGGGAATTTGGGAGTCAATTAATGCAATAATTGTAGACTTCTCCATTTCCTATGTAGCTTGTTTGACTACATGTAAAGTTCACTAGAGTTAATTTCATTATCTTTGTAACTATGAAGTATTGCTTTGAAACTGGAGTTGCTAATGCATCAAGACAATTATATATAATTTTGTTTTGAGTGAAAAAAAATAAAAAAATTTACCAGTGAAAAAAAATAAAAAAAATTTACCATCGTTTCACTTAGAAAGATCACATGTCCTTCATGTTATCAGTAAGTTTTGGCACCCTAGTCATGAATACCTGAATATGCTAATTAAGACAGTGGCTGAATATGATGGAAAGAATTGGAAATATTTATTGACTGACACAGAACACTAGATTTATCTATTCACCTGATCGACATCCTTTTCCTATATGAAAGTCACAACCTTTATGGCATAAAGATCTGCCACTCCTCTTTTATCATCCAAAAAGTTCCTTGGTCATTTTTTTCTCTTAAAACTTTCTAGTCTCTTTTATTTTCTTCTTCATAATGGAGCCCCTCTTTATTAATATGGCCTTGCATTTCTTGATCTTTACAGCAAATCTTTGCACGAGTTGATGAACGGTCTGCAGTTTTTAGACAACCAACTTGTGAGGAGGAACGGCTAAAGGCTCTACAGGTGCATCTTGTGCCATTGGGTTTTTTTTTTTGGGAATCAACTCCAAGCAAGAGAAAACTTGAAGTGGTTTTGTTTTCTCTTGCTTGGTGTTGATTCCAAATATTGGTCCCTGATATTTCCAAGCAAGCCTAGGTGCCCCTAATTTTATTTTATTTTCTGTTTCTGTTGTATTTGTGCTGCATAAATGAGTAGAGCTAAAATGATGATATTAAGATGTATTAGTAGGAGTTCTAGGTAAGGTAAGATAAGGAATTAAGTAATCCATTTAGAGGCGGGAGTGGCCTTTATTGAGGAAAAAAGATGAGGAATTTTTGTTTTAGATGGTTTAGGCTTGTCCAATGGAGACTGCTCAATGAGCCGGTGAGAAAGAATGATTTTGAAAAGAGGTAGAAGGAAGCCTAAAAAACCACGGGTAGAAATACTGAAAACATAATATGATAAATATGGAAGTGATAGAGTATGATTTTAGGTTGAATACAATGAAAAAAAAATGCTCCATATGGAAAACCGTGATTAGTTGAAAAAAGATTTATTGATACTATCCAATTTAATTGAATTTAATGCTTAATTGAGTTGACACCAATATTTGGAGAGACTTCGTAAAACAAGCATTCAATGATTAAGTTGAATTGGGATCTAACTCTTTTGATTTCTCTGTGTTAATTAGCTACATTTATGATTGGAGATTGAAGTGGTCATGATGCAGTTAAAAGCGCCAATGAGATTGTACATCGAAGCCTAAGTTTCTTAGAGGGAAACAAAGGAAAATCCTCTTTAGGGTGCTGAAATCAGCAAAATCCTAGAGTTTTTGTAGGAACTAACAAGCCAAGGACAATATTATTGTTAATCAAGAATAGCTAGCCTACAATGATATCATAAACTTCTATTTATAAGAAGACTAAAACAAGAAACCCTAGAAACAATTGCTCATGACCTTTAATTTAAACTAACCCTAGCAGTACATAATAAAAATTAACCAAAAATATTGTAATACTCTTAAATAACTTAAAAATTACTAGGCTGTTATAATACTGCATGAACAGTACCCTGCGGTATCCTTGAGCAGTAATATTTGAGTTCTTTTGTAGTTTCAATGGTTGCCATTTTTCACATGCCCCTTGGTAAAACTTATTTAATTTAAAAACTAAACCAACAGCAACCAAACCTAGATGAACAACAAAATATGACACAATTGAACTTAGACTAGCTAAGCAGGGTCCCAAGACAGCATCCCTTCATGCGAAACAGTACAAATTAGCACTTGAGAAACCAACTTTTCCTTACCTCCAAGGATCCTATAAGTCTCCAAATGGGGCTGCTTCTGATGTTCTCCATCACCATATGGGTTACTCACCCAATCTTCCAAACATAGGGAATGATTAACTTATCTTAAACTGGCAGAAATTTTTTGAGCTTTAAGTTTCTATTGAGAAATCTGCTATTACTATGCAGTTGTTTTGGATGACTCTTATCTATGATCAATTTCTTTAGATTGGGAGAAAGAAGAAATTAGCACACTTGGTTTTATGGACTGCTCCCTTATTTTTTCTTATGTTTTTAGAATTGGGTTTATTCCATGATAACAGCAACAAATTACAGACCCAACTGTTCATCATATATTCTCGGTATCTTTTAGGCCTTGCTTTCATGTCCAACAAGCTCAATCCATACAGAGAAACCTGCACCAGATATTCTACAAGTGCAGAAGACATTCCCACTTCCAATAGATGAGCAGAGATTGCCGGTAACTCTTATTTTTGGTTATGATTGATAGTTCATTATTTACATTATTAGTTGACAGGCATTTGTATTATTTATGTATTAAACAGTAGGCCTTCTTATAAGTATGATGTCTTTCCATTTGTGGTTATCATTCTGAGAAATCACTGGTTATTTCCAGGGTGTTTATCATTGTGGTTATCATTCTGAGAAATCATATGGGGCAGCTTCTTATTTGATTGTTCACCCCGAAGGAAATATACTTGTAGACAGGTACATTATCTTTTCCAGATAAATGAGGGTAACTCAACCATAAGAAATAATCATTCAAGGAAACATATCAGACGTTTTGAAATATGGGGCAAGAATGAAGCCACAAGATCTTTTTTCATATTAATCATGTTAAGTGGAAATTTATTGTGCATAAGCTCTCTATTTTATTGTTCTGCAGCCCGAGATTCACAGAGCGACTTGCACATAATATTGAGATGCTGGGTGGGGCAAGATACATGTTTCTGAGCCACAAGTATGATGACATGATCTAAAAATGTGAGACTGTATATGTTTCCAGATGATACTGATATATGTTATGGTGGTCAGGGATGACGTAGCAGATCATGAGAGGTGGTCAAAGCGGCTAAGATGTGATAGAATTCTGCACTCTCTAGATGTGCTTTTCACTTTCTTATTCTTTAATATTCCCTTTTATTTATTCTCAATTGTATTTCTCCCTCTCACGAAGTTATAGTAAATCTTTCACAATGATGTGTGATTTTTGGGATGATATGATAGGAATTTTGATGAAGATATTCTCCAATAATAAGAATATAGAGAGAAATGCAAAAATACTTAGTGGTGTAGATCCTCAGGGCACTTATCTCCTGGCACCACCAACATTAGACTTTTTCCTACATAGGAAAGACTTGAATCTAGGACCTTTGCCACCCCACTAAGAGCAATAGGAGTTTGGATGTAAAACTACAAAAAAGAAAAGGGAAAAATTGAATCTTAAAAACAGCCATAGGCTGATAGAGTGCTGAGTTCTAGAATATCACTTGTGTATTGGTCTAGGTAATTATTAAACACATGGACAGAAGCATGCTTGTAATTATATTTTAGACAAGTTTAAGGAAAGGTTGCATCTGATTGATTTTCCTTTTGGAAAAATTCAATGAGGCCGCTCTAAATTTGGGTCAATTGCAAAGTGACCACTTGTACAATTTAGAAAATTAACTCTCTGAACTAAGGAAATAGTAAAATTGATCGTTCCATCTAACTTCAGTTAATTCAATGATTTTATTTGGCATAGTTATTAGTTTGTAGACAATCATGGAATGTAGAGGTGGCAAAAAAAGAAGAAAAAAAAATGAAATTAACTTGATTTCAAAATTTTGAGCTATACGTATATATAAACAAGTCATTGATTTAAGGGATTCCTTTCCTTTTCCACCAAATGTTCTCTTTCTGAAGTTTAAAAATCAACATTTGTGTGTCTACAGTGAAAATTGGATGGAATGAACAATTTCTCCATTTTCTAAATTGAAACCATGGGAGATCACTTTGCAATCGACCAAAGTTGGAGAGATCTCATTGCATTTGCCCATTTTCTTTATGAAACATCACTCTCAAGCTAACATACCATTTGTATCTGGTCTTGCCAGATTGAAGATTCTACTGCAAACGTAGAGATTCAGCTGGAGGGGAGTGGTCCATGGAGCCTTGGCCCGGACATCCAACTTATACACACTCCAGGCCACACAGAAGTAAGTTTCTGGATATGTTGTTTATTCTTCTCACATTTAGATACTTTCGATGGATATGCTTTCACCCATGCTTGTAAAACTTTGTCCTAATTATCAATTGATATTGCCTCAAATCATATTCACTTGATTTTAGCTTATTCATTTTCACATGGTCAGTATTCTGTAATTGCCTTGCACAATATATTCTTGAGACGTTGGCCTCTTCATCATATTGCCTTTGGATATGCTATAGTTTCCCTGTGTTTTGTATCATAACTGACTGATAAACAGAAAATGCTTGCTTCTATTCCGACCTTCCTCAATCACACAACTGTAGTTTTAAAAATGAAGCTGCACTGACAAACTCTAATTGAGCTCATGATTCTATTTCCCATGTGATGGCACAGGGATCAGTCTGCATATTTTATAAGTTGCTCAAGATTTTGTTCACTGGGGACCATCTGGCAATGACTGAATCTGAGCTGAGCATTTGGGAGAAGTACAATCAATATTCAGGTAAGAAAGTATATAATTTCACAAGAAATACTAGATATTCAGTGGATAGAGAGAGCCATATGGTGTGACAATGTTTGGAGAAAAATCAATCATTGTGATGTGTGGCCCTCCAAAAAAAGAAAAAAAGAAAAAAGACTTTTTAACGTAAAAACATTTTTTTTTTTTTTTAAATTGTTCTCTACATTTTGTGTTTATGCAGCTAAACTCTTTTAGTAAACACATTTATTTTTTCTTAATCAGGATAAATTAAGGGAAACTAAGAAATAAGAGGCTAAGGACCTCCAAGCAATGTTACTTTTTTTATTTATTTTGTAAGATAGTTCATTACTTTTGAATACGCATGTGTGCTTCTTTTTTTCTTCTTCTTTTTTTGGAATTATGCCAAATGGTTGGTAAGGAGTAGAAAATCAATATCCTACCTACTTGTTTATAGAGTGGTTGTACTTGTGTTTACTCTTCCAACATTTCTATTGCAACTATGGAACGAGCATTTTTGGACATGGATATTGACAAAATCAGGCTTCACAACAAAACAAATAATGATTTTCTAAAGGACTCTTTGATTTTGTAAATGGAAAAATTGCTAAGGACAAAATCAATTATATATGATTTTCGGGATTTAAAAGAACAATTGATTAAAAATGTATTAAGAAAATATTATTTTGTGTCTTTTCTTTTGTTGACATTGAATGCATACTAGTTTTATTTAGTTTTAACACTGAGTATATTTTTTATTATTATAGAATTCCAAGAATTTTTTGGTTCATGCTTTGGCCCCCCCAAGGATGAAATTTTAGTTCCATCCCCGGATTCCTAGGGTTTTTTGTTTTGTTTCTTTTTTTAATCGTTTGGGCTGATTCCAAGTAAACCTTAGGTGCTAATTCCTATGTCTTATCTATTTTGTTTTATTCATCTTGTTGTTTCCCAGACACAAGACCCCCTTTTAGAGTTCGTTTGCCCTGCATTACTTGACCTTGGAGATTATTTTCTTAGCTGAATCAAATTATTGATGGCTCACTTTCTACCCTTCTACTGAAATTGTGTTGCAATGATGACTAATGATTAATTTCATTTTGATTGTTGATTTGGCAGTTCCCATGCAACTGAAGAGCGTTCAGATTTTGTTAGACTTGGACTTCAAGTGGATACTACCTGGTTAGTATCCATTTCATTTTCATGTGTAAATGTGCTTAATCACTATATTTGTGTTTGTTTGGTATTGACTTATTTTCATTGGTTTATTTTGATTAAAAATTAAGTTGGGCAAAAGTCCAGTATATTTATATCTAGAAAAAGATGAGGATGGAAAAAAGCTAAACCAAACAAGCACTAAGAAAGTTTAGACTTCCCTAGCATCCACTCCAAATGACCCCAACTACCCCTAAAAAAAGGGGGCTGAGGGGTGAAGATGAAGAGGAAACCATGACCCACTTTTGAAGGGGGCCTTGATAAATTTTGGATGCACAAACTCTCACCCAAAAGAACTGGGCATTGGGCATGTCCAAGCTCCAAGTATCAAACAATGTCGCTTATTGCCGTCATTTCTGAATAATTCCCAAGGCCCATCAAATTAGCAAATAAAGAGAACAAGCATAACAGCCTAACCGCCAGTGACTGTGAGTGTGTAAGACAAGCGAACCCACAGAACCATGGTCATTTTATATGATGAATGCCTACTATTACCAGTTATGAACAGGTAAGTGGATGGGAGGATGAGTTGTGGTGAGGTGCATGCTGGTACCCGTGCCTCAGGCCTAGTCTATATTTATAGTGTAAAAATTATTTTATTTTATGCCAGTGTAATTGTAACCCTGTCACATATAAATATTTGTTTATTATTGGCCAAATAGCATTTCCTAGTGTTTCTAATAGAGAAGTCCCTCGAATCACCCTTCTCAGCCTCTCCCACCTAAAGTGTATTAAAAAAAAAAAAAAAAAACTCGTCATAATGGCCTTCCTCCCTCCCAGAAAACGAAACAATAAAAAAGGGGAAAAAGGTTCTAATATGCAATTCTTGTCTTAGTTATAACCCTCCTTTTTCTTAGCAGTAAAGCCTTCTAGTAGTCTTTTCTAGTGCTGCCAGCCAAGTTGTATGCACACCTTTGATTACATTGGCGAGGCAGATAACCATTTGGAAATCCATTCCCCTTTTATCTTTCGCTTTTATTTTTATTTTTATTTTATTATTACTTTTTATGCATCCAAATAATCAGTCCATTTCACATCTGCACAGTGAGAAAGGGACTGATCAAATGCATTGTTTTGTATAATAATTCGTTTATTTCTAATTGTGGAGCTGGGTTTGTCTGTTTTCACACTTCTATATTCACATTTATCAGATCAATGCCACTTATGATGGTCAATCTGAGAGGTTAAATCCAATTGCAGGTCATGGAAGGAGAGTTGAATTTAAAGATTACCTGGAGAAAAACTCAACTCTGGAGGCCTTAGTGCAGAAGTGGTCTACTCAATTACCATTACCATAAACAGCATACGTTTATACTTTATACCTATATAGTGTATTTGGACACATAACACGATACATAAATTTCCAATCATCGGGGTATAGTTAGCTAAACTGTTAAATCTCTTGTTTCCTATCGTATGTATTTTATAAAAATAAAAATAAAAGTTACCAACCACCTGTAGAAAAGGAGAAATGAAGAGGGTTCTTTTCAATGTAAAGATTTAGTAATCATCTTGTGTATCATATTCTTCAGGGAGAAAAAAAAAAAGAAAAACCTTGTGTATTATATAATGGAGCTCACTAATCAAAAAAAGAGAAAAGGAAAAAGAAAGAAAATTGTGTACACTTCTAGTGGAAGCTCATATTGCATGTTACCTTCAACCCAGAACTTGCCTAGACACACTTGGATAACTAGAGGCAATCTGGTTTGCGGCAATGATTGCTCAAAAAAAATGAGGGCATAAAAAGTTAAAAGCTGCCATTTCAATTCATGGGCAAATTACACTTTTCTAACATAATTTTTCACCCATCTTACAATGTCCCCTCAAACTATTGATTTGAAAAAATTGTTACAATGTACCCCTAACGGCCTAACTATATAAATTATTGTTAAACCTGACGAAATAGTAAGTCGACATGCGAAACACATGACCCACAAGCCCACTCAACCAATTGTTGACCACAATTATTTTCAAAATTCGAAAATTTTCTACCATAATCTTTCACCAATCTTACAATGTCCCCTCAAACTATTGATTTAAAAAAAATTGTTACAATGTACCCCTAACTATTAAACCTAGAGAAATAGTAAGTCGACATGCGAAACACATGACCCACGAGCCCACTCAACCAGTTGTTGACCACAATTATTTTCAAAATTCGAAAATACCCTCACTTAACTAAACTAAATTTGAACTTAAATCTCCAATTTACCCATTCTTCAATTTCCAGCCCCTTCTCTCTTTCTCTTATGATATATCTCAAACACTTTCTCTTTCTCTAATATTTATCTCAGTACAATAAGTCGATAATGGCTCGGGAAAAGAAGGTAGGGTGGGGGGTGAAGACTCTACTTGAATCTAGTTGGTGTGAGGTTGGAGATGGTTTATACGTCTCAATCTTTGATGGATTGTGTCATTGTGTTGATTAGAGGGAATGAGCCACTACGTATGGCAACAGGTGGTTGTGGTTTGGGTCTTTTTTTTTTTTTTTTTTTGGGACTAGGACAAGGTTTGTCGAACCCAGGGCCGACTCCAAGGGTAAGCCACCAAAGTGGTGGCTTTAGGCCCACAAATTTTAAAAATTTTAGAAGCATACAAAATGTCTTATAGTTCAAAAAATAAAAATAAAATAGAATGTCTCATATATATATAGTTGATGGTAGAGGTCCATATATGTACTGATGTTCCTATAGAATAGATTTTACATTTAAAAAAAAAAAAACTATAAGCCTCAATTTTATTTTTGTTGAATAAAAAATAAAGGCCCCATTTAGAATTCTCGTTTTGGGCCCCAAATTATTTAGGGCTGGCCCTAGTCAAACCCACTAGTCCACAATGTGATTGTCCCCAACTTTCTTAACAAGAAGCTCTGGCTCCCGATCCTTTCCACCAAAACCTTCGACAGCGATGCAGCTCCTTCCTCCATCGCTTACTGATCTGACGCTTGCAATCACGTAATTTCCCTTAACTCATCAATGGTATGGGTGGAGGGTTTGATCTACTGATATTTGTTTTTTTAAACAATTCATAAATAGTTGTTGTTTGTGAGTTTGATTTTGTTTTTTGAGCTTATGTTATTGTTGGCTTGTTGTTGTTTGTGAGTTTTCATTGAGTTATTGGTGAGGGTGTATTGAGAGGTAGGGGATGATTATTATTATTATTATTATTATTTTGTAAGTAAGAGATTTTGATTTTCAAAAAGTCACTTCTTTTTTTTTCTTCTAATGTGGACTTCATTTGATGATATGTTAGGCACGTGACTAACTTTTCCGTGAAAGTTAACACCAATTTAAATGGCATGGGGTATATTGTAGCTATTATTTCAATTATGGGATTAATTGAACACTTTTAAAGTTTTGGGAGACATTATAAAATGGGTGTGAAATTTTAAAGTAGAAAAGTGTAATTTACCAAAAAAAAAAAATCAAGGGGCATAAACGACAAACTCTCTAACATCTAGCAACCAGATAAATGGGTTCAGCTCGAAAAGTTATAATGCGATGCTTATAATAACGTTACATATTACTGTAAATTTATAATCATGCAACACAGTGCATTTTCACATCAACAATTATGATAGCTTTACGTTATTGTTTGTTGTATAAGTTTGAGACAAATAGGATGGCTTGGCAGAGTAATTCAATTTCACAGGCACGAACAATAAAATGGTGGAAAATGGTAGCCTACAGTACAGATACCTAGTATGAAAATGTGGGGGGAGCTGTAGCTGTAGGAGACTTCTAAAAATTCCTCAAACATCAATAGGGTTAATTAAAACTAAAAATATAATCGTGAAATTAACCGTGCTATTAAAGTACCAACCAAAATAATAATAATTCTCCCACACAAAAAAATAAAAATAAAAATAAAAATCTCATGCAATCTCAATGGCACTTATAATGATTTACTAAATTTCCAAACTTACAATTTTATAAATCGACTATTACAGCCTCTCCCTTAAAAAATTCAATGATAAAAATTTTAGGCAAAGCTTAGATTAGGTATAATAAAACAGAAATTCACAGGATTGAAATGGTTTTTTTTTTTTTTCAAACACCGCTGATAAACAAGCACTTAAGCCATGAAGAATTTAAGTTTAAAATAAAACAAAGGCAAAAGGAAAATGTCTAATTTACAAGATCAAAATCTATGATCACAAGGCCTTTAATTAAAATCTATGGAGGCTTCATATGCCACTATGATGTCTATGAAATAATAAACAAGTTGGCAGCACAAGGCACAAATCTTCTTCTTGGCCTGCTGCCATCAGAAACATCACTAAAACAATTGATTTCCGGATTTCTATGGATCAAACTACAATTAAAATAGATACTTTTGACCTTCAAATGATGGCAATGTTGTATTGGTGGGTGTGGTTCCTCCCTCATAAAATAGAAAATAGTAATCAAGTCATGAAATTCTGACCCTCTCGAGCTATCTACTTGTAGATCCATTCATTTGCACGGCCTCCAGACTCATCCATGTCTATAAAAATGCTTACTGCCTGCAACAAATGATGAATGAAAATGTGTGATGCCCATATTGATATTGAATCAGATGTATGGACGTATGCTTAGTCCCACATTGTGCATTGGGTGAAACTGGGTTTTATAAACAACTTCAAGAAGTCTCAATTGCAACTCGACTAGTCCTTTTGGGTATAAACGTAAATGTGGCTAGCGCTTCCATTAATTTGTTACAAATGATATCAAAACCAACCCAATAACCCCGTGTGGGCTTAGAATGGGTCCTGACGTGACAAGGACGTTAGGGATTTAAGTAGATGAGATTGTGACACCCCAGAATTGATATTAGAGTCTCAATAGTAACTTGATTAGTCCTTTTAGGATATAAACACAGATGTGGTTAACACTTCTGCTTGGATTGTTACACAATGTGAGAAATAAATGAGTAACCAACAAAGCTTTACCATCTGCGATGTTCAGTTTTGATGCTAAATTTTCATAAAAACACCTCAGTAGATTCAAATGCCTCAACTAAGCAGTTAGCCTTTAAATGAACCATGAATGCATGCAAATTATTTGACCAAATTCTTACCTTTCCTATCCGAGGCCGCTGTTTCAACTCTGCTAGGCTGTTTCGAATATGTGAGACAGCTCCCCAACATTTCAATGTATTTGCCACATCATCAAGCCTCAGTAGATACTCTTCTTCAGTCAGCGGAAAGGATCTCTAAAAGAACAAGGTAATTGGAACATGATGCAGTCAATAAAAATTAATTTGGTACTACTACACAAATTTATCTATTCAAGATTTATTTTATCAGGTCCAGGTGATGTCCAATTGAAATAAAAGTTAAGTGGTTTTAAAGGTCTATTTATATGTGTTCTAAGGTTAAAACAATTTTTTTGGATTTTATATTAGTTATGGTTCTATAATTTCTGAAATCCCCACGGACTAAAGCTATTTTGGTAATTTAGTTGAGTCGAGAGTTTTCTAAGAGATATTAAGTATCTTAGGTTTTATTTTTTATTTTAGTCCAAATTAGTCTTTTATTAGTTATTACCTTATAGGTTTTTAGTTTACTAGTTCAACTACGGAAGGTACAAGAAAGTCTTTATATATATTTGTGCTCAATTTAATCAAAGAATAGATGGAGTTAATTAATAAAAATATTTGGTGTTTGAGTATTCACGCAGATTGGCCTTATTGTTCTTTTTCCTCTCTTCCTCTTCTCTCTTTTCTTCTTTCTCTTTCTTGTATTGTTCATACAACTCCTTAACATTATGAATTACTTTATTTTCCTTTTTTTTTACAACTCCAAGTCAAGCCTTTCCTCTTACCTATCAAAACCATAAAACTCCGCATACTTTCTCCATCAAATAGCCATAAAAAAGTTCATCAAACTCTAGCCAATTTTGAGCCCTAATGCTTTCTTTTACAACTTTAAACTTTAGATTCACAGAATCTCCTAAATCCTAACCTACCACAAGCACACCTAGACAAATTTTCCAATTTGTCATACATCAGAACATGCCCATATAGGAAGAAATAACCTTTAGGTATTAGAGCAATAGTGTTATGGACCCTAGTCAATAACTTTTTTTTTTTTTTTTTTTTTTTTTTTTTTTGAATATGATAGAAATTCTAATCTAAACTCACACACACGTATATTTTGAAGATCCCGGGGATCGAACCCACACCCTCATAGAGGGGGGCTTTTTGGGGAGGGGATTACCACTGGGCCGAATACCCAAGTGGCACCCTAGTCAATAACTTGAATTATAGTAAATTGCAACAATTCCACGTAAAACCTTAAGGCTGGGCCCTTAAACAAGCCCTGGGTCAAGATCCGGCCCAAGTGGGTCCAGCCCAAGGCCTCATCCACATGGCAACTCCGCTTCATCCCGCCAAGCAACAGTCTTCGCACAGTGACACGCGATGGCTGCAGAGCTATAGGGGCAAAGCCCCAAACCTTGGTTGGGGATGCCTAGAGCACCGTAACAGAGCATTCCGCACCTCAAAAGGAGCACTTGAGAAAGGACAATTACCCCATCATGTCAGCATTAATTGTCATGACCCCACCACCCCTTTGCATTAAATGCAACAAGACAAGTTGTCATTGTACAACATTGGGGGGAGTACCCTAGGAGCATGTCCTCATAGCCGACCTGAGAGGATGGTGCATTGTTAGGACCACTCCCACTTTATAGGGAACTGCTCACCAACCACAATCACAAAAACCCTACCCTTTGAGCCATGGACTAAGGGATGCACTCAAAATCCTCTTACTCTGCAATTTTTTTCTTTGAACTTAATCTAGGAATTTCTTCATTGACTTAAGCTTTGGAGTGTCTCTGACCAACCCCATTGATTGGTCCGAAGTCTAGGAAGTAGGTTGTTTCCTTACAAGCTCACTAGGGCAATTTTCACTCATTTACCGGCCAGTATCCTTGGTGTGGTTCCTCTCTTAGAAATTCACCCCTTACAAAACTAAACTTAGAGATTGGATTTGTACATGCAAGGATGAAGCATAGAGTGGCAACAGAAAAGGATCTAACTGGAAAGGAACCATAATATGCAACCTCGTTCAAGACCTAACAACAAAATGGTAATCTGGGGAATATTACAGTTAACTATCTCTATAGAATCTCTATAGGTAGCCTTTTTAGCAGCTTCCTTTGTACATATAAACCAGATTAGCATCCCTTTACTTTTTCTAAAAAAAAAAAAATTTGTGGATGATAATCGTTTTACTAATATGTAGCTATGGCCTGCATTTTCTTTAGTAACTGATTCCATAGACACTGCTAACAGTAATGATATGATTCTACCTTCTTCTTCTTTTTATTTTTATTTATCTTTACTGAGCTCCACTCAGATTGTTAAATAATATAACATATGAGGTTCATGTTCATAGTTATAAAAGAAAAAGAATGCAGGTTTAAGATAAACATGATTTTTGCCAAAATTTAATTCAATTGAAAGCATCTTTTCCAAATTGGCCAAATATAAATATAAATTTTCTGAATTAACACATATGCATTGCCCAGGAAACAATTTTTATGAAGCTCTTGTCTTTCTTTAAGAATCTAAAGATCTTCTATGCATTTCTGAAACTTGTTCATGTTACTTAATCATAAGGATGTAACTCGAATTTCATTTAATAAGCACATATCCATAGCACAAGAATCTGCATACCTGCTCCCTGTATTTCCACATCACATTCAAAGCAAGAAGATTTCTTCCCATGAACTCCTAGAGTGGCAAGTAAAAGTAACATGTATATATATGATATATATATATATATATATATAAAATAAAAAATAAAATAAAAATAAAAAATGTTGCAAATTATCTTATTTGGGAAATATGAACATAGAAGAGCAAGACTACTTATTTAAGTGAAAAAATTTCAGTTTCATGTCCAAAATATGTATGTTTAACAATTCTCAAAGGATTTCAGGTGCACAGTTTTGATGCAAGTGGCTTACTGCAGAAAACCTCCAGAAATTAGGATTTGGAGAAGGTATGAAACTAATTGGGTTCCAGAATTGATGATGAAAAGAGAAACTGTTATGCATTCAATCAATAATCTTCTCCTCACCAACACAAACTGTGTGATTATATTTTGATGAAAAGAAATGGTGTTCATTCCAACACATAAACGTTCAGCAAGCAAGCACAATTTATGTAGATAACTGATCAGTCAAGCTAAGCAAAAGGTACAGAGAACAGCATCCGTAAACAAAAAGATAGGGACTAGATGCAGATGCTGATCTTGAAGCCTATCATGAAAGAAAATTTGGTTTTGGCTCCTCCAATCATTCTCGCAATAAATATTGCTCCATAATGCATATCCTTGATCGCATCAATAAACTTGAGAGGAATTCCTTTATTATCTAACACCAACCACAGTAACTTTTTAGGAACTTTATTATATGCTCTCTCAAGATCAAATGAAACTATGTTACTTTCTCTCTCTCTCTCTCTCTCTCTCTCTCTTTAGGTGAGAAATTTAGTATTAAAATATGGGAAAAAAGAACACAAGGGTATACCCCAGAACTATACATGGACCTCAGAAGAACAAACAAAGACTCTAATTGAGCTTAAGACTAGGCAAACCACAACTACTTTTGATAACAAACACAACAATTAGCTTTCATCTATAAAAGCTAAGTTATACAAAAATATCGTCAGAAATTTTCCAAGAGAGCTGCAGCCAGAGATTACTCGATTCTTTTGAACTTTCCTGGTGGAATTCACTCTATGTCTAATGCACTTGCACTTCTATTTGTTCTTGAAAATTCCTAAAATAGTAGATTGCAACTGAAAAATGGCCACATATACATTTATGCACTTTGACCAACTCACATGGAAATGCTTAACCGCTGAATATTTTACAAAGACTGACATTTAACAAAGTTGGTCTGGAAGAGATTGATCAAAACTTTACTATCTGATCCACTTTGTCCCATGATCCTCTCTGTCTCATGTTGCCTCCTGGGCAATCTGTGCCTGGAGGCATTGGTCTGAACAATGTCCCTAGTTACCTCAATCAGTCAACATTTTGTGCCTTAGTGAACTCCATCCTTTTATCTGACTATAAGTCAGATGTGGGGGTGTAAACACATGCTTCAATCAAAAAGTAAAAAACGCCCAAGTATAGATAAATGTTCATTTGATGCTATCATCTTGCAAACAACGGTATAATTTTATAGAGAATAACAATGACCATTCGATTTTGATGGAAATGAACAAGTTTCAAAGGAGAAACTTTGATAAAAAAAAAAAATTGGTTGCATAAGATAGAAATCACTATTGTAACCAGATCAATGATGAAAGGAAAAGGAGGGGGCTAGCACTTGCTAACCTGACTTTGTAGTGTTATTATGACGAAAAAGACAATATATTATAGTAGTCTTAGTAGATGCAAAGAAAATAAAAACCTTCTACATCAAGCAAATTGGATTACCTAATTTAAAAGAAGGGGGGGGTGGGGGATACAACAGCTACAAATAGCTAATATCGTGGCTAATTTCAAATGCAGAAAACATACCTTCTTTATTAGTTGAACATCATAAGACCTCCCATACTTGTTCCTAATAAGGGTTGCAAGGTCTATTCCGCTAAAGGCAGAATCATCTGTACCAACTATTCTTTCAAGATTCTCCCGAAGCATTTCACTGTTCACCTGAAGAATGTAAATTAAGAGAATATTGATTTGGAACATTTGATTCTTCCGTTATAACTATACATAGATTAGCAGAACAACAAGTATTGCTTTAATGCACATGTTAGGTAATGTGAGGTTGTCTACTAGCAGTCCAGACCAGAATTTACTGATATCACACATAATCTAATACATATTAAATTTGAGCCATCTCTATGCAGCTAGTTAGAGCCCTGTGGCTGGAAAGAAATGTAATTGACAAAGAAATTAAATGTTAAAAAAAAAAAAAAAAAAAGCAAAATGACATTTTATCTAGAAAATACATCAGAGAAATGCACAAGGAGCTTTCCTATCCCACAATTAATTAAAAAAAAAAAAAAAACTGAAGCTAGTTCATCGATCTGTGCTCTTCAAATGCTCACCCACTCCAATGTTGGATATAGCATTTTACTGTTTGATGCTATAACTGTTTCTTAAAGTGCTAATACTTGCAACCAGTACCTGGACAGTGAAGAAAAGATAAAGCAACCAGTTAACAGTAAGTGACATTGCAGAGGACCATAAGATGCCAAACAGTTTTTTTTTTTTTTCTTTTAAATAAATATTTAAAAAAGGCTCCAAATAGTTCATATTTATCATTTTTTTCAAATAAGGAAAATTCAAAAAAAAAGAAAAAAGAAATTGAAACAGTGAAGCCTCATTGCACATTTAATTTTTAATCTTTTCATACAACGATAAATTCTGAAAACCACATTGTGATAAAGTCATGAATTTGAAATGCAATTTGGAAAAACCACTTTCACTCTACCCGCGGTTTATGTCTATTGTCATTTTCACAGCAACGAATTATACAAAATGGGAAAAGGAAAAGGAAAGAAAATGCTAACATACTCCTCCAGTTTCGCCTTTTGGAGATTCTTTCTCATTATTCCCATCTTGTGAGTTATCTGGATCCATGTCATCATCCATCATACTGGAGAAGACAGGCCTGCATTTTTTAGCACTTCGATTATATCTATGAGCAATGCATTGACCATTGAGAAAAACTAGTTTTTCCAGTCCTCTGGAAGGCCGACATGGACCAGAATATCCTGGAAATGGAATTTTATTAAATCTTCCATTGATAAGATGCTCTTGAAATCCTAGTGACCAATTACAATGGTGACTTGATATAGTGCTCATCATATCCTGCAGATCACAGAATCAGTCTAAAATTTGTGAGAATCTTTACATAACTTACAAAGATTAATAGAATTTAAGTAGAGCATATAATCATACACACATAAAATGATACATACAAAAAGCTTTTTCATTGTTTTGGACTTGAAATAACCAAACTTCCCACTTGAAAGATTTTAATACAACCACTTCATCAGCTCTACAAGAGTTTTATCTTGTTATAACCAAACCCAATAAATTCAGAAGTTATCCTCCCATTTTGTCAGAAGCAGATGCTAGTATAGTGCACTTTGTACATATGTACTTCTTTGTCCCAAACAGCTAAACCAATGATTGAAATAACTAAACTTGTTGAGTCTTTGATAGATAAAGCCCACAGCCATTGTACAAATGATGAGACAACTTAAAACTGGTGGGAGGGATGGCAAGCATTATGGGTATGTGTACGCACTAAGCAGCACCATTGATTTGAAGACAGTTAAGATTTTATATGTCAAAAACATGTAATAATTGTTTAGATGTGGCCATGTATCAGGGGCATTTTGTGGTTAATTTATCAAAATTTTCATGATAGATCACGGTTTATGTAGTTTCAAGCTTCACAAAACTTATCTTTGGTCTATAATAATGTAATTGTTAATTGCTACCGACTTTGGTTCTAGTTAATGTAAATTAAAGACTATTATTTTAGGAATATAATTAGAAAAAAGAAGTTGATCATTCCCACCAAAGTAGAAATTCCTTTTCTGATATTGTGGTTTCATTTTCATAATACTTTCTATGAGCTTAACTTTATTAAACAGATCCCAAATCCATTTTCATGATTCTGATTAAATATTAAAAATCTAAAGATGTGTTCACGTCAATTAAAATTTTAAATAAAGTGACACCATATACACTATTAGATTAAAGAATTAAAATACTAACGCTCTATTTCACAAGATCCTTGCATGCAAAATGCCAATGATTTAGAAACTACATGTAGGATATTTATGATGTGGTAACAACTTAAATTGGACTCCAAATAAATGAATTCATAAATAAACATGCAGATGCATGACAAAGTGATTTGTTAGGCAAAATAGAATTCAAAGATTGATATAATAAAGAATATATATGAAACGAAAATAGGACCTCCTCGTGTCTGCAATTCTAGTGGAGGGAAATCTAGTATGCTCAGTAAAGCTCGGTTAAGCACATCACACGTGTATCTAAAATACTAGAATTGTTGCTGAATGGATGCATACTTAAATGAAAGTGGGAAAGAAATATTAAAAAAAAAAAATGATAACACACACAAAAAAATCAAGTGAGAGGCCCAATAAGTAAATTGAGATTATCCAATTTTAACGAAATGCAAAAAAAGTACTTGCTCAGAAAAATATGAACCAAAGCATATAAATTGAGAGAGAGAGAGAGAGAGAGAGAGAGAGAACCTGGCGGTAAAGGCAGAGGAAATGAGAAGCAGGGGCTGTCGGTGTTGGGTTCTGGATAGAGTAGGACGGTTGGGCCTCAACTTCCAATGGAGCAACTATCAGCCATCAATTATTAGGCTAATGATTCTTATTATATTTTAATAATTTAAAATAGACTACACGTGTGTTTTTATTCAATAACGTCAGGACATATTCCACGTTATCTAGTATGAAAATTTTGTAAAATTATTTTTATTGGGGAAATATTTTTATCTTTATTTTTTTTTTGTGAATAAATGTTTTATCTCAATTGAAAACATATAAATTATAATATTTACCTCCCATCAAATAATCATAGGTTCAATATGTCTAAGAAAACAAAAACAAAAAGAAGAAGAGAAATTCCACTTAGGCTAATGTGTAATTTTACAAACTTGTCTGTGTTTATTATGAAAGCATATATGATATGGAAAAAAAAAAAAAAAAAAAAAAAGAAGTATTTTTATGATTTGGTCATATCCACTCAAATGTGTGTATTGTGAAAACATGTAAATGATATGATTATAAACATTATAATGGAAATCCTACACTCCAACTCAAAAACATCCGTATACTTTAAAGCTACTCAAAACCCAAACCCTCCGTATACTCTAAAGCTACTCAATCCGTATACTCTAAGCCTAAACATTGAAAACAACCTCCCTTTCTATTTTCTAAAATGGCGCCATCAAAAAATTTCACTTTGCAACTCCAACTAACTTTGTAAATCATTTTTTTTTTTTTAGTGTTTAGTTTGAGACAAATGTTTTCGGAGCTAACTTTTGGCAGTTGTTGCATTTTATCTATAGAAAAAAAAAAAAAAAAAAAAAAAAAAAAAAAAAAAAAAAAAAGAGGTTTCATACAATCTAGGCCTAATTGCACTTCTCCTTTTTAACTATTGAGTCCATCTCAATTTCATTCCTTAATAAATAAAACCAAGCAATATCTCGTGTTATGTATTGAAAATATAAAAATAACCTCCACCATCTAATTTTTTGTGAAATCCAAGCAAAAATAATGGAATCTTTTTATAGTGTTTTAATTTGTAATGATAAATTTTGATCATTATGACTTTAAATTGACAAAATAATACATAAAAAAAAATTATGTTAATTTTGATTGAATTTAATAGAAAAATTAGACCATAGAAGATTATTCGCATATTTTCAATACATAAAAGGAATTGAGTTGAACCCAATAGTTAAATGGGGGAATGCAATTTGCCCTAAAATCTATAAAAGAGAAAAACTATATAAAAATAACTAATATATATATATATATTGACACAGCCAATTCCTACAACCTATTATGTAACGATTCATAAGAGTTACAAACTAATTTGTCACTAAACTGTCATATAATTTTTTTAGATTCTATAACTTAGCTTATAGTTTTAGTAGAAACAACAATTGGGAGTTGAAGGAAATGAAATTTTCTTTTAAAGCTTGACCTTTTTTTTTTTTTTTTTTTTTGGGGGGGGGGGTGTGATCTCTTATGGATTTAGGGCCGACTGGAGGTTGCTTTTGTACCAAACAATAAATTCTTTTCACTTTGGGCTCAAATTAAAGTATCAATAATAAGAAAAACCCAATTGAAATATGTGTGGTAGAGCAAATCCTGATACCAACCAAATTTTGTTATGCATGATCTTGCAATCCTGACAATCATGCCCTTTCCTATGTTGATTACCGAGCTTGGATATATATGGGGTATAAGGCAATACACTCAATTTGCTTGACGTGCTTCAAATTTTCTTTCCAAAAAAGTTTCCTTATACTCTTATAAAACCTTTTGATAGCAAAACCAAAGTAAATGGGATTTGCAAATGTATTGTTTTTAGTGTACACTTGTACATGGACTCCAAACCTTTTGTTATAGACATTAAAGAATTTGAATTAGTATTCTTTATCATCAAACAAAGAGGTTGTCTTGACAAAATAATGGAACGTGTTTGGTCATTGTTTTCAAAACTTGTATCTTCAGTATTTTGGAATATGACAACCCAAAACGTTTTTTTAGTGTTTAGAACAACAAAATCTGTTGGGTAAGTGTTTTCTAACAGTTTCTAGTGATTTCTTTTTTCTTTTATTATTATTATTATTTTGCAAACTCACTCCTTCACCACAATAGCAAAACCAAGAGCAACCGCGATCGCCACAATCAAAATCCAGAACAACTACAATCCCACCACAACCATAACCCAAAACAACCACAAGTCCACAACAACCAATACACAAAACAACCACGATACCACCACAAGCCCAATCGCAAATCGCAACAAACCCAAAACAACTATTCACCACTGCGTCCCAAGACCCAACAACCAAGCTCACCACGAGCCCCAATCCCCCCGTTCACCACCAATCACAACCCAAGACCCATCGATGCCCACATTGGTCGTGATGCAAGAGAGAGATTAGCAGAGGGTGCAAGCAAGAACAAGGATGAGAGAGAGAGAGAGAGAGAGAGAGAGAGAGAGAGAGAGAAAGGGGATTTGGGTTTGGGTTAAGGGGTATTTACAAAAATTCCATCAACATATTTCAAATATGCCACCTAGAACAAAGAAAAAATTGTGAAAACATCAAAGAGTTGTTATATGAGTTCAATTTTTTAAAAACAATTGTCAAACAACCACTCACCGCGTAGGGCCTATAGATTTTTGGATTCAAATCCAAAAAACTTGATTTGAATCCATAGCCAAACATGCTCATGCATTTTAAGTTATTTTGCCAAACATTACTCTTTGAAATTTATTTGAAAAAATGGACTATTTTGAATCTCGTCTTTAAAAGAAACGAGATTCAAGACAATCTCATCTCTTAGATTGGTATGGACCATGTTGATTTGGCTCTACTAATATGACCATTTTAAAAATTTTGTTCACCTAAATTTTATCTCTTCAAGAGACGAGTTCCACTTAAACATATGAAACCCAAGTTGTTTCTTTTCCATTTAAAAATATTAAACCCAACTCGTTTCTTGCATAAACAAGATCAACCAAACAACAGGAGACCATACTTGATAAATTTAAGCGATGAGATACCATAACTACCAAATGGGAGCATATCATGTGCAATGGGTGAGTATACAATCCCTACAATATGATCAATGGGACCAATAACAAAGTAACACACATTAAAAAAATAAAAAAAACCACACACACAAACACATCAATAAAATCTCATTAGCTATCTATCAAAACCTAGATACATTTTCCTCATCCACCTTACTCTTATATGGGGAGGGGGTGCCATGAGAGCTTGGCAACATTGAAGAGCAAATGGAATTCAGAAATAGGCAAGACATGAACACAGATACGTGTCACAAATGTGCTGCTATTTGGACAATACAAAACCAAAGGGGAAGTACTGCAGCATCAGAACATTCGTTGAAAGTATCTTTAGAACTTATTTACATATAAAACAAGACCTAAACTTGTCTTGCTAGTAAATCTCAAAGGAGATTTTAGCAAACACACAAAAAATGAAGTGAGGACAGGAGTTATTCATCTAAGTCAAAGTTGCCAATCTATTGGGGCAATATTCATTTGTTCCAGAAGCTGGTTTGTGCGAGAAAAATGCCTGTCCACATCATGAGAAATTAATAGTATACCATAATATACAAGTTTCTGGTCCACACAACAGATATATATACCTTCTGGATACTTATATCTGTAAGAAGTGTTATCGAGATAAAAAAAATATGCTTTGTGTGGGTAAATTTAATGTCATGCTTGCCAATTGTAACAGTTCAGAATTTTGTATTACTAGACTTGCACAAAGAATCTCCAGAGGAAAAAGAGGAAAATATAATAGCCCAAACAAAAGTAAACCAGCATAAAGAGCTTTAATGTACCATATTTAGAATTAAGACAGTAAAAAAGAAACAGCATGACAGATTTCAGCATTAGATTCAAATTAATGATTAAATGATTGGGATCCCTAAATACTACTGTGAAATGCCTATATGCTGTCAATTGATCACAATCCTTGACATTTGTCAGTCATGACTGTTTGACACCAACTACATTTATAGGTCACGAACTGTAGTTCATTCCTGACTGCTTCCCAGGCAGACAAACTAACCAGTATCATATGTAGGATGCACCAAAAACGGTGTGGACTCACTAACACATTTACCCTATGTTTGGGTGGAGGGAGATGAAGGGAGAGTAGAGAGGGGAGGAGATGATGACCGGAATATATTAAAAATTAATACATTCCGTTAACCTTCCCCTCTCGTCTCCTCTCCCTCCGTCCCAAACATAGCCTTACGGAAGGTGATATACAATTAGTAGCTACAAGCCATAGGGTTATCAATGATATGGGGGTTTATATAGAAATCAGAATCAGTCCTTCCCCACTATACTTCAATCAACTCAAGCCTTAATCCCAATTAAATTGGGCTTGGCCTTGTGGATCCTCTTCAATTGGTTGGGTCGCCAACTGGTATAGTCCTCTTCTATCATATGCATAATTCCCTTTTTTCTCAGAATCAACTTGTAAATAAAGTTCAGTTCTTAACATAGCTTCATCTTCTTTTTTTCTCTAGGAAGAGACTCATACCATATAAGTTAAGAGATTCTTTTAGACAATGTCTAGCCTCTTAAAAAATGTTAGATGCAATAACAGCCTCGAGTCCTTGCTACCATCTACATCCCTATTTCCTACGGCCTTCAGCCCTTGACTACCATCTACAATCCTATTTAGTAGGAATACACAAACTATTATTACTCAGACCATGATGCATACACTTGAAATTTTTCTTGCTTACTCATACAATCTCAAGATTAAAATGGGGGCCCATTATCACATATCAGTGTTATTTGCATCTATTTGAGGCCAAAATTCCTACATAGCTAAACCTATAAATATTTTAGTAAAGGATGCTATACACTTTTTTACTTTGAACCCCGGTTCTCCTCAAAGGAAATCAAGCAATGCCACTGAGCTACAAGGCTCTTGGCAAAGGACACTATACACTAATCACCATCAGTTACAACCTAGATTAATATATTACAATGAATTAAGTAGACATGGTGCTCTTTTATTTTTCTGAAAAGTGAAAAATTGAAGAATAGTAATTGCATGCTTCATGGAATTAAACTTACCTGCAGCCAAAAAAGCCTCTGTTTGCAGACAAACCAGAAGGATGTGCTGCTTTGAGAATGTGATGCTTAGTCTCATCAATCAACCTGTGCAACATCATTCTATTAGAAGCATAGTAACAAAAATCCCCCCCCCCCTTCCCAAAGTCTTCTGTGTTAGGAAACTAAATTCTCTAATTTTTTTTTTTGATAAGTAGTAGAGAGATATTACTAAATTCTCAACATTCTCAAAAGTTCATCCAACTTATTTATAAAGAGAATGAAATCAGAATTTCTCTTTGGTGATTGAATGATAAGCCAACAATTCACATGTTTCATTTAAAATTTCTCCATATTATTCCAGCTTACATCCAATTGCAAATAACCCAAGCAGTTAGGTTGAGCAGCTCTTCAGCTTCGACTCAAATGCCTCATGAAAGCTGAAAGTCAAATCCTAGCTTTAGTACCTTTGGTGGCCACCTCAAGTATCTATTGCAATAATTACATTCTGTTTGTGGAATGGTAGACTGCACATGCCCAAGCTTGATTAGGTGCCTAAAGAGCCCCGGACTTCTAATCAACAAAAGAAAGGTGGGGGAATTTTTAAGTTGAGTGGTTTCTGAACTAGTTACCTGATGCTCAGAATGATATTAGGAAGTAAGACACATACCAAGTCAACTATGACACCCCAAAAAAGAAAAAAATAAGTTTACCACAGGATGGGATAATGATTATCTTTAACGTTGGCTAAGTTACAGTCCTTCAGATGCCAAAGAAACAGTGCTAGACATCCATGAAAATGACACTATTATATGACCAAGCTCACCCAGTCAAGGCGAATGATTTTTCAGAGGATTTCACTTAGGTGAAAAAGTCTGGCCTACACAGCAAAATTTAGGTACTTAATTTAGATTAGATTGGTATTTATGTCACAGTGGGACTACAAAAAGTTGCAAAAGGGTGTCCAAATTTTTCTTTTTGAAGGTATGCATCAATTTGTACGCATGGCCATGGTAGGGAGGAGCTGGGTGGGGTGTGTGAGTGTGAATCTGTATGTCTGTCACATGTGTGTGAGTGAGAAGGGAAAGGCAAAGGGAGAGAAGTACTTTTCTTTGCTATGTTTTCATCAGAAAATTCTATTCTATAAAAATCTAAGCTTGTCAGATGGTAATACCTGGCTTTCACTTGAGCAGAGTTCCCCCATAGGAGAAAAACAACTCCTTCCTTCTTTTGTGAAATAGTTCGAATAACAGCATCAGTAAATTGCTCCCATCCTTTCTTTGCATGAGAGTTAGCCTCATGCTTCCTAACTGAATACAAAAAATGGAAGTAATTTAAAAAAAAAAAATACATACGCTTCCAGAAGTGTTTTTTTTTTTCCTTGCTCCATAAAAAAATATCTTTTATAATACAGGCATGAAAAAACATTAGCATAACATCAGTGCTCAGTCTCAAGAGGATATGGTCATGAGGAAAACGATAGAATGAGCAACATAGGCTAAAACTACAACATTTTATTTCAAAATCGAAGCAAGGGTCATCCTTTGCTTATTTTATAACATTATTCCAAAATAATCAAACCCATATTAGGTCTTAAGATATGTTGTTGACTTTTTAGCTGTGGCAAATGGTAAAGACATATTTCACCTTGCACTGCTTGCAAACCACGATTTAACCATCAAAATTGTTTTTTTTTTTTTATAAATTGCAATAAGATTCACTTCCAACAAGTGGAGCACTACAAACAACTTTGAATTGAATCTAATTAACGGAAACGAAAGAAAACACCAATTTGTTCTTCAACACTCATGTTTGCAGCCAGTGTGGATTGATATATAAGGGAAAGAGACTCATATGAACTTTTTTTTTTTTTTGATAAGTAATAAAGAAAATTAATTGATAGAAAAAAGCCCTAGTACATAAGGAATATGCTAGGAACTACACGACTCATATGAACTTTTCACAGGATAACCACTATATGTAATATATATACAGGTTACATACCATTAGTCAGACTCACACACCACCTGGATAGAAAAGGCAATGCAAGCATAAAGCTTTGGAAGCACTGCCTCAATCATGCTCTGAACAGAACTATCATACAACTTAACATCATAGCAATGTTCACAGAGAAAAACTAGTACATCTAACAATACAAATCTTACCAGTGAGAACAGCATTGAGCAATAGTACACCCTACAAGATAATTAAAAATAAATCATTAGAAAAGACAGTAGTGTAGAAAAATCTTTAAAATAAATCTATAAAAAAAAAATTGTTTTTACACATTGAAATAGTCTGTTGTTATTCATAGGACACTGCACATGTTTTACATTCAGCACATGGTCCTAACCACAATAATTTGCACTGCTTTGTTTTGTTTTCCTATTAAATAAATAAATACATTAGAGTGACACCCGAAAGTCCGATTTTCAAGAAATGACACTCCGTTCAAAAAATAATCAAAATAATCCGTCCCAAAATAATACTTGGGGTGTCGTGTAATTTACCAAAAAATGAAAAGAAAAGAAAATCCTAAGGCATTGTGCATAGTACCTGTACAGCCCATTTCTGTAGATTCCCATGAGAGGGGATTGAACAGCCAAGATCTTGGTGCAATTCCTTGAAAATATTGAGGAGACTGGAAGGGAGCTTGATTCCCTCAGGGACAGAGAAGGAAAGACCCATTGCTTGGCCAGGTCCATGATAAGGATCCTGTCCCAAAATGACAGCCTTGACAGAGTCGAAAGGGGTAGAGTTAAGAGCATTGAAGATCAACTGAGGAGGCGGGTATATGGGAATGGTAACGCCACTGGTTTCGGTCACGGTTTGGGTTTGGAGAAACCTGCAGAGATTGAGAGCATAAGGCTTCTGAAGCTCCCCAGGAAGCGCTTCCAACCACGTCTCCTCCACTAAAAGCTCTGGCAGTTTCACATAATCTTCTACACCTTCACCTTTGGCCTTGGCGACTTTCTGGGAACATTTGTTGAGATTGAGTTTGGCTTTGGCTAGCAATCTGTTGAATTCCATGCGGGATTTTTGGTGGGCATTGATGGAGGTGATGTCATCTTTGGACTGGGACTGTGGTTGGTTGGTGACTGAAGATGAGAGTTTGATACGCTTTGGCTTCGAAGCTTCAATTGCTGGTTTGAAGAATTCCATTAGGTTTCTGGAGGAACCCGAAGCCATTTTTTGTTTTCACCAAATTGGGCGAGAATAAATATTGAGTTTGAAGTGATACTAAAATAAATACATGGTGATTGGTGACTCAGAAGTCACAACACCAAGCCCAAGAAAAATTTGGGAGGGAAAACCATTCTTGTATATAGGAGCTTCCTCAAAATTTCAGCTAAATGGGTTTTAAAACCCACTTTTTTTAATTTAGATAAAGCACAACTACATCAGATTCTCTATTTTATTTCACTATTCTATTTTTTAATATATTTTTATTATTTTATTTTTATTTATTTTTTTTTTCACAACTCCCAAAATACCTCTATTTCCTTTTCCTCCTCCCTCTCCCTCTTTTTCTCTCTTCTGTCTTCTCCAGCCCCCCCCCCCCCCTTTTCCTTCTCCCGATCTCCCCACAGTTACAGTTACTCTCCCTCCCACCGCCTCAACCACGAAACCCTCAACTTTGAACTCATCCAGAACCAACAAACCCACACACCAACAAAACCATCATCGGACTACCTACGACCACCGACCCACAAACCCACCTTGTCGCGAGCCTTCTTGGCCTTGCCGTGGTTTCCTCAGAGCCCTTCTCGGTCTCGTCGTGGTCCCTTCACAGCCACAAATCAACAAAATCAACAAAAAATCAAACTCATATCAATCGTTTCTGGCGCGAATCGTTGAGAGAGAGAGAGAGGCAACACCAACGGTGAGAAGAGAGAGAAAATATAATATAAAAGGGGAGGATTTGGGTTTATGGATGAACAGTTGCTCCACCATTTGGAAGAGGCAATGTAGAAGAGTTATACGCAGTTTGCAGATTGACAAGGCTAGGTGTGGTTCGGTTTTGTCGGTGTTCGCCAATATATTTGCCGAATATATAGTTTGGGTCGTCTACTGCGAATGCTCTAACACAATCATTTTCAACATATATTATACAAGTGTTTATAGTACACTAATTATTGTATAAATTGGGGATCAAACCCACGCCCTTTTTAGGGGTGGAGATCAAGCAAAGGGTTGCACCATCTTGATGTTGCCATGCTCATCATTGACCCAAGACCAAGAGGACAATGTAACCGCCTAACGTGGCATAACCTAAGCTTACTACACCCATCGCAGTGTCACATACAAGTAAAACCTCCCATCATTCACGATATTTCAATATTACAAAAACTTAACTGAGGTATACTAGTGTGTGAATTCAGAAAAAAAGATTCACTTCAAGAAGCAAGAAAAGAAAATCCAATTTCAATTTTATTTCTCTGAAATCCTCAATCCCTCAATTCGCATTTCTAGAGTTTCTATTTTTCGAATTAGAAAAAAAATGACGAACAACAACAATTGTAATTACGGAAGCAATAATCAACAACAACAAGAGGTGGTGGGGTCGTATTTCCTGGGGCCGGCACGTGAGGCGAGCAATATGAAAGAGGAGAACATGGAAGAGGACACGGAAGATGAAGAGGCAACAGCAGGATATGGGACGACGGGGACGTGGGTGGGCGCGGCGGTCGGCGGTGAGTTGGTGAGGATGGAGTTTCTTTTTTCTTTCTTTTTTTTCTTTTTTCCAGATTTAGGTATTTTAAAATTTTAATGATTTTATTAAAAATAAATAAATGTTAATGCTGAGATGTTAATATGGTGTTTTAGTTGCTGACGTGTATCACTCCACCTAGGATGTCACATCAGTTTGTAAAATTTGGTAATAAAATTGATAGTGTCTCTAGCATTACTTTTTTTTTTTTTTTTTTTAAATATGTAATCTATATAATGGTAATGAAAGAGTATTAGAGTGATCAAATAAACTTATTTAGACATGTATTTTCACAATTAATAAAAAAAAAATATACCAAAACATATATTTTAATTTACTCAAAACACTTATTACACATTTGTTTAGTTTGTAGAATAAATCATAAAGAAAACCAATTCATAATTCTTGTTGCAATTTCTGTAGCAGTTTTCAATATAGTCTTCTACTCCATCCTCACCTGTCACATTAAAAATAAACATAAGAATGTAATAGAAAACACGTGTACATACATTCATAAAAAATAGTATTTGTTGTTTTAGGAGAAAATTTGGTTTTAGTTTCTCTGAGTAAATAAGACTAAATTACATAAGCACCCCCTAAGGTTTGGTTTATTTGCAAATTGACTCTTGGGGTTTCAATTTTGCAATATAACCATCTGAGGTTTTTAAATTGATGAAATTGATTCATCTAGGTACATTTTTTGTCGATTTTTCTAACAGGAATTTGTCACGTGCATTGTACATGACCACTTTATAATAAAAAAAAAATCATTATTATAAACTCAGGTGCAATGCACGTGACTAATTTATGTTAACAAAATTGACAAAAAAAATGTATCTAGAAGGATCAATTTCACCAATTTAAAAACACTAGTTTGTTATATTGCAAAATTGAAACCCTAGGGGATTGGTTTGCAAATAACCCAAACCCCAAGAGGTGATTATGCAATTTAGCTAATAAATAATTCAAAGTCAATACAAATGCGTAGCCTCTTTTACTCGATATAGTAAACTCTTAGGGGTGTCTCAAAACCTAATTCCCCTTAAGCCAACTGGTTCAGTTGTCATTGGTCTAACACTCGGTACATGGGTCAATTAGAAAGATTAATGAAGTTAGACATTACACAGTCCTCAAAAAAAAAAAAAAAATTATGCCTTTGTTGATTCATCTAATGGGAATTCCATTATTTTTATATCATTATATCGGAACCCCATAATTATAGGTTATTTCACTTCATACATCAAGGAACTTATGTAGTGTTTTACTACTTGAATTTAAGTGATTTAGACTTAGTTAAGATTTCTAAAGATTTGAAATTAGGATTGATCTATTTAAGCTTGCTAATGAATGAAAATCATTGTTTGTGTGATGCTTTATTGATGTAATCTAAATCCTACAGAAAACTAAAATTGCATAAACCCCTGAGAGAAATTCAATCTCAAGTGATTCTTTAATTTCAAATTTTCATATTGTCCAAAAAGCCATTTTACACGCTTTAGCTCGTGGGTTATATACTCCTCATAGCTTGGCAATCATCTAACAAAATATACCATCTTAAAATATCTTAATTGAATCCCATAACTACCTGCCACCTCATTATAGGGATTTTTACAATAATTCTAAAGTGATAATAAAATGCTGGAAATAACATAATAAGCATATAAAATGAAAGTTGGTTTCCTCTTAACAATTCTGTTGGCATCATAATCTCCCTCTTTGAGAACTTGGCCTCCAAGTTAAGCAATAGAAACATCACCATGAACATATGGGACCAAGTGCCAAACATTGAAGGAGTTGGAGGTTTGTATGTGAGATAGCAACTTGTCTATGCCGAAATGCCCTTGAATGTGACGTGCAAGAATAAATTGCTGACTTGAGGAACAATGTGGACACACAATTTCCCTTCCTTGAACAAATATCCATCCTCTAACCAATAATTTGGAAAACCAATAATCTTCTTCATCTTGACCATGGGCTTGGATTTGGTTGTGTCCTTCTTTGATCGTAGTGTATAATAATGCTCTTTCTTGTGCAAGCTACAACAACCCCCCTCAATCAACAAGTCACAAGCTTTATCTTCACTGCTTGTAAGTGGCGTGAGAGATTTTGTTTGCAAGCCTTTTCTTTTCCTCAATTTCTTCCTTAGAAACTTGCAAGATTTTTGTTGTAGTATCTGTATTTTCAAGCAAAAAACTTATTAGACATAGTTTTAGAGATTAGCATACGTTCCAATGTTATGCCTTCTTCTTGGTCATCACCAATTTCATCTTCAACCTTTAGCTCATAAATAGGAGGTGGTTCTTCTTCTTGTTCCACAAATTCTGGTTCTTCTTTTTCTTGATCTTCAATATGTTCATGGTGTTAGTGATCATGTCGTTCAAACCCTTGACCATATTGGAGTTCTAGATCAGGACTTGAATTTGGGCCTTGCTCAAATTTCCAAAAGGGTTCGAAGACTCTAGATCTTGGGCCAAGCGTGTGTTGGGGCTCAAAGTTAGGCCCACAGTGATGTCCAAAGCCCAAAGTCTCACGACCCGCTTGGTGAGGGCCCGACTAGGAAACCCTATAACCTAGAGTATGTTGAGATTCGTTGTTGTTGAGAAATTGGTGGTCTTGTGATTCCCCTTCATGTCGCCACCCAGGGCTTGGTGCTCGCACACGACGTTCTTCCCATTCAGGCACTAGTGGTGTGAGGTGGTCACAACCAAGGTGGGTTTGATAAGATGCTCAGTCAAAGCTGTGATACTGCTATTGAGGCACGCGAATCAAACCCGAGTTGATGAAGGCGGTGTTACTCGTGGTCAAAGCCATGGTCGAGAATTTGAGGTCAGTGAAGCTCGCATTCAAAGATTGGAGGCCGACGAAGCTCGCGATCGAAGATCGGAGGCTAGTGTGGGTCGCGATCGTGGTTGAAGGTATCGCAGCAATGGTTGTTTTGGAACGGGTTGTGATCGATACCAGAATGAGGTAATCGATCGAGCCCTAAACCAAATCTCCTTTCGCGGTGTGGGCCTAGATCTGGGCTTGGTCCGAAATACCCAACTAAGTGGGTCTGTTGGTGGCCCAAATGAGGGGCACGTGGCCCGTGACTCATCCTGTAATAGGGTTCAAAACCCACGTTTTCTTCATAATATCCTTCATCGTGAAAGACCAGATGAGAAGCTCGATGATCTTAAGGGTATTGTGACCTTGGAATGGTGAGTTGGTGGTTCGATGATCCTTTCGCACACCGTGGATCGGGGGTTGATGCTCGCACACGATGGCTCTCTCCTTCTTGCTGCCAGTGATTCACCTTAGTAAAGGGGTTCTTAAAGCCATCGTTGCGATCGGTTTCCTCAACACGATTGCAAAGCTATTGGTTCTTCAAAGCTTTAGTAAGTACATCTCTCTCCTTCCTCAAGGCTTTGATTTCAATATCCTTCAAAGCCTGGGGTTCTTTATTTGCAAATTTAACTCCATCTTGTGTGTTATAGTTCTGCTTCACTGACTATCTCCTTGTTCTTTTTGTTTCCATGCATCGGTGCCATGGATTTGCTGGATCACCAGTGATGGCTAAACAAACAAGAAGGTGGATGGCAGCTTCAATGGCAGAGGTAAGCTCAACTGAGCTCTGATACCAAATGATGCAATCTAAATCCTACAAAAAACTAAAATTGCATAGACCCTTGAGAGAAATTCAATCTCAGAGTGATTCTTTATTTAATTTCAAATTTTCATTATGTCCAAAAAGCCATTTTACAAGCTTTAGCTCGTGGGTTATATACTTCTCACAGCTTGACAATCATCTAAAAGAATATATCATCTCAAAATATCCTAACTGAATCCCATAACTACCTGCCACCTCATTATAGGGATTTTTACAATTATTCTAAAGTAATAATAAAATGCTGGAAATAACATAATAAACATATAAAATGAAAGTTGGTTTCCTCTTGATAATTCTGTTGGCGTCATTTATCTCATTTGATAACATGATTTGAAATGTGTTCATTTTCAAAATCAAGATTAAGAAATTTATAGTGTTTGTGGGTATTACTTCTGGTAAACCCTCACGAGATTACAACTCGTTCACTAGGGACACCTAGGGGTTTAAAGGCTTGTTGCATACGCTAAATGCAATTGAGAGAGCCAATGAAAGTGGCTTAGTCAGTTTTGTTTTGATTTATGTTTTGTTATTTTTGTTTTTAATTTGCTAGGGACTAGCAAAGTTCAGGTTGGGGGGTGTGATAAGTTATGAAATATGACTTATTTACCTACGTTTTAGAGAGAATTTAATAGGATTATTGTGCATAATACTTTGAATTACACATAAGTTTTACAAATCTTTAATTTTATTGTATTGCATGAAATTTACCATTTATGTAAGTTATATTGATCCCAAAGAGTATTAACTTAGTTTTGTTATGTTTGTAGGTCTTAATGGAGTCAAAGAAGGTCACCCAATTCAATCAGAGTCTAAATAGAATAAGGAATCAAAGGAAAATTACAGTCCAATTCGTACTAGGATTCTAGCTTGCACACGTCTTCGTATTTGGGTCATAACGTTTAGCTCAAATATCGGATTAATGCGATTCATGTTAGGCTGGAAAGCTGATTCAAAGAGCTACAATTTTGTATTCACGAGCATTTCCTAACTCGGATGTATAAGGGGTCAAAAGTGACGATCAAGTAAAGCCTTTTTTTTTTAAACCTTACGAAAATTCTAGTTGTATTAGAACTTCTAAACCTATTTAAAGGTCCATTAGGTCAAATTTAAAGAGTCTCTCTCTGCCGCTCTCTGCCTCTCTCTCTCCCATTGTTTTCTTTAGATTTTTGTTTAGTATTTTTTATGGAAGGTTAAAACCTTAGCCTAGACTAAAGGGGATTCCCCTTTAAATGTACTATTGACTCTTTTAATAGCATAAATGTGTTTGAAAGTTTATAATTTCTTCTATTGATTATTCATATCTTTTCTATTATATTTGGTTTAGAACTTTTACGGTTTGAATCGTTTCATAAGTTCAGTCAGGTTTTTCTTATAGTTATGTAAGAACCCTAGATTTATCAAATACAAAACTTTAATTGCATCGAGTATTATTGTTTGTTGCGTTATTTCTTAAGAGTATATCGTCGTCTTATGATTTTTCTAGTGTAATTATTGATTTCATACTTTAATCAATGGACAATCTTTAGAGAAATTTATATTAGAATTATTTTACAAAATCTTTATTGTAAATCTTCCGACTGATAGCTTGGGACGAGAAACCATCAATTGAGTTATTACATGGTTTAATTGAATTAATAATATTCTTATAAAGTGGATGAACATGAAGTCTATGCATTTTTATCAATCGTATTTCTCTTACTCTTAATCTTAATTGTTAGTTTTCAACAAACCTCAAAACATTACTTTCTTTGCTTTCATTCTTTTAAAAGTATCTCTTGAATAATCTTCCTATGGTTCGACAACCCTCCTCATTATTATATTATCCATCCCTCATCAAAATTGACCTGACATCAATTTTCTTACCATATTCTCAATAACTTGTTCACATTTTCCTTCATATACTCCAAAAGCTAATACAAATTTGTGCCGTTTCTTTTTAGTTGTTTTCCACTACAACTAATTAGTTGTTGGGCAAAAAAATTTGAAACCCTATTAAGTGGATCTACGGCTAAAATGGTATCTCACTTTGCATTGTAATTCACTATTCTTTATAAAATTTGAAAGAAAGACACTTATCATCCCTGGTTGTCGTAAGAATTTAGCACATGGGGTTTACTTGCTAATTTCTTCTAACAATAATCATACCAGATTGACAAATAACTCATGGCATCATCAAAATTAATATAATCTATTGTGAAGATCACTATCCATTTCATCAAATTTGAACAAGAAAAGAACTTAAATTGCTAAAATGAAACTTTATGAACAAATTGGAATCGACTTCAAAGACTGAAAAATCAGTTTTAGTTACCTCTTATGGATGGACGAAAACTTAAAGTATCGCACCTACGTCATGTTGCAAGTAAAGAGTAAGGTGGCTGGCAATTTATATAGTTGCATTAGCAGAGTTATTGTTTCTATTTTACGTTTCCCTTTTCGTAACTTTCTCTTTTTTACCAAATAAATAGTTAAATTGGCTAAAATATTCTTTTCCTCCTGCAAATATAGCCTAACTTCTATTTCCTTCCTTCTGTATTTATCAACGTAAATTTGCCAAGTAAGAAAACATAAGTAATCATGCTAATAATTTCAAATGTTAATTGTGTATGATGATTGAAATTTCAAAATCTAAAAGCAGAATATGCAACTAGTTAATGTGAAGTTTCTAAATTTTTAAATGGAGTGATATGACTCATATCATAATTATAACTAAAAATTTATCTACAATCAACTATAAATGACAACAAATAATCTTTATTGTATGTTAATTTAACATAACTAGTCATGGTAATGCTCAAAACTAATGTGAAAATTTTAATTTTATCTATATTACTAATGTTTAATTAAAAAAAAAGAACGTATAGAAAATTGTTAATACAAGCTTAAAATTAACATAGCTAGTCATGATGATTAAAACAAGCTATTTTGTTAAAAACTTAAAATTAGGAGAAAAAATCGAATTCTTTTATTAAATAAATTAAGCATAATGATGAAAGAGAGAGGTTAGAAAATTTATACCGTATAGAAACATGCAAGTGATGGATGTAAATCCAAGAGTAAAATCATAGACAGCATCTGGACGATGGGGACGGTAATTCTTCATAAAACACATTGTCATACAAATCCGGTATAATATGCCAGGTTTTGCTGCTCCACATTTCATATTGCAATCTATAATGATAAATTGTAGATAAAGGACGTTTGGGTGCCAAAGGATTTGAGAGAGTTTAGGCTTTTTAATATCGACATTTGGATAACAATGGGAAAGTGGAGAAGGATGGATAGATGGAACGGGAGGAGGAGGTAGAGCGGGAACGAAAGTGTTATTTGCTAGCACTACAACTTGCATTGAGATATTCAATGCCATCATCATCCACCCAAGTTTCATTTTACCAATTCCATCCATAACTCTCTACCTTCTCGTGAAATTATTTAGTATACATAAGTTAAATGCTCAACTCTAATTTCTACTGCCAAACCCTTTATTATATATATTAGTTATTTTCAAAACCAAGAAATTTATTTTGAAAATTGATATATTTTTATATAAGAAAAATTCATCCAACATAAAGTTTTGGTTTTATAAAAAATTTGTTTAGGAATGATGAATTTTGATTTAATAAATAGTTTGTTTAAGAATGACAATTTTTGGTGAAGTTTAGCATCTTTATTAAAAAAATCCACCCCAATGAAATTTTTGGTTTAATAAAAAATTTGTTTAAGCATGAGAATTTTTTAATTAAAAATAGTTTGTATAAGACTTTTGGAGAAGTTGAGCATCATCATTAATGTATAATGAATTTTGGTTAATATCATTTCTCTTGTTTTTATTTTTTTTAAATACAATTTTTAAGTGGTAGAGGATGGGTTTAAACCTTGGTTATCTTCGTTGGAAATAACCCAAAAACTACCGTTTGACATGTTATTGGTAATATCATATCTCTTGGTTAGTCATTGCTTTACGCAATAGTCATATTATTTTCTAATGACTTTTAGCTGAAGTAATGCTAGTACATACAAATTTAATAAAGTTTGTCTCTAAGGATAAGATACGAGCTAATAGTCATAATATTATATAGGTTTAAATACTTGTTTTGGTCCTTAATTTTTAGCCTTTGTGTCAAATTGATCCCTAACCTTTCAACTGTGTCAAATTGGTTCTCAACCTTTCAACCTTGTGTCAAAATGGCCCTTAACGTTAAGTGTTTGATGGAAAAAGCTGACATGGCTAACGGTTTATTTTTATCTTTAAAAATATCTGACATGGCATGTCAACTCAAATTTTAATAAAAAAATAAATGCCAACTCACATTAAAATTAAAAAAAAAAAAAATTGAATATCACATGAGTTTTTTTTTTTTTTTTTTCTTCATCGTAACATCTATGGGAACTAATACTCAAAAAACAAATTCAAATCCCTAACCCCTTCAAAATCCCCTGCCCCTTTTGATGAAGGGAAGAGAAGTTGTCGCAAACGTTTGGCTGGCCATAATAAACGGAGGAGGAAAACAAATCCTGATACTGTTAATGGAAATGCGCTGAATGATGATCAGACTAGTGGTTATTTATTGATTAGTCTATTGAGGATACTTTCGAACTTGCACTGTGAGTAATGCGAAAGACTGTTTTATCCTTTGATATTACCTTTGCCCCTTGGTTATGTTGTTTGCAATGATGGTGGACGTGATGATAGATTTTTGAACTTTTTGTTCTTGACGCATAATTACTCTGCCCTCTGTAGCTCATGTGGGAATGAACTGTTAGCTGCTCAGATTTGATTAAAACTATGCGAGAAAGAGGGGTAGGGGATTTTGAAGGGGTTAGGGATTTGAATTTGTTTTTTGAGTATTAGTTTCCATAGATGTTACGATGAAAAAAAAAATAAAAAATCGTGATATTCTGAATTTTTTTTTTTTTTTTTTTTTTTTTTATGTGAGTTGGCATTTATTTTTTTTATTAAAATTTGAGTTGGCATGCCAGGTCAGATATTTTTAAAGTTAAAAATAAATCGTTAGCCATGTCAGCTTTTTCCATCCAACACTTAGCGATAAAGACCATTTTGACACAAGGTTGAAAGGTTGATGACCAATTTGACATAGTTGAAAGGTTAGGAATCAATTTGACACAAAGGCCAAAGATTGAGGACCAAAATGGTATTTAAACCTATTATATAAAAACGCCCATCCATACTATAATGTAAAACATAAACTTTTTTTACTTTTGGTTGATCTCATAATATTGCGTCACATAAACTTTTAATAATTATCACAATTTTACGTCTCATTATTATAATATATATTTTCCTTAATAGAAAGAATATATTATTCCATATATACAAACACAATCATAATAAATGCACATAAGCTTTTAATAATTATCACAATTTTACGTCATCATTTTAATTTTAATATATATTTTCCTTAATAGAAAGAATATATTATTCCATATATACAAACACAATCATAATAAATGTTTAATATTAGATTATATTCTATATATAAATGCAATAATAATGTTTTTAATAATTATCATAATTATCAATTTTCATATTTAGACAAAAAATAAAAGAGAGAAAAGTGTATTATGTTAAACTTTCCTATGCGTTGCAACTTGCACGGGTTACCGACTAGTTTGTAATTAAATATGAAGGAGACATGTGGCACTTCCAAGTTATTTCCTTGAAAAGAATTCAAAGTTTATGAAAATTATAATGCGGAAAAGAGGGAACGGAGAAAGATGTTAATTTACATTATTGGATAGACGTCCTTTCAGTTAGTTTTTGAAATTGGCTTTGCACATTACTTTTAGGTCTATTGCTTTTCGTTGTCGGATGAATGCCATGGGCAACGTCCTCTGAAAGCAATGTTACTTGTTATGTGTTTGTTGAATTTGTAAAAGAAATTATTCTCATTAAGTAATCATATGGTATTGATACCATATGAAATTTCTCAATATTATTCCAAACTTGTGAAACGTTTGAGAATCCTTCCCCTTACTTGACAATGAATTTTTTTGAGCAGTCCTTGCATGTCATATCTCAAACCCAACAAAAAGTGATCAAATCACTTTTGTATTGAGACCAACCTCCTCGATGGATTCATAACCCTAAAAAGGAATGCATACACCATTCCTTTAACTTTGAATAGTTAACTAACCGGCCAACCGGGCAAAGGAATTGAATCATGTATGGGCCAACCGGCCCCCTTCGATATATATAGCTCACTATTTGAAAACTTGAAAGAGTTAAAAGTTCGTTATGGTATTGACAACATTGATTTGGGATTGAAACATTAAGTGGGTCAAAAAGACTACATCCTTGATACCGAGAAAGCAATGTCACTTTTGTTGTCCAAAACGACTTCATCATTGTTACCGAGAAAACAACATAGTCCATGTTGTGCAAAAATGTCGTCTTTCATTTCATGCACAAAAGACCGATAAAATAATAATAATAATAATAGTAATAATCCAGTCTTAATTTAGGTTTATATTGGGTCAAAAAGACTATATTGGTTTATTAATCTTTTCAAAAATAATAATTAAATATGAGAATTATATGAAATAAGTCAGGAAATCAGAAGTCAAGCCCAAATTATCTTTAAATTACACTTTCTTTCTTTTCTGTTTTTTGCTAATAACCAAATTACACTTTCAGTGGTCCAGAAAGAGAGTGTGCCACCTATACCCTCATCCCCTCCAAAGAAAAAACCCTTAGCGCCGCACATCCATTTTTTTCTCCTTCCTTAACCCTAGCGTTGCCTCCCACCTCCTCTGACCCCTTCTTTTTCTTACTTGTGGCCGCGCGGCACACCCTCACTTCCATGTGAGGGAGATCGTGGCCGGAATGGTCAGATCTCGTTGTGTGGCCCACCCTCATCCTCTCTCCCCTTTTTCTTTTCCTTTTTTCATGTCTTGATCGAAACTCGCCGAGTCACCACCTCCACCCTTTTGTTCCCTTTGGTTATGTTTTCCCTTTTTCTCCTCCGTTCCAGTCAAGTGTTGGTGGGTTTCACCGGAGCCCATGGGTGGCTCATAACTCCAGTGGTGTCTCTCTTTTTTGAGGGCGAGATTGGATCTTCCTGTAGGTGGCGTGATCTCCAACGGCTGTGGATGCTTAGAAGACAACGGGTTTGGGGTCTTTTTTCATTTTGAGCTTTTATCATCTACCCTTGATTTGGGGGAAGATTTGTCAAAGCTCCTCATTTTGCAAAGCCCCAAAACCCGAATCGCATGACATCTGATGCCATGGACAATCCAATTCGACTTCCTTATTGGTTGCTCGTATGGGAATTTGGTTCCAAGCTTTTTGTTTTTTCGGACATCTCCAGCAACTGCTGCTCTTGCGATTTACCGGACTGTGATCAAGCCTTGTGTTGTCTGTTGTTCTTGTGTAGTTATTAGGGCCTTGTTTGGTACACCATTTTTAAAAACAGTTTTCTTGTTTGTAAACCAGAAAATGAGGACCCCACCATTTTTTAGTTTGTTTGGTACACCGGTTTAGATTTTTATTCTCAAAATTTGATTGGGTTTTTTGGTGGGTCCCATGCCATTTTTCAAAACAACTTGACCCTATTTTGGGTTTTTTTGAAACCGGTTTCATTTTCTTAATTTTATTAACTTTGCATTTATTTTTATTACAACCCATTACTTCTTCTCTGCCATACCGTTGGACATAACACAGACATCTCTCTCCACCATTAACAATCTTGAACAATCTTTGCATTATCAAAAAACTCTTCATTCATTTAGTAGGAGACAACTTGAACAATCTTTGCATACATAATCAACCCATGTTATTAACAAATATAAACTAACTATTTGTAATTAAAGGCTTATGCTATATTGTATTTGTTATATTTGTAAAAATATTTTGTCTACACAGAACTAATTTATTTGACAGAAGTGTGATACAAATGTTTTCCTGCAAATGGTGTGAAGATGAAGCCGAGACCATAGACTATGTTCTTTGGAGATGCGATTTTGCACAGTGTGTCTGGCAGGCCAGCTATATTTCTTTTCCGCCAGGATATGATGTTCATATGAATTTTTGTAATTTAATTTCCTGCTCTTTGCGCGATTTACAGAGCCCATCCATTGAAGTTTTGTTCACGACTGCCTGGGAGATATGGAACGCAAGAAATGCCTTGGCTTATGAAGGGGTTGTGGTAACTGTTAATGATATTTATTGAGAGTTTGAGACAATCTCATGATCAGATATGACAACATCAACTGATAAGAAGAACTTGGACACATATAAGCAGCAAGAGTCACAAATACCGAAACCATACAATTAGATAAGTGATACACTTCCAAGAGTAAAGTAGCAGGAGTCCACAAATACCAAAACTATACAATTAGATAAGTGATACACTTCCAACTTCCAAGAGTAACGTGTATCAATCGTAATAGGTATCTAAGTAACATCTCTCAATCTCTGTAAACATTCTCATATATATATATATATAAAGGAAGCTCCTCATAATTAAACAGAAAGCATGAATAATTCTTGATTTTATTATTTACTGTAAGCAGACTTTATAATATTTGTCAAAAGGCTGTTGGCTGGGCTTTGGAATTCATAGAATTAGCATCTCGGATGAAGAACAATGATAATGTAGGGGCGGTGGCAAGTACTACAAAATGGAAGACTCCCTCTAGTGATAGATACAAATTAAATATAGGCATCCATGGCCTTAATGATCATTCGGCATTTGGGGTGGTTGCATTGGTCTGTGATTGTCATGGGCTGGTTATTGCTGCACAATGTACCAAGATGCAGGTGAGTGGGGATGGTTTGCAGCGATACGAGGGATAGGATTGATGAGAAAGAGAAGGAATGGGTGGGTTTAGGAAGAAAAGGGTGTAATCTCCTACAATATTATTAGTTGCAATACAAAATATAAAATAAAAACTATGTACCAATCAAAACCCAAAACGAAAACTATGTACTAAACAAAAAATTTGTTTCATTCTTAATTTCAAATTGAGTTTCAAGTTCCATCTTCAAAACTTGAAAAAAGTCATGAATTGAAAACCCAAAACGAAAACATGTACCAAACAAGTCTTAAGTGTTTTTCATGTTATTGTTTTTATTTTTCTGTTGTTATTGTTTTTATTTATTTTTTTGTTATTGCTGTTACCTTCGTTGTAGGGTTATGTACCATGACGTATGTCATCTTTGCCCCCTTTGTGTAGGGTCATGGACTGTGTTGTATAATCCACCTTGGTTTTCTTCCCTCTCGAATGAGTGAAAGTTTTCCATCGAGTTGATTTTCAATAAAGTTCTTTTTATTCATTAAAAAAAAAAGAAGCCCAAATTGTCTTTTATTTTAAAGAATTCTTATATCATTAAAAAAAGAAAAAAGAAAAAAAAGAAGAAGAAGAGCATGGGATCTTAAAAAAAAAAACCCATTTCAAAAAATCTTTACGAAACTCAGCACCCGCTCTTATTGTTTTGTATGGAACGAGCGGTGGGCAGCCCAAAAGGGTGGATCGATGGGGACGAGAGTGCTTCAGAGATGCTGAATAGGCTTTTAACAGCGCGTCCCTTCTTGCTTCTTCCTCCACTTCATAGGGTTCCTCTACGCGTTCGTAATGTCGTTGAGCTCGTCGGTCCCTCTCCTTCTGCCAAAACCCACATCCTCATTCAGGTCCATTTTTTTATTCATCGAAATTACCCTTCATAATGATATACCTTCGTTCCAAACCATAATTGAATATGTGTAGGCTGCAGTGAATTGCGTTCTTCCTAAAGAATGGAATGGGGTTCACTACGGAGGCTTGGATGGCTTAGTAATGTTCCTTGACTTGGACTGTCGATTTGATATTTTACGCTTTTCGCACATTTTAAAGCATCGATTAATTACACAACCTACTGGTAAACAAGCCCTATAATCAAATTACAAATTTCATTTTTCCATATCTTTATCTTTTTATAAATTTGGGCAAAAATAGACTTTTGGTCCTTATATATCATTTTCCTCATGGAAATAGTTTACCTCCAACTTGGGTTGAAGAATTTCTCCTTCAACCCACTACGTTGTAATTAAATAGACTATTCATGTGTATTTAATTGCCACAGTGGGTTGGAGGCAAACTATTTTCATATTTTATAGCGTTTTCTTTTAGTCCTTGATTTTTGGACAGAGGTTCATTTGAGTTCATAACTTTATCTTTTTTATTTTTCTTGAATTTTTTTTCATCAAATATAACATATGTCCAAAAAACCAAGAACTAAATTGAAATATTATAAAACATAGAGACCAAAATGAAAACACCCCTAAAATATAAGGACTAAAAATGCATTTTTGCCTTAAATTTACTATAATATGGTTTGGAATTTTCAGGTAACGCTTATGATGAGGAATTATATACATTGTGCATGAGACGCTTCTTGTATATCCGTTGTTATGATACTTTTGAATTTCTTGCCACTCTCAAGGTAATAAGTGTTATAGTGTAGTGTTAAGAGTCTAGCTTATTTATTTTTGTGTAGGTTTATGTTAAGTTTCTTTCATTATCAGGAATTCTTTTCTTTTATAATTTGGAATTTTTAGCTTTCCATGGTAATAAGTAAGGACTTTGCTACTATACAAGTCTCTTGGGGTCTTATACCAATTAGCTCTAGCTCAACGAGCTCCTCCTCTCCTTATAAGTGTTAGGTGGAGAGTGAGATCATGGGTTCAAGACTCATCAGGTGTGTGTGTAACTTACCAATAAAAAAAGTAATATTGATTAATAAATTTTTTTTATTAGTCAATATTATTTTTTTATTGGTAAGTAATATAATATTGATTAATAAAATTTTATCATATTTTGCTTGAGATTCCATTAAATTTGTAAAGGTTAGACTCCTAGAAGGCTGTTGTTGAGTCTCAAATATATCCTAATCCTACTTTCTCCTTTTTATTGAGATTTGAGCCTCAACCAGATCTCAATTAGACCATTTTCAAGCCCCAGCTAAACCTGCAACATCATATTTACAGTCACTATTTGTGGTACTGATCACATGCAATATTCATTGCCTTTGAACAGCATCTATGCTTCGTTGTTTTGTTTTGTTATTTTTTACTAAAAACCCTCCATCATCCCAAAAGCAAAACTAGCCCTTGGATCACCGAATCCTGTTATCCAAGAGTGTTTTGGCCCACCTATATGATCCTAGGGGGCCCTAATATCAATATCTATATGCCGTCGTATACCAACGTCACCACAGCTATCGTGTTGCCTTGACCTTACTTATAGAAGGGAAATTAAATCGTCTTGTGACAAAGATGCTAGTTATGGGAGTTTCGAACTCAATGGTGGGATTTGAATACAAGCTTGTGCTTCTTACAGGTTTAACACCTTGTGACATGAGCTGATGATGATAGAATGCATTACCTGTGTCAAAATTTTTATAGGTTTCTCCAAATATCGCCTCTTTTAAAGTACCCTGTGACAATCCAACAATATATTTTTTAGTTTCATTAAATAAAGAACTGGTTCTGGTTGCTTGATATGCTGTCACTAGAACAAAGTTGTTTTCTTTTACATGATAAATGTGGAGTTTGATTGACCACAATGAGTTGTACCTTGTGGAACTTGTTGGTCTTATTCCAAGATCCCTATTGGTTATTTAAGAATCATTTATTCCCTAAAACAGTTCTACATCCTCAAATTCCTCATTAATGCTGGGGCATTAATTTTGGCCCTACTTTGTTATTGTTTCCTTGATAAAGCTTGTTTCAATTGTGGAAGATCATAATTTGATTCTTTTACCTTCTGGATTAAAGACATTGCACTATCGGATTCAGAAGGAAAAAGCACATGGCACTTGTGTTCATATGCTCATGATTGACAGGTTTGTCTTGTAATATGGAATGTTGAATATCTGTATTAATTTTGTAGGAGTTTGTTAATGGCTTTACCAATCACCCCCCCCCCCCCCCCCTAACTTGTATTCAACATTATAGTTTTTGATGTGGTTTATTTTTATTTTTTGTTAAGTAAATAATTCATTAAGATAGCGCAAAGGGACGCAACCTAAGTACATGGGAAGTATACAAAAGATACACAACAAATTATAAATGAAAATATACAAAGATCAATTAACTTCAGTAGATTCGAAAAAGAAAGTATCTTGAAGCTGACATCTACTCATAGTCTCATTCAATGAACTATGGAATGTTTCAGCTCGAAAATCAATATTTCACATCCTTTAAAGTTTTGATAATTTTTCCCCTCCAAATGCACCACATATAGGCACTGTCTACCAAATCGACCTTGCCAACAAAGCTAGCAAGTTAGCCACACCTGGAGGCATAACACACAAAATCCTCAATAGATGGGAGATCATTGACCGTAGCTCTAGCAAAATCACGACGACTAAGCAAATGATTGGTAGTCTCCCCACTCTTTTTGCACATACAACATCAATATACACAATAGCATGTTGCTTCCCAAGATTATCCATGGTAATGATTCTCCCCAAAGCCATTGTCCATAGAAAAATTGCCTTTCTTGTTTGAACCATTTGCTTCCAGATGCTTTTCCAAGGGAAAGACAAGCCCTCATTGGAATTTAACATATTGTAAAAAGATTTTAAACTTGGAAACTCTATGTTTGGAAGCTTTCCAACATAATCTATCCTCTCCATTTCTTCCCACTTCGGTAGATAGGGTAAATCCATAAAGGACACTATAGCCTCTGATTCCTAGTCCTGCATCGCTCTAACAAAAAGGATATTTGATTCAGGGAGTGCAGCCAGAATTAATGCTAATGGATTTGATTTGGTTTGGATTTTATTTATGAATTTAATGTAATTGATTACATTGTTTCTTTTTTTATTTGTTGTAATCTGGAATCTGTTCTTAAAGGCTCCAGAAAAGAATTGTGGGACATGTTGAATTTGATCAATAATATTGGATTGAGATTTTTCTCTCTAGCTTGGTGGTGATTTTAAGCAGCATTAGGTGATGAAGCCTAGGGTTCATACTACTATAGGTGGTGAAGCCTAGGGTTTATTCTGATTGTCTTCTTAAATCTTAACTGTATCCTTTTTTTGCAAATCTTGTGTGGCAGAATATTTGATATCAAAGTAAACTTCAAATCTAGTTTTCAAGCAAAGCTGAGAGAGCCACCAAACTGCCGCCCTCCTCAGTTAACTCCACCTATCCTTGCTGGCACCAAAAACCACCACAAGTTTACAACCAACCACTCAATTCTGCCAGGCCTATCCTCACAACTGAACTCCTAAAAAATCTGCCTGACCTATCTTAGAATCATTTCATGGAATGTAAGAGGTCTGAATAACAAGGAGAAGGGATGCAAGTTAGAAATGCTCTTAAAATATTGAAGGCTGATGTGGTTTGTTTACAAGAAACTAAAATGGAGGTGATGCACTGGGAATTGGTGAGGAGCTTAGGGGGAAACAGGTTTGCTGACTAGGTTCATCTGGAAGCAGACCCTTAGGAGGATTGTTAATGCTCTGGGATAAATGAGTAGTTGAACTTATTGAATGTGTCAAAGGTCAGTACTCAATCTCTTGTAAATTTAGGAGTGTCACAGACTGGTTTGTGTGGGCTTTTTCTGGGATTTATGGTCCCAACTCAGTCGCTGACAGAACTATTGTGGGAAGAATTAGCAGGAGTGTACAGTTGGTGGGAAGTGCCATGGTGCATAGTTGCTGACTTTAATATGATTCGTTTTTCTAGTGGGAGACCGGGAGAAGGAAGAACTTCAGCAGCTATGTGGGAGTTTTCAAACTTTATCTCGGAGCTTGGCTTGCTGGTTCTGCCTCTGTTGGGTGGAATTTTACCTGGTCCAATAATCAGGAGTCTCCTTCTATGTCTAGGCTAGACAACTTTCTAATTTCAGTTGATTGGGAAGATCATTTCTCTGATCTAGCCCAAAATTTGATGACTCGAGTAATCTCGGACCATTGTCCTATATTTCTTGATAATCGAGGGTTCCATCACAGAAAACCTCACTTTAAGTTTGAGAACATGTTGTTAAAAACCGATGGTTTTGTAGATAAGGTGAGGACATGGTGGCAGAGTTACCTGGTTCAAGGAACTCTTGGTTTAATTTTGGCAAGTAAATCAAGAGCCCTGAAGGAGGATCTGAAGAAATTGAATGAAGATGTTTTTGGTGATGTGGGAACCTAATATGGAGTAGAATCAAACAGTGTACCTTCCTTTGTCTATATTATGTTATGTGATTGAGAACATTGTATTAAGTAGAATCATAATAGACTTTTCCTCACGGCTGCTCAAATAATGGCTTACTGGTTTAGATGACTGACTTCAGATATTAGGTTACTAAGATTCCTTTTTTGCCTTAGATGTGAAAAGTGCAACAGACACTTTCTATTTCCATGCTTCAAATATATAAATAAATAGATTTGAATATTTTAAATTAAAATTATTACATGACATTTCTTCCGTTTGGCATAGTAGGCATTATGAATTTATGCTGGTTTTAGCACGATTGAAGTTGAAGAAAATTAATGTAATTTAATTGTAAATATCTGCATGTCGATCGCTTTCTTACCAGCATTGGAGCTTTCCATTGGATAGATCGTGCCTCAACATCTGTGCCACTAAGGGGTGATAACAGGTAACAGATACAACTGTGTGGCTTAGAACTGTGTACATAGGATACTTATCTTTTGGTCCTTGTTTTACAAATGTTGGTGAGGTCAATATATATATATTTTTTTCCTTAGAAATGTTTAGTCAATTGCTGATTTGTCCAACACCCTTGTTTCTTCCCTTGTTTTGGTTTTTGTTTCTTATGCTATGTACGTAAAACTTCGTAGAATTCCAATGAGGCCTCACATCAAAATTTTGACCTTTTGAACAATTTTGTCTTTAAGCTTGCTTTCCTGGGAGCTTTTCACAGCCTGTTAGTATGATTTCGGGAAAATCATTTGATATACCTAGTTATTTGTTACAATTCAAGCTTCCAAAATTGGCCTTCAAAGCAAGGAAGCTCCAATGCTAAGCTGTAACAAGGATTTTTATCTGCAAGCAATAGGGGGTGCTGAGATCTGTTCCTAGCGAGCTGAGGAAGAGCCCTTTCCTGTAGTCTCTTTGCTTTTGAAATGGTATTTGATTCGGTGACTAGCACAAAGATTTCAAACTTAGATGGAAACATTGATTTGTGGTCAATTGCCTTCTTAACAAGTTGAGTGAGAGATTCTTTACTGGTGAAAATTATTCCTGGGTTCAGGGAAGTTTGGAAGATGGGAGAAAGAAATTGCAAAAAGGATTAATCAGCTTGCATGATAAGAAGTTAATTAGTACTACAAATTTTAGAACTCTAATTAAATTATTTATGAATTGAGATACTGAATTATTAATTGATGCAAAGCCTTCTAGAAAAGCTAGATATTATTTTGCACATAAAGATCTCATGCCTTAGATCTAAAAGCTTTAAGCATCCAAGATTGAGATACACAGTCAATAAACACCATTACACCTTCAGAAAGGGTTCAAGCTTAGTAGCACAACATTTTAGCTCAACTAATGAAATATCTGGCAAGATTTTTAACACTACGCTTGGCTGCTTGGAATTGGAATTGATTTAGGATTAATTTTCTTTTCTAATACCATGATATTGACTTCCTTGGAGTTGTAACTTCACTGTTGGATAGGTTTGAAATTTATTTGAAATCTAATTTTTTTTTTTTTATAGAAATTTAGTACTTTTTACATACCATTCTAGTATTAAAACCATAACCATACTTCATGTTCCCTTTTCTAATTTTAAATTCCAATATTGTCCTTACTGAAAATTTTATATTTCAACAATGGCATTATTCCCATTTTTTGTTTTTGTTTTGTTTTTTAAATATCTATGTTGGGTATTTAACCTTACAAATTAAATAAAAGGAAAACAAAAAGTCAATAAAGAAAGAGCTTTATTGTTGTCAACTAAAAACTAATAGTGAAAATAAGTTAATTCAGAAGGTATACTAAAAAAAATAAAAAAAGGGTAATTCAGAAGGTATAAAATTTGTCTTAATCTATGTCAATGTAGGTTAAAGCATATTAAAAATTCTATCTTTCCCATTTCAACATCTGCATATCACATGCACACTACTTGTTCTTTTTTCAAACAACAAAAAAAACCTTATTATATCTCACAAAGTGTAATACTTCTTTTGTTTCAAACTCTAGGCATTCACCTTGAAAACGTGGAGAATTTGCAATTAGATTGTAAATTTCAATGACGAATGATCAACATAGACTTTATATACATTATATGTACTACTATTCCCAAGCCAAAAATACAATAGTTTTGGCTTAAGGATTACTTCGGCATGGAGTAGTATAGACTATGGATCGTCTTAAAGAGAATTGCTGCCACTAATCACTAATGCTGCACAAATATAAAATGACACGCTTTTTGATATAAAATGGTACCTTTTTATGAATCTAGTAAGAGTTTCAAGGGCGTTTGAGTATTAAAGTGGAACTTATATTTCCTTTTTACTTATCAAAAAAAAAAAAAAGAGTTTCAAGGGCATTTGGCTCCTCCTTCCTTGGGCTTGCCCTTTGTTGTGACAAGGCATCCTTGCTTGTTTCCAGAAGTTCCTAGGTGAACACATAGGCACTTGAATCAGCATGAGGCAGAGCAACACACATGACTTCTTATGTGATGTTGCCAAGCAACAGCAAACACAACTCAATTTGCAACTTATATGAAGTGGATCAATTGACAAAGTACCATCACCTCGAGAGGAATAAATAAGTAATTAAAATTGCAAATTGGTAATGGAGGCAAATGATCAAACAGGTCATATACAACAATCTCCAAAGTGAAATGGCTGAGGTTTGGAATTGCAAATTTTAGTTTGTTTTGAAATTGGAATTGGAATTATGGCATTAGGCCATTTGTGAATTGGAACTCAAAGCCAATTCCATGCCCAATTAAAAGATCCAAACATTGTTTTGACATTGGGCCCTCCAATTCCAAATAAGCATCCAAACAGACACTAAGTATAATTGATGCAAAGTTAGGTGTTGATCTTTGCTGCAACAAGTTTGTCCATGAGATCAGTATTTAAATCTATTTATGCCAGAATAGGTGTAGAGTTTAAATAAATTATTTTTCATTTTCTGAATTTGTATGATCTAGTAACTTTAATTTGTTCAAGCTTTTATGTTCCCCAGACATTGTAACTGGTAATAATTCTATAATTGGGTCAAATTTTTATTTTTAAAGTCAGTCAGATTCTCACATATATGCCTTTAACTTTTGATTTTTTGTTTTAACTGTTTGGTATGCAGAAAAAGCCATTCTATTCAGACTGTGTTAGAAATTGTAGTTCAGGAGATTAGAAAGCTTCAGCTGCTGCATCCCATGCTTGCCATAGCTACAAAAGCAACCCTTTTGGGGGATAGATATTCCATGAATGAGGCCAAATGGTGAGTTCCTGAAAGGCCGAAAGTTCCAATTAGTCAGTTTCAATACTTTTTCTTTAGTGTCAAAAGGTCTTATTATTGTGTTCTTATTTATTTATTTATCAAAAAAAAAAAAAAAGTTCAAAAGGTCTTAATTTTTTGTCCACATGGTTAAATGCTGCTGCAATTGTTAATAATTTTTTTTTGTTTGCGGTCATAAAAGAATCTCAAACATAGGATTGAAAAGATTTAGTACTATTGAGAGACAACATTTTTTTTTTTTTTGGACAGGCCTTTTGGATATGTTTTTCCATCAACATATATTTTCAGCTTGAGGGGGAGTAGCAAAATTAAGAGGATAATATTGTGTTGTACACTTGTGCTTTAAAATATATATTCAACAGGAGGTGTCAGAGAATATTCTCTATCATATTGCTATCAGAATCTTTATATCTCCCTTATATATATATATGTACACCTCCTGTTTGAGGGGATTACTGCATTTTTTGGCCATAGAGGATTCGAATGTGATGAGATGGGTCTTTGATTTGGAGACTATTTGTTTCTGTCTTTTTTATTTCTTGATTTGTGACGTGGCTTGTTGTTTATGTGTTGGTGCCGTTGTGTAGTTGAGAGGGATATATTAATGTGATTCATTAAGGAATGAAATCCCAAATGTCCCCTTTCTCTCTCATCTTTATCCTTCTTTCTTTCCATTCTTATTCAATTCCTTAAAGCAAGAACTTGTTTCAATTCTTGTGTTCATTTGTAATTTGTTTTTGTGATTTGGGGAGCAAATCTGTTTCTATTTATCTTTTTGCTTTGTGGCGGAAGGCGGTGCTGTGGTGGCTGGTGGCTGAGCAGACGAGTATTCTCTCTCTCTCGATGGTTTTCTCTCTCTTTATCGGCTGAGATCCAAAACAAAGCCAAGCTTTCAGTTTTTTGTGTGTTTTTAGCATGTGCGTGTCATAGTTGCTAGTTAATATGGAATGGATTCAATAGGGAGGAATCTATTTTTTTTTTTTTTTTGATTATCCCTGAATATTTTTGGACTCAAGTAGTTGTCGGGATTATACTATTGTATGGTAAATCTATAGCATTATTCTCACCTTGTCTAAACTAGATAAATCTTACATTTTATAAAATCAAGGGTATAGTAGTAATGTTGTTATAAAATGATTCATTTTCATTCCTTCTAATATTACTCCCAAACAAGGTTACTTACATTCTATTTCATTCTATTCCTTCATTTTAAAACATCCCAACAAATTACTTAGTTCCGTTCCATTCCATTCCTTTCTATTCATTAAACACATTCCATTTCACTCATTTCCTTTCCTTTATAATTTATTCATTCCATCCCATTCCATTCCTTTCTAAACTCCAAAACGAAGCCTAAGTAGTAAATTGGCTAAAAGATGAACAGGGGGTCTAAGTGCAACACCCTCAAAGTTCAGAGGGTGTACATGCATTTTATCCTATTAGTAATGAATGGTCTGAGGACTGGTATCTAAGAATTTCCAGCTCCTCCTTTTCTGTGCAATATCATCATCATTTATTCTTTTTTGTTAACAAGTTTCAAGTCTCTATTCTAGGCTAGGTTCTTGATTTATTGAACAATATGCTAGCAGGAATTTAAGAAAACCAGATACCTCACGAAGCGGGGGCATTACTGCTCAGCAACTTCCATACCGTGAGTATATGCCTTCTGTCTGGCAGGTAATTTTCATGGCTAGTTGCTTGTCGATAGTATATTACACCAGTATATGACCTGAGGAGTTAAAATTCAACTGTATATCACATGTTATTGCATACTTTACCATTTTTTTTTTTGATTAAAGAAGTGGTATCCCAACTTTTGGCTAGACTAAATTCACTCCCTACTAATGAGACACCTTGGAAACCCTATGAGCCAATAGTGTGGTGGATTGAATTAGGGACCTCCGGGTTTGCATCATGCCATGGACCAATGAGCCCACCACCCAAGTACCCCTGTGAGGGTCATTGCATATTTTACCAATTGCAGCATGCTGTAACTGAATCTTGTGTTTCAAGATGAATATGGTCAAACTTGGGCTTTGTTCATTAGTTATATAAGAGGAAGTTATCATATAAATTAATGCGGTTACCTTAGATGTAGTTTTGCTCATATCATATATCTTTTTGGAGAAATATTGGACTCTATAATATAAACCGGAACTTGTTTACAAAAAAAGTAGTATCGATGAAACTTTCTTAGTTAAAGTCTTTGCTGATAACTTGTGAGACATATTGAATGTAAATTATAGCAAAATTATGAGTTTAGACTATGATCTTACCCAAATATTTGGATTCATTCAGTGTTAAGAGTCTTAAAAATCTTTGCAGACCTTTGTTACTCACAGGATACTTCTACGAGCATCAGGTTCGGAATACTCGCCAACTACTTTCTGTCTTGTAACGATAACAATACTAGCCAATGACTTTCTCTGTCCTAAAAAATGGGATGTATGCTGTTTTCATTGCTTCCAGATGACAATCTCGCTGTAAGCAATGATCAAAATCACTCGCTATATTTTTCAGAATGGCTGCTGCCATCACTGAGCTTCCTCGACAAATTTATAGTGAAAGAGGTCGGCACATGCCTAAGCTATTCATTAATTGAGAATGTCATTAAAGGAATTAGGATTTAGCATAATCTATTGGATATTTTGTTTTGGAACCTGCAGGCTGGTGTCTTCATTGTTGCATGAAGTGTGAAGACTTATAGTGCAGTTTTGCTTCTATTTATTGATCTCTCCTATTATGCCAGGTCAAAATTAATTCTTAATGCCTGATAAGCAGGGGTCTTTCCAAAATTAAAAACCATATCTTACACGCTTTTTGTTTCTATTTAATTAATGGCTTTATTCATACAAAGAAATTTTTGTGTAAATTATGTAATAATCGATTTTTTTGGGTACTTTTGGAGAGGCATTAGGTTCAATCATACCAAGCAAGAACAATTATAGAAGTTCATTTGCTCTGCAAGTGGAAGTTTATTGTTCTTCTTTATTGTTATTGTTTTATGGCACATCTTATATTCCTCAAACCTTATTTGTGAAATTCATAACAGTGTAGTTCTTATGTACTCTATTCTCATATTAACTATATGCCTAAACTTCAATTAAAGGTATGATGACATGGGAATAATTAATTTTCAAGACCAAGTTTTGGACTGACATTTGGTTTGGGATGTGTAGTCTTAAGGCTGCCTATCCTGAGCTCTTTCGTATAGCAAGGAATAAGGAAGCATTTGTAATGGACCATATTCGCTTTTAGAATAAGGCTGTCTCTTGGGTGTTAAACTTTACTCGTCCTGCTCAAGATTGGGAGCTCGAATCTGTTTCTTTTTTGGAGTTATTGTATTCAAGTTTGATCAAGGGCCATGGGGAGGATAAGATATGTTGGAGGGGTTCCCCTAAAGATGGGTTCCAATAAAGCACTTCTTCCTATTGCTGATCGTGTTGTGCCTTGGAAATGTATTTGGATAACTAAAGCTCCTCCTCGAGTGGCATTCTTTGTGTGGGCTACTGCCTTGGGGTTGCATTCTCACCACTGATAACTTGAGGAAGCGAACATATTATTACGCTGGATTGGTGCTGCATGTGTAAGGAAAGTGGTGAATTTATATCCCATCTTCTATTGCAGTGCATGGCTGCTAGGGAGATTTGGAATTTTATTTTCAGCAGGGAGATTTGGAATTTTTTTTTCAGCATCTTTGATATCCAGTGGGTTATGCCAGGTGGGGTTTTGGAGTTATTATACTGTTGGGGTGCTGGTTGCCATAGAGCTAGATGCAGGAAACTATGGGATATGATTCCTCTTTGCATATTCTGGTGCCTTTGGTGGGAGCGGAACTCTAGAAGTTTTGAGGGGGTGGAGAGAAATATGCTGGAGATTAAAGGGATGGTGCTTAGAAATCTTATGGAGTGGTTCAATGCATCTGGCCTGATGTCTTTCTCTTATGTCTTGGATTTTTTAGATTTTTGTATTGCTTGATTTTTTCTGGTTGTACACTCCCTGTGTACTGTACCTTATTTTCTTTGATGCAATAATACTTCTTTTACTTATCAAAAAAAAAATAATAATAATTAATTTTCAAGATATTGATATATCCCGAGGACGTAACAAATGCCTCCTTTAGGAAAAATCATCTTTACTCGATGATTCCCATTTCAGGCCTCCTGCAATTCAGAATATTTATAGAACATGGGATTGATTTTAAGTATTGGTGTTGTAAGCCTTGGCTCACTGTATGTTCGACCGGATGTAGCATAAATTCTCTCTGGCATTTGAGGTGGATGATTGTTTTCTTCTTTATAAATTTAGGATTTTTTTTTTTAAATGTAGGGTAGTTACAGGTTTATGATGACCTTGAAATATTCTATAGGTAGCATCCCTGGCTTTAGAGATTAGAAGTAGTGGTTTTTAGGTTGATGATAGATTTTGTTGGTAATTGCCTTATTTATCGATTCATAAAGTCTATTTTGCTACACTTCACTTCTCTCTATCCTTCTTCCCACATGATACACTCCTACCACGACTAGAAGTGGACTTCACCACAAATGCCTCAGCTTTAGAATTACTCGTTGGCCTTTTGAACTTCTGTGTCTCCAAAATAACCGTTTTCACCTCTTCTAACTTTAGTGTCTCTTTACCAACCAACAATGTATTTCACTAGGGTATCATACAAAGGAGGGAGTGAGGTCAAAAGCAACTAAACTTGATCCTCCTCCTCAATCTTAGCATTAATGCTTAACGACTGAGTAGTTAATCTATTAAAAGCATTTAAATAATCTTTGATATTAGTACTGTACTCCATGCGCATCTAATACAACTCTTACTTCAAGAATAAATGATTTGCAGGTGATTTTGACGTATATGTTTTCTCTAACTTTTTTCACAACTCATGAGGAGAAGATTCATAAGCTATACTTACCTCTGGAGCAAGATTCAAATGGATAGTATTTACAGTCTCTATCTCAAGATCTTGCCATTAATCCTAAAACATTGAAGGCGGCTTCTTGGACTTACCATATAACGCCTTAATCTATCATTGCTACACGAAGAAGTCTTTGATAGTGTTTTGCCAAAGACCAAAATTGTTTTTCCCATCAAAGAGAGCTATCTCAAAATTGTGCTCGCCATCTCTAGGAACACAAAACCAATAGCTCTGATATCACTTTGTTGTGATAGTGGAAGCTCTTATACCAATTTAGTGTGTGAAAAATACAAAAAATAAAAGGCAAGCAATACAAGTGATGTAGGCGCATCTTGCCTAGGCTTTTCATTTTTGTTTTTGGCTTGTAATTAGCTTTAAGACAATCTTGTACTTGCTATCTTAAAAGCCTAACAACCTAGTACTTCGTCTTTTCTTATTAATAGTTCAGCCAATAGGTTTTTAGCATTGGATAGCCAATCATAGGGTTGCATCCAACAACCAATCAAATTTTATCCGAGACATGTTATTTAATGCATGGCCTTGCCTTTGTAGATTTAGTTTTAGTTGATTTGTAAATGAAATTGGATTAGTCTTGTGCTATTTCTTTTAGAGATGGATTTCTCTATGCAAAGGCTTTATACTATCTAGTTATTTCTCAAATTAACTCAAAGTCCCAACCCATTTTCTAAAATGAATCCCTTCTACCCAAGAGCCTACATCAACAAAGCACAAAACAATAGGTAACACTAATAATAAAAAAGTTAGTATCAATAGGATTACAATTTACAACTACGTTCACAAACTTTAAAAGACCTCAAAAGCATGAACCAATTCAAATATTCAATACGCCCACAGGTGCTCTCACAAGCTCACTCTGTAGACATTAACATTAACCCATTAAATCCCATCTAAGAATCAACTTCAAGGAAGGTCCATTAAGCCTTCACTCTAGCCCATCGTAACAGAACATAACAAAACTTATTTGTGTGTTTATTTTATAAACTCACACAGCCACCAACTTTATCTCACCCACTTTAATACTTCTATTGACAATTAGAACCAATCATTCAAAGAAGCTTCTCTTAACATCTATTTAAAAATATAAAGGCACTCGCAACCAATTTGTGTCTAACAATGGCTTCAAATCAAATACAAAACCGATAGACAGTTTCAAAATCAAAACCCAAACTAAGAAGCAACTGAAAGAATAAGAATAACTACTTGTTATTGTCAAAAGCCTTATAGCTCAACTGGTTGGTATTAGTTTTTTCAATGGAGACATCCAAGGTTCAAATCCTCTCTTCTTCTATTAAAAAAAAATCTACTGATTTATTGCTTGATTTAAGCTTGGATTAGTGTTCTAAAAAAGCCTACAAATCCCTCACAAACCTCCATTCTAGCCCCAAAACTCTAGCTTTTAATGTTAAACCACTCTTTTTCTTTTTCTTTTTTGGGCTAGACTTTATAGTCCGCTATAGACTTATTTCATTATGCCCTTAACTGGACCATGCTCCTCAAACCCTCAATTTAACTAAACTATAAATGACACCTCCTTATTTCACAAAAATTATATGAAAACTGTTCATGCAATTTAAGTGACTTATAGAGTCATTCATAATGGCACTTGTATGTGGTTTTCCTATGCATGATTCATGTGAGTGGACAAACCCAAGTGACTTTGAAGAGATTGCTCATTTACTGTTAATTTTTCCAGGGAGTGTCATAGGCTCATTCCCCATGAGAATTTCTCTTTTGCAAAAATATGGCTTCTAGCTGCTCAATTCGAGATACGGCAGCTGAATCTCAAGGGTGCTTGTCAAATCCTTGGAAATGCAATTGGCAAAGCTCCAAAAGATAAGGTCACTTTACATGTTGAGTTTTAGTATATACTATATCATTAATTTGGCAAAAGATAACATCCAGAAGAATCTGAAGCAATGCATTCAGCGTGCTAGAAGTAAGCAATTTCTGGAAAAATCTTATTGTTCACTTTTCTTAATTTATAATTTGATTTGATGATTATTTTTAAATTTCATCATCAATAAAACTAGTCTTACACTTCCCTTTTGTTTTCTATGAATCAGGGGTTTTTGAGAAAGCAATTGATTATTATAAAACATCTTAAAACAATTAATTAACGAAGTTTGTTATTTGATTAGTTATTAGTTTCCCGCCAAAAGTAGTTTTTGATATTTTGCTTTCTTAGCTTTGACAGATTAGGCTATATATACAAAAGATGCAATGTAATGAAAATATCAAGAAATACAACAACCATTTCTTAACAAAAGCTTTCCAGAATTATCTTTCCCTATCACAAGTTCTTTCAAGCTTTGTTACTCTACTTTCACTTCTGTTAAGTCCTCTCCACCAAAAAGGAGAATGGTGCGTGAGGATGTGATGCTAAACATTCTCTCACGTCTCCCCCCAAAATCCCTTACTCGATATAACTGCGTCTCCGAAGTTTGGCTCGCTCTCATCGAAAACCCTGACTTCTTCTCTAAAAACCTCCTCAACCACTCCATTTTCGCAACCACCAAATCCCCAGGACCCCCCGATCCTGCTTTCAATTCTGTTAAGTCGTCTCCACCAAAAAGGAGAATGGTGCCTGAGGATGTGATGCTAAACATTCTCTCATGTCTCCCCCCAAAATCCCTTACTCGATTTAAGTGCGTCTCCGAAGTTTGGCTCACCCTCATCGAAAACCCTGACTTCTTCTCTAACAACCCCTCAACCACTCCATTTTCGCAACCACCAAATCCCCAGGACCCCCCCGATCCTGCTTTCATCCTCTTCAAAGCCACACAGAAATCCAACATCGGAAACGAGACTTACTCTTTCCTCTCTTACCACACCCTCCGCTGTGTTTCTCAAAGCACTCTTAATCTCCCAAAAGCAACACCTATTAACCTTCCACCTGAACTCCCATACCACCGCTTAAATATAGTCGCTTCCTCTTCCTTTCATGGCCTCCTCCGTCTCCACGACATTTTTGTAAAAATGAACATCTACCTATGGAATCCTCTCATTCCTTCCAAACTCAACCCTCTCCCTTACGTGCCCCCAGAATTCCTTGCTCAACGCCTTCTCTTACACTGTTAGGGCCAGGTTCAACCCGAGATCCAATGACTTCAAGGTCATCAGGGTTTTCAGGGTTTTGCACTACTCCTTATCACCTACGACTTACAAAGTGGACGTGTATAGCGTGAGGAGTGGTTCTTGGAGACAGCTCCACGCAGACTTGGACAACATGTTCGATAATATTCATTACCACAAGGGAACCACGACGTACGTGAATGAATGAAAATTTTGGTTAACTCTAAATATAGGAAGCCGTGGTTCATTCATTCACGTACGCCGTGGTTCTCTTGTGGTAATGAATATTATCGAACATGTTGTCCAAGTCTGCGTGGAGCTGTCTCCAAGAACCACTCCTCACGCTATACACGTCCACTTTGTAAGTAGTAGGTGATAAGGAGTAGTGCAAAACTCTGAAAACCTTGACGACCTTGAAGTCGTTGGATCTCGGGTCGAACTCGGCCCCAACAATGTAAGGGAAGGCGTTGAGCGAGGAATCTGGGGGCACGTAAGGGAGAGGGTTGAGTTTGGAAGGAATGAAAGGATTCCATAGGTAGATGTTCATTTCTACAAAAATGTTGTGGAGACAGAGGAGGCCATGAAAGGAAGAGGAAGCGACTATATCTAAGCGGTGGTATGGGAGTTCCGGTGGAAGGTTAATAGGTGTTGCTTCTAAGAGATTGTGAGTGCTTTGAGAAACACAACGGAAGGTGTGGTAAGAGAGGAAAGAGAAAGTCTCGATGTTATCTGAAATTGCTTACTTCAAGCACGCTGAATGCATTGGTTCAGATTCTTCTCGATGTTATCTTTTGCCAAATTCGCCTCAAATTTTGCATAGCTTATCCAAACCTTCAAGTGCTTTGTTCTCTCTAGGAGTCTCTCATAGAGCTCTCTGGTCCTTTCGAACTCACGCTCTAATATTTCAAAATCAATATATGACTACAATAAAACAAATAAATTAATTAATTATTATCAGTTATCTCAAAATCAGTCAATGTCAAAGCTTTCTTACAATCAAGTCAAGTTGCTATATTAGTAACAAAAAAAAAAAAATGGTCATCAAGGCAAAATACATCACACTACAAGACAACTGTCCCTATATAGGTCACATAAAGAAATGAAAGAACTTTTACCTATTTATCAGAGATCAAACAGAGATATCAACAAGAACAAGGTGCCTTTGTATGGGCCCCTTTTTCATTATTTTTGGCATAGCAAGATTAAGAATCAAGAAACAATAATTTTTTTTCTTCTTTATGATGCGTAACAGAAAATTATCACAGAAAACCAGGGAGAGAATCAAGAAACAGCAACAACAAACATCATTCTGGAATAAATGTTCAACGGGAAAAGTGATTATGTAACTAAAAAGGACTATAAACAATTAGACAAACATCATTCTAGAATTAATGTTCATCGGGAAAAGTGATTATGCAACTAAAAAGGACTATAAACATTTAGTAATGAAAGCTGTATGACTGTATTTTAGATTTGACTAAAATGAGGAATGCCTTATTGCATGTACCTTCCACAATAACTCTGGCATATCCAGTGCTGGTTGGGCAAACGCAAGCTCAAAGATTGCCCTAGCTCGCTCAGTCTCACACAAGGATCTCTCTAACTCCGCATACTTGCTCCACACGTAACAGTTTTCAGGTGCCCACTCCAAATACTTCTCATAAAGTTTTTGGCCACGGTCTATGTTTCCAAGCTGCAGCTCTATCTCAATATACTTCTTAATATCTATTTTGTTAAAAAGCACAATTACAATTATGAGAATATCCCAAATTAATGATATAGTATATACTAAAACTCAACATGTAAATGACCTTATCTTTTGGAGCTTTGCCAATTGCATTTCCAAGGATTTGACGAGCACCCTTGAGATTCAGCTGCTGTATCTCGAATTGAACAGCTAGAAGAGAAATTCTCATGGGGAATGAGCCTAAGACACTCCCTGGAAAAATTAACAGTAAATGAGCAATCTCTTCAAAGTCACTTGGGTTTGTCCACTCACATGAATCATACATAGGAAAACCACATACAAGTGCCATTATGAATGACTCTATAAGTCACTTAAATTGCATGAACAGTTTTCATATAATTTTTAAAATGAATGTACATCATAGAGATTTTCAAATTGCAAACACTAAAAATTCCTTATGAAGTCAGCAACTTTCCAATTGTTCATAGAACCCAAAAATCTTAACAACCACACTGATTGTACAACATAAAATCTCCTACAAATCTGAAGTTTGATCATCTATTAAGTAATAGCCTGTCACATCGTTTATGACCATAAAATATACGGTACCGAAAATTTAAACTCAAATTTGCTTTTTTATATGCGGATTTTCGGCAGTCATTTCTTTAAAATATTGAGTATTAGCCTACGAAATCTGGGAAGAAGAAACCAAGAAGATTCCTTTCTCTTTTTTATTATTTAATTAACTTGAGAAACCAAACCTTCACTCAAGACCTAATATGCGATTTCTTTGGACATCTATCTTTATAGATCAACAAACATGTAAAAAAGAACAAATACAACTTATGACCAAAACTGACCTACTTTACCACTTGTAAAATAACAGATTTCACACACAATGTTACATACACTGCATACTTCTCATGAATAGATGAAGTTTTTATGGAGATCAGGTTGATGGTTTGGTGAACATTGCGGGGACAAGCAGCCACCATATTGTAAAATGAGCCTGACAGGTTATTATAAGCTTAGACATCTTGTTTGAAAGAGACAAAAATGTGGACAATAGTCTTTTTAACTCAAGAGAAAGAAAACGGATTAGAATGGGATCAATGCCCCATCAGGAGGACTTTTAAATTTCTACTCTTGGAAAAAGAAACCATATAAATTTTTGGGTATTTAAGTTGAGATTTTGACAAGCAATTGAAGCAACTTTAATCGAATTTCCAGATTTTTTAGAGCAAACCTGCAGTTTGAATAAAAAATTGAGTGTCTCTTGTTGCACAACTTGGCAACTTCTAATGAATACTTTTCTCAAACTTACCACTCCATCTTATATATGCTTATCTTTAATACTTTGTAAATATTTATGCATATAAATGCATTGATCTCCTAGGGAATAAGTTCTAGACTGTAAAAACTAATATGTTTGTAAAAAATTTGAGCTTGAAATAGTGCAACTTTCTTAGTATATTATTCAAAGCCTAAATTATTAAGGGATGATGAGGCCTAAATTGAGAAGAGGGATGCAGTGAACATAAAGTTGAACATATAATTGTTTTCTGCATTTGGAAAAGGTGTGAATTGATGACCTCTAACGTGCCTAGTCACACTTAGGCATTAAGTATCAGTATATTTTGGCCTTTCCAATTAATCAATAATACATTTCCTTCCAGAAAATGTACTTATATCTAGTCTTATATCATGAATCAATTAAAACATACAAACTTGAACTATTGTATAACTGAATCAGTAAACACATAACCCAAAGAAAAAAGAAGAGTACTGAAATTGAAAGTTAGTGCATTTCTGCATTTCAGTTATGCTTCTATAAAATTTAGATGCTAAAAATGAGATTACAAACACAGTGAGATGCTTCTATAAAATTTAGATGCTTCTATCAGTTAGAAAGACAATTACAAATACCCTAAAGTTTTTTTTTTTGGATAAGTCTATTACCAGAGAGAGAGAAGGAGCACAGTGAGATTTTTCTTCCCTTGCACACCCCGAACCAGAGAGAGAGAGAGTTGTCTTCCCTTTGCACACCCCAGGCTAGAGAGAGAAAGGAGGAGCATGGTGGATTTGAAATCCCCGGGGGTGAGGCGTGAGGTGACGCTGAGGGAGGCGTGACGTGAGGCTGAAGGAGGCGTGAGGGAGGCTTGATGGAGGCGGGGGCGTGAGGGAGGCTTGACGGAGGCGTGAGGGAGGCTGAGGGTGAGGGAGGCGTGAGGGTAAGGGAGGCGTATGAAGAAATAAAAATTGGGAAAGAGGATTTTAAAACCCTAACTCGTGTTTGGTAAACACGATTTCCAGGTGGAATTTTTTTTAAAAATTGTTGTGCCACGTCATCTAAAATCGTGTAACGGAAACACGATTTGTGTGCTTAAAATCACTAAAACATGATTTTTAAACAGGTTATTCTTACAAATTATATCAGGACAATAATATTTTACATAATTAATATTAAAATAATATTATTTTCCAAAAAAATTCAGCTAAAGATATATTTACTACCAATAAAAGATTAACAAAAAAAATTTTCATTCTCAATAATTGAAAAATAAAGTATTACATTGTGTTTTAAATTAATATCTACTATAAATAAATAAATAAATAATTGGATCATGATTGGTGTACATTCTCGTTGCATACTTTTACAAAATTTGAACAATGTGATAAAAAAAATCTAGACAAATGTGTATTGTTTGTGCAATAAAGATGTACACATATCATTTATAATAAAAAAATACCATAGACTTTTTCTAACAAATTTTCACAATTCTATACTTTGGACCCAACAAACAAATAAAGCTAATTTATTATTTTTCCCCAACCCTATGTTTTTTTTTCTTTCTTGACCCCTCACTTTTTCCCCACCATACACCTAAACCCCCCCCCCTTTTTTTTTCTACCTTTTTTTCTCTCTTTTTTCTTTCTTCTTTTTTTACGCCACACACGTAACAATTTTTTTGCTAAACTCACTACACACGTAACAGTTTAACACATCTAAAAGAAAATGGATTCTATACCACACACACACGTAGCAGCATTCTATGAAATATGAGAATACAAGAAGAAAGAAAAATACAATAGAAGAAGAGAAGGAAAAAAACTGGTGCGAAAAAATTGATTTTGGAGAAATTAATGCTCTTGTCAGTAGATCCCACTAGCTTTAGCTAAAATGAGAATCAGAATTTAAAAAATTTTGGATTTTGACTTGTGTTCTAGAATTGAGAATTTGCCAAAATCCCAACCAAACACCTTAACTTTTTTTTAGAATACATTTTATGCATAAAAATCCGTAAAAACTCTTTTTAGTAGAGGATCCAAATACTACCTAAATTGTTATATATTCATTCTGTATCAAATGGAAATGTACATGAATAACCTCTTGTAGAAATAGTTGAAATATAATCTTCTTTTCTAGTCTTTCCATTTCCTTTTATTTTATAATAAGTTATTAGCACGAAACTCTAGTTAAATTTTAGAAGGAAGTTGTCATCATTTTACAAAAGGTTATTTGTGTGACACTCCAATCCACTGTAAGTTTTTCCTAAAGAATTGGTAATCTCATTATCTATTTATTTGTTATCATATTGATTCATTGCCTACAAATTTTAGTATTTATTTAATGCATTAAAATCTTATGGGTTTTATGTTAAACTATTTTATATATAGTAATATTGTTCAATATAGTTAGTGATGAATTAAGCAATTCCATTATGCTTATTATATGTCATATATGTATATTAATTTGTACACATGTCTATTAATTACTTGTGACACATGTCTTTATCTTAAGCCTATTAGAATGGCAACTAAGCATCCCAATAGGATCACTTTTTATTTGTCATCAGATCTATGAAAAATGAAAAGGATTCAGTACATTATAATAAATGATCCCCTGATTTTATGAAATAATTTAAGGGAGAGATACGAGCACCTGGAGGTTGGAGTTGCAAAATTTCAAAACTGTAAGATACAACAAACACATGAAGTTGCAAAAGTACTCCTCTCAAAAGGTTCATTAAGAATTGATGCACCTGAAGTTGAAAATTTTCAAAAGTGCAATTGAGTACAATTCTACACTTGATGCACCTAAAGTTAAAAAAAAAAATTTAAAAAGAAAGTGAATACAATTTTGCAATTTTTAAAATCTGTTCACAATTATAATTACGTGGGGAAAGGTTCGCTAAAGAAGACATGTTGGAAAAAATATATATTATATTCCATGCCTCGACTATGCTCCTGAAGTAGCAATATCGAGAGTGTAAGTTCAAAAAGTATTCTGAACTAATATATCTTGTCTTCTAGTAGTTGAATAAAATACTGAATTTTTGCTAGAAAACCACCTGTCTTATCCAACTATTTGTACATCATTCCTTGAAGTGTATGGATCCTTTTTTAAATAATTATAGAGGAAATAAAGGTCGTTGGCGCGGACGTGGTAGGAACAATCAAATATTGAGTGGGACGTATTCAAAACTCTTCAAAAAGGAATATCACACATCTCCACTAGAAGTGGAATAACAATCGAATAAAGCCATAAGAAAGTTTACCTAATAAACCTCCAAAAAGGCCATAAGTGTGGTATGGAAGGGTATTCGTCGTGTACCTGTCGTACGCTTAAACATTTGGTAGATTTGTACCAAGCCTCCATAAAAAAAAGGAAAATAAATTGAAATGAATTTTAATAATCCAGAAGATCTCATAGGTTATTTTGATACCTTAAAAGTTTATCTTGATCTAGATGATCACGATTTTGTTGATCAAGAAGACCACAAAGATGATGGGTGAAAATTTTCGTCTAGCAAACATTGCAACAACCCATACAATCCTTAAATATAAGAAATATTTTCAAACCTAATGTCAATACTATATTAGGTTCATAGAACCTAATTGAAGGCTCGGGAAGAGCAAATATTATGTTACCAAAGGGAACAAAAATATGTATTACCAATGCTTTGTACTTTCTAAATCGAGAAGAAATTTACTTAATTTTAAGGATATAAGTTATAATAGTTATCATATCAAAACCAATAATGAAAGCAGTGAAGAATATCTCTATATTACTTCAATGGTTTCGAGCCAGAAGCTCATATTAGAAAAACTATCTATTTCTCTTTTGAGTTATATTATAGAACAATTGAAACAAATGTTATAATGCACCAGAAGTGCCCCTACCAAATATATTTTATGCTTTGGCATGATAGTCTTGGACATCCAAATTCAATAATGATGCGATGAACCATTGAGAACTCTCATATGCATTAGGGATGGCAATTTTGACTCGCCCCGCCCCGCACGGGTTTTACCCGCCCCGTAGAGGTGGCGAGGCGGTTACGGGTTAAAAAATTTGCCCTGACCCGGTAACGGATATTATCTGACCCGCCCCGCATATATTTACAAAAATGCCATTAGGGTTTTTATTTTTATACCCACATATATTTACAAAAATGCCATTAGGGTTACATATATATATATATATATTCCTATTTTCTCTACAGCCTCCTCTCTCTCTCTTTTCTCCATTCTGTTCCTCACCGCCACCATCAACCCCTCGCGGCCTCACGCCCCCGCCAGCCCCGCCAACTCTTTCTCGCTCTCTCCCTCACGCTGCCTTCATGCCACCGTCAGCCCCCCTCGGCCTCACGCCGCCATCGCAGCCAACTCTTTTCTTTTTCTTTTTCTTTTGGTCCTCTCTCTCTTTCTTTTTCTCTCCCCTTAACCCAAACTTTGTTTGAAACTTCAAATCGCCGACTAAGCACGAGCTAGGATCTCCAACGGCGAGGTGGCAACGACGGCAAAGGTGAGGCGAGTTGAGCACTCTCTCTTTACGGCTTCTGCGACCTGATCTGTGGGTTTTTGTTTTTAAGATCTATCAGATCTGTTGGTGTTGTGGTTTGCGGCTCGACAACACTGGTGATTTGGGTCTCAGTTGTTGGATTTGTGAATTTCTTGTGAAATTTTTTGCGGTTTGTGTGTGAATTTGGGTTTTCATTATTTTGGGGTTTGTGAATTTGGGTCTTCATTATTCTCGGGGCGGGGCGGGACGATGCGGGGCGGGGCGGTTCAGGGAGCGGGGCGGGATAAGTTGCCTCGACCACCGGGGCGGGGTGGGGTCGAGTATTGATGGTACCTGTGCGGGGCGGGTTCGGGTCTCCCATGATCCGGTCCCGATCCGCCCCGTTGCCATCCCTAATATGCATCATTTAACGAACTAGAAGATTCTTTTTCCAAGTGAGTATCTATGTAATGTATGTTCTCAAGGTAAGCTAATTACCAAACCATCCCCTTAAAATTATTGTTGTTGGATCTCCATCTTTCTTAAAAAGAATTCAAAGTGATAATTGTGGACATATACAGTATCATGTGGGACATTTGATGAGTCATGAATTATGACTCGTTAACCTTATTTTCATATGGCTTTAATGGAAGTTTCTTGCATTTAATTGTCAATAACACGTAAATTATAACAATTCTTTCATACCTTTGCATACATTGGAAATTATTTTTTTACGTGTATTATTTTATTAAAAATTCTACATGCCTCAATTGTACTTAATTTATTAATGCAGACACACTCTCAACAGAGCACACTAAAATACTCTTATTGTCTTGACTATTGGTGCAAAGTTTAGCCATTTATAGAATTCTACAGAGTGCCAAATGGATGCAATTGATTGCCTAGTGGGTTGTTTTGAGGAGAATTCGAGGGAGAGATCCTATGCAATAAAATTGGGCTGGCTTGATAAAGGGAAGAAACAAAAGAAAAGAAATAGCCCTAAGGAGCAGCATGTGGCAGTGGAAAATATATGTTAGTAGTATACTATGTTAGTACACTACCATATGCCTAAGGAGCAGCATGCTTATATGCTTGGTCCTAAGTTAATTCGTGATGTTTTTGGAGATATATACTATTGTGACGGGAAATAAATTCAGTACTTCAATGATTCAGAGAACATTTCCAGGTGAAGTTGCTAAGATAACCTTTGAATAAGAAAGAAATCATGTATAGAAAGAGATTGATTAGAAGGGATGATCCCCAGTTTGGAGATCGATCACCCTTCGATGGCAAAGTCAGTGATGAATTGCTTTAGAATAATGAGATAGTATGTTCTAGTTCTTTTTTTCTTAGTGTATTCTTGTGTGTGTAGTTCTTACCATCTTTGCCTTTATATAGCCTTTCTTCTGACAGCTCATTTGTCATTTGAACGATTACTTTGCCTCCAGAAAGGGGGACGTCAGTTCTTAATGGGACATAAAGGCACTTGGCCGCCCTGGCTTGCGTGGCTCGCCTCAGTGCATTTATGATTTTGTGTGCTCCCCCCCCCCCCCCCCCGAGGAGTACTATCAGGCTGGTCATCTCGCTGTATTTTAATTAATGCTCTTAACCACCTTCCCGATGGATATTAAATGCTAAGATCCCTTAAGTCCTCTTAGAGGATTAGTGCAGACCGTTATGACGGATCTGGACAGATCCTTGCCCAAACCGTGCCGTTCTAATATCCATGCCGGTCTCCATTTCGGCAAGTGACGCTCTGCATGTTTTTTGGATTCTTTATTACTTTTCCCCTCACAATAGCCCCTCAGTCCGTTCCACATAATGCAGTATTCAGGTGGGATGGACTATGATGAACGAATTCTCCAAGAGGCCTCCGCTAGCCTATGACTCAAAGCATCAATACAAGACTTTGAATCACTCTAAAAAATCACTAAATCCAAACAAAGCTTAGCAACAAGATTGGTAACCCACAGTAACGCCTCAGCCTCTTCTTGGAGAGGGATCGTGGTGTTAACTCTCTTAGAAAGCGCTAAACCACTTCCCCTCTCCAATTTTTAGCCACCACAGTAATACAGGAAAAACTACCCCCAACAGCAGCATCACAATTAAATTTGATAACATCATGGTTTGGATAGCACCAATTAACCTGCAGAAGGATAAGGAATGGAAAAGGATTGTGGACTTCTTCTAATAGCCCAATGCTCTCTGCCATGGGCACTCAGCTCCCTTGAGATGTGATTCATGTTCACTGATCTACCATCATACACCTTCGCATTTCGCAACTTCCAGACTTGGTCAAGAATCAAGGCTCCCATTAAAAGAAATTTTTCCTTTACAGCAACATCAAAGCCCAAAGTAGTTGGAGGATCAACTAACATTTCTATAAGGCTCATATGGATTTTGTAGCAAAATACAATCTGTTCTAATGCACCACTCACTACCAAACCAAACCGAACCGCTCTAGCTAGCGGACATTACCAAAATAAATGAATGGATGTCTCAAGATGATGGTCACACAAGCTACAGGAAGAATCCATGTTACTATCAAATCTAGCCAAAGAAGCTTTTGTGGGAAGCAAATTAGAAGCTATTCGCCAAATGTGCATCTTTAGCCTATCATTCCAAATCTTGTCAAAAACTGAACTACAATGAAAGGAAGGAGCTGGCAGACATATTTCTTTGTATGCCGCCTTCACTGATAATTCACCTGAAGTTGTCTTCAACCAAACCCACTTGTCCTCCTGCTCTCTACACCACCTAAGAATATTTTTGATAGCTAACACAGTTTCTTCATTAAATAAATCTTTTAGCTTGTCCTCATCCCAGCCTAGTTTATCATGGTTCATTAGCTGAGCAACTGCCAAACATTGAGGTTTTACATTGTCGCAAGGTTCTGGCAAATAAGCAGGTAGATTTGGAATCCAAGGATCTCTCCAAACCAAGATATTATCCCCTGAGCGGCTGAGCCTACCGAATGACAAGCCCCTTTATCAAGAATATGTCTCACTCCTTCCAACCCCCTCCAGGAAAAAGAAGCAGCACCAGCTGGCCTTGCCTGGAGCCAATTGGAACCCACTTTATACTTGGCTCTCAACACCTTGACACAGAAACTGTCTCGTCCCGACAGCACCCATCAAGCCAACTTGGCTATCATCGCTTAAATGAAGCGTAAGTTATACTTTGGGTCGTTTGACTTCATGATCATTGTACAGTTCCAATCAATGCAAGATTGACTCAGGATCAGCCCCTTTAAACTATAAAGAAAATAAAAAATCTTAGGAAAATAGTACTCATTGCGTCTGCCTGGAGTTGAACTCGGGTCTATTGCTTGGAAGGCAATTATCTTAACCGTTGGACTATAAACACCCAAGTTGCTAGGACAATCCTGTACAAAACCTTTGGATTCAATAGATTTTGTTTGTGAAAGAAAATTCAAACCTGCTATTCAACTAATACCAACTATTTTGACAGAAGTTAAGGGTAGCCTATAGAGGTATATTCAATTGATTCCTAAAACTCAACATGCACAGAAATTCTAAAATTGTCTAAGTGAATTTTTTTTTGTTTTTTTATATGAATTACTTTGTCACAGTTTGGTGTAGAAGAACAAATGGATTGGTCAATAGTCTTATGCCATTATTATTATTATTTTTTTTGCTAAACTGTCCTACGCCATTATGTATGGACGGCGTCACATGTATTTGAGTGGGGTCAATTGACCCCACTCAAATAATAAATAATTTGTTTTTATAGGTTAGAAAAAATCAAAAATAAGATTTATTTGGGTCAATTGATCCACATCCACTGAAATAAAAATAAACTTACCTATATGTATTTGAATAGGGTCAATATTACTAAAGTCATGTGTTTGAAATTGAATTTAATTGATAACTTAGTATTTCACCTAAGTAATTATACCTTAAAGAATAACAACTCAACTGACAAGTGGTCAAATACCATCACGTCGGAGTGGGGGCTCTAGAAAAGATAAGAGGGAGGGAGAAATGGTGCTCACAGTAATCTGTCAGCATTGTTTTGTCCTAACCCACATATGATTTATTTACAAAGAGAGAGATATATATAAACACAGGATTAAACACAATCAAAAGGTAAGATTGAACTTTAAACACTAATACTCAACCTTGGAATCTACAAGCCTACAACTTTCAATGAAAAAGTATCAGTCAAGTTGCTGATCATAACATAAACCACTAATCTATTATCCATTCCAAACATTCCAAAAATTAAGTCTAGTATGCAATCAAAAGGTAAGATTAAACTTTAAATACTAATACTCAGCCTTGGAATCTACAAGCCTACAACTTTCAATGAAAAAGTATTAGTCAAGTTGCTGATCAAAACATAAAACACCAATCTATTATCCATTCCAAACATTCAAAAAATTAAGTCTAGTATGCAATCAAAAGGCTACGCCAAAAGTTGTGTCAAAGATGTGAATGCATCATGGCCTGTGTCGAGATTTGGGGATGACATGAGCTCTTCGAGTTCTTCCTCAGTCAAGCAATAATCGAATATTGTATTGTCTTCAACATCTTTTGTAAAATGTGGCGCTAGCAATCCATTAATGTTGGAATATTGCTCAAACATTTGTTGATCTGTTGTAGAATGTGGCAGTACTGGTGTAAATCCATTGTAGGAATGATCTGTTGTAGAATGTGGCACTGGTGTCAGTCCATTGTTGGAAAGTTCAAACATTTGCTGCACTGGTTGAACGTCTTCTTGCTTAAAATTTGATGTTGTACTTGTATCATCCATGCCATTTCCATTTTGTTTCCCAGATTTCTTTTTTATCATACAAATGACGTAATTATGCTGTAGAAAAAACAAAAAAGGCAGTTAGAGACGGTTACATAAAACATCAGAGGGCATTATATATATATATATATATTCCAATCAGATGACAAAATAGCTTAAATTGTAAAACTTGAATTAATAGATTTATTAACATGCTATCAAAACAGTATTCAATTGACATTAATTAAAGAATTAAATAATTAAATTGTAAACCAGGTTTCTATATTTCATATCACCTAAAGCCCACAGTTTTAAATTTATATATTTTCCTTGCTCCATTCTTGAATGAAAACCTTCAAGTTCTTTACGAGTTAGTATGTGGACTTTATAATATAGTGAAGTAAACCCTACACTCAAAATTTCTAAACAAACAAAGAAACAGGCTATAAGGGTTTTATCTTGCAATATGTTCCATCCAAGAATGAAGAACATATAATCACCGACATAATATATATAAACACAGGATTAAACACAATCAAAAGGTAAGATTGAACTTTAAACACTAATACTCAACCTTGGAATCTACAAGCCTACAACTTTCAATGAAAAAGTATCAGTCAAGTTGCTGATCATAACATAAACCACTAATCTATTATCCATTCCAAACATTCTAAAAATTAAGTCTAGTATGCAATCAAAAGGTAAGATTAAACTTTAAACACTAATACTCAGCTTTGGAATCTACAAGCCTACAACTTTCAATGAAAAAGTATTAGTCATAACATAAACCACTAATCTATTATCCATTCCAAACATTCCAAAAATTAAGTCTAGTATGCAATCAAAAGGTAAGATTAAACTTTAAACACTAATACTCAGCCTTGGAATCTACAAGCCTACAACTTTCAATGAAAAAGTATCAGTCAAGTTGCTGATCAAAACATAAAACACCAATCTATTATCCATTCCAAACATTCAAAAAATTAAGTCTAGTATACAATCAAAAAGCTACGCCAAAAGTTGTGTCAAAGATGTGAATGCATCATGGCCTGTGTCGAGATTTGGGGATGACATGAGCTCTTCGAGTTCTTCCTCAGTCAAGCAATATCGAATATTGTATTGTCTTCAGCATCTTTTGTAAAATGTGGCGCTAGCAATCCATTAATGTTGGAATATTGCTCAAACATTTGTTGATCTGTTGTAGAATGTGGCAGTACTGGTGTAAATCCATTGTAGGAATGATCTGTTGTAGAATGTGGCACGGGTGTCAGTCCATTGTAGGAATGATCTGTTGTAGAATGTGGCACTGGTGTCAGTCCATTGTTGGAAAGTTCAAACATTTGCTGCACTGGTTGAACGTCTTCTTGCTTAAAATTTGATGTTGTACTTGTATCATCCATGCCATTTCCATTTTGTTTCCCAGATTTCTTTTTTATCATACAAATGACGTAATTATGCTGTAGAAAAAACAAAAAAGACAATTAAAGACGGTTACATAAAACATCAGAGGGCATTATATATATATATATATTCCAATCAGATGACAAAATAGCTTAAATTGTAAAACTTGAATTAATAGATTTATTAACATGCTATCAAAATAGTATTCAATTGACATTAATTAAAGAATTAAAGAATTAAATTGTAAACCAGGTTTCTATATTTCATATCACCTAAAGCCCACAGTTTTAAATTTATATATTTTCCTTGCTCCATTCTTGAATGAAAACCTTCAAGTTCTTTACGAGTTAGTATGTGGACTTTCTAATATAGTGAAGTAAACCCTACACTCAAAATTTCTAAACAAACAAAGAAACAGGCTGTAAGGGTTTTATCTTGCAATATGTTCCATCCAAGAATGAAGAACATATAATCACCGACATAATATATATAAACACAGGATTAAACACAATCAAAAGGTAAGATTGAACTTTAAACACTAATACTCAACCTTGGAATCTACAAGCCTACAACTTTCAATGAAAAAGTATTAGTCAAGTTGCTGATCATAACATAAACCACTAATCTATTATCCATTCCAAACATTCCAAAAATTAAGTCTAGTATGCAATCAAAAGGTAAGATTAAACTTTAAACACTAATACTCAGCTTTGGAATCTACAAGCCTACAACTTTCAATGAAAAAGTATCAGTCAAGTTGCTGATCAAAACATAAAACACCAATCTATTATCCATTCCAAACATTCAAAAAATTAAGTCTAGTATACAATCAAAAAGCTACGCCAAAAGTTGTGTCAAAGATGTGAATGCATCATGGCCTGTGTCGAGATTTGGGGATGACATGAGCTCTTCGAGTTCTTCCTCAGTCAAGCAATAATCGAATATTGTATTGTCTTCAGCATCTTTTGTAAAATGTGGCGCTAGCAATCCATTAATGTTGGAATATTGCTCAAACATTTGTTGATCTGTTGTAGAATGTGGCAGTACTGGTGTAAATCCATTGTAGGAATGATCTGTTGTAGAATGTGGCACTGGTGTCAGTCCATTGTTGGAAAGTTCAAACATTTGCTGCACTGGTTGAACGTCTTCTTGCTTAAAATTTGATGTTGTACTTGTATCATCCATGCCATTTCCATTTTGTTTCCCAGATTTCTTTTTTATCATACAAATGACGTAATTATGCTGTAGAAAAAACAAAAAAGGCAGTTAGAGACGGTTACATAAAACATCAGAGGGCATTATATATATATATATATATCCAATCAGATGACAAAATATAAATTATATATATATATATATATTCCAATCAGATGACAAAATAGCTTAAATTGTAAAACTTGAATTAATAGATTTATTAACATGCTATCAAAACAGTATTCAATTGACATTAATTAAAGAATTAAAGAATTAAATTGTAAACCAGGTTTCTATATTTCATATCACCTAAAGCCCACAGTTTTAAATTTATATATTTTCCTTGCTCCATTCTTGAATGAAAACCTTCAAGTTCTTTACGAGTTAGTATGTGGACTTTCTAATATAGTGAAGTAAACCCTACACTCAAAATTTCTAAACAAACAAAGAAACAGGCTGTAAGGGTTTTATCTTGCAATATGTTCCATCCAAGAATGAAGAACATATAATCACCGACATAATATATATAAACACAGGATTAAACACAATCAAAAGGTAAGATTGAACTTTAAACACTAATACTCAACCTTGGAATCTACAAGCCTACAACTTTCAATGAAAAAGTATTAGTCAAGTTGCTGATCATAACATAAACCACTAATCTATTATCCATTCCAAACATTCCAAAAATTAAGTCTAGTATGCAATCAAAAGGTAAGATTAAACTTTAAACACTAATACTCAGCCTTGGAATCTACAAGCCTACAACTTTCAATGAAAAAGTATCAGTCAAGTTGCTGATCAAAACATAAAACACCAATCTATTATCCATTCCAAACATTCAAAAAATTAAGTCTAGTATACAATCAAAAAGTTACGCCAAAAGTTGTGTCAAAGATGTGAATGCATCATGGCCTGTGTCGAGATTTGGGGATGACATGAGCTCTTCGAGTTCTTCCTCAGTCAAGCAATAATCGAATATTGTATTGTCTTCAGCATCTTTTGTAAAATGTGGCGCTAGCAATCCATTAATGTTGGAATATTGCTCAAACATTTGTTGATCTGTTGTAGAATGTGGCAGTACTGGTGTAAATCCATTGTAGGAATGATCTGTTGTAGAATGTGGCACTGGTGTCAGTCCATTGTTGGAAAGTTCAAACATTTGCTGCACTGGTTGAACGTCTTCTTGCTTAAAATTTGATGTTGTACTTGTATCATCCATGCCATTTCCATTTTGTTTCCCAGATTTCTTTTTTATCATACAAATGACGTAATTATGCTGTAGAAAAAACAAAAAAGACAATTAAAGACGGTTACATAAAACATCAGAGGGCATTATATATATATATATATTCCAATCAGATGACAAAATAGCTTAAATTGTAAAACTTGAATTAATAGATTTATTAACATGCTATCAAAATAGTATTCAATTGACATTAATTAAAGAATTAAAGAATTAAATTGTAAACCAGGTTTCTATATTTCATATCACCTAAAGCCCACAGTTTTAAATTTATATATTTTCCTTGCTCCATTCTTGAATGAAAACCTTCAAGTTCTTTACGAGTTAGTATGTGGACTTTCTAATATAGTGAAGTAAACCCTACACTCAAAATTTCTAAACAAACAAAGAAACAGGCTGTAAGGGTTTTATCTTGCAATATGTTCCATCCAAGAATGAAGAACATATAATCACCGACATAATATATATAAACACAGGATTAAACACAATCAAAAGGTAAGATTGAACTTTAAACACTAATACTCAACCTTGGAATCTACAAGCCTACAACTTTCAATGAAAAAGTATCAGTCAAGTTGCTGATCATAACATAAACCACTAATCTATTATCCATTCCAAACATTCCAAAAATTAAGTCTAGTATGCAATCAAAAGGTAAGATTAAACTTTAAACACTAATACTCAGCCTTGGAATCTACAAGCCTACAACTTTCAATGAAAAAGTATCAGTCAAGTTGCTGATCAAAACATAAAACACCAATCTATTATCCATTCCAAACATTCAAAAAATTAAGTCTAGTATGCAATCAAAAGGCTACGCCAAAAGTTGTGTCAAAGATGTGAATGCATCATGGCTTGTGTCGAGATTTGGGGATGACATGAGCTCTTCGAGTTCTTCCTTAGTCAAGCAATAATCGAATATTTTATTGTTTTCAGCATCTTTTGTAAAATGTGGCGTTAGCAATCCATTAATGTTGGAATATTGCTCAAACATTTGTTGATCTGTTGTAGAATGTGGCAGTACTGGTGTAAATCCATTGTAGGAATGATCTGTTGTAGAATGTGGCACTGGTGTCAGTCCATTGTTGGAAAGTTCAAACATTTGCTGCCCTGGTTGAACGTCTTCTTGCTTAAAATTTGATGTTGTACTTGTATCATCCATGCCATTTCCATTTTGTTTCCCAAATTTCTTTTTTATCATATAAATGACGTAATTATGCTGTAGAAAAAACAAAAAAGGCAGTTAGAGACGGTTACATAAAACATCAGAGGGTATTATATATATATATATATATCCAATCAGATGACAAAATAGCTTAAATTGTAAAACTTGAATTAATAGATTTATTAACATGCTATCAAAACAGTATTCAATTGACATTAATTAAAGAATTAAATTGTAAACCAGGTTTCTATATTTCATATCACCTAAAGCCCACAGTTTTAAATTTATATATTTTCCTTGCTCCATTCCTGAATGAAAACCTTCAAGTTCTTTACGAGTTAGTATGTGGACTTTCTAATATAGTGAAGTAAACCCTACACTCAAAATTTCTAAACAAACAAAGAAACAGGCTGTAAGGGTTTTATCTTGCAATATGTTCCATCCAAGAATGAAGAACATATAATCACCGACATAAAAGAATTAATTATAAAATAAAAACAAAAAACAAAAGTAAAGAATCAAGAGGAATTAAGAATACAAGAAATCCAAAAACATACTTGATTAGGGTGATTTCCATAGATTCCATCAAGTCGGTACTCGTACATGACCCATCCACTGTTGTTAGCGTTAAACCCTTTCTTTGCTCCATATGTGAAACTTCTCTTAGATCCAACATGTATTCTGTTTTGACAAACTTTCCCATCGCTTTGACCTCTCCACGTTCCCCATTCTGTACTTCTCTCTACCCGATTTCTATTATTCTCATCAAATTTCTTCCCCATCTTCTTCTTTATCTTCAACTTTGTGTAAAAATAAAGACACTTCATTCCAGTTTCTTCAAAGATATTCATCCATATTGTTGGATCTCCATAAAGATCACATTCAATCACTGGATTCATGACATGATTATCAAGACCAGGAATAGGATTCCCAATCACCTTGTTCAAAAGATAACATCGAATTAGTTCTAACTCAGTAGGCAAAAATCGATAACCTGGGAGCAACCTCATAGCTTCAGCACTCACACTTGCAGAGCATGAAATGAAAAGAAAGAAAGAAGACAGATTAAACCTAGTTCGAAAAAGAACAGAAGAAAAACTAGTTGCATGCACAAACCTATTGCTATATTATATAGGGTCGGGGTCGGTCTTGTTAAGTTTGCATTAAGCGGAGTCGGTTAACAACGGCTAGAATCCACTCACATCAATTCAAAAAATAAAAAAAGCAATTCACAAAAGCCCACAAAACTGAATTCCACTAATTACCCATAAAAAACAAAACTTTACCACACTCAAGAAAATTGAAAAGAGTAATAAACTTAAGATAGTAATATAACTTGCATGTTGCTTCAAATAGTTTGTGCAATTGTACCAAATTTATAAACTCAAATTTTACATAAGTTCTTTTAATTTCTTAAAAAATTTATATAGCAAATAAGAAAAATAATAATCAATAAAAAATGTGATAACATTATATTTATATAAGATTAAACATAACAATTTATATAATTCTCATGTGCTTCATAAAAATACATATATAACTGTGACACCTATGATAAATTTGAAGTATATAAATCAAAATATATGAATATATGTAAAGGCCAAAAAGCAAAACAATAATGAATTATCTTTGTCCGTGTTTTTTGATATGTAAAAAAAATAAATGTTTGTCTAGTACAAAGAATTTTTTTTATAGAGTCTAGTACAACATCTTAAGAATAGTCTGTGTGTAATACATCAATGGTTCATATAATATCCTTCAAGATCAAGTAATTAATTTGAATGATACATATGTTTTTAGGCACAAACTATCTTAGATGTAGTGCTTTTTCAAAAAACACTAGAAAATTGCGCTTGATGTGTGTTTCATTAAACAAGCTATCAAGCAAAGCGCTTAGACCTTGAAACTTTGAGCTTTGAGTTTTAAGCTTGCTTTTAACAATATTAAGATGGAGTCAAAATGTGGTAATGGCAGTTTTGTTATTGAGATTTATGGAAGTAATTAAAAAATGGAATTCAGTTTCGTGTGGGCCATTTTGTAACACATTGCTTTTTTTATTTTTTTAATTTTATGTGTCTATTCAACCTTTAAGAATAAACTTAACAAGTCTGACCCCGACCCTATATAATATCAATAGGTTTGTGCATGCATCTAGTTTTTCTTCTGTTCATCAAGTAGTTAATCTTCTTCTTTCTTTCTTGCTCTGCAAGTGAGTTGAAGCTATATAGATGTATGATTTAGGAAAAAAAAAAAAAAAAAAGCGCACTAAGATGTACTTTGTGCTTCTTAAAAAAACACTAAAAAAGTGTGTTTGATGTGTGCTTCATTAAACGAGCTTTCAATTAAAGCACTTAGACCTTGAGCTTTAATATTGGACTATTATGTGATCCAAACCGATAGATTAATATTGGACTCGATTGCTCTAATGTCATCTGATTTAATAAACAAAAATAAATGAAGCTTAAGTTATAATTTGGGTCGTTTGACTTCATGATCATTGTACAGTTCTAATCAATGCAAGATTGACTCAGGATCAGCCCCTTAAAACTATAAAGAAAATAAAAAATCTTAGGAAAGATAGTATTGAATGCGTCTGCTGGGAGTCGAACCCGAGTCTATTGCTTGGAAGGCAATTATCCTAACCATTGGACTACAAACGCACAAGTTGCTATGATCTGAATAATAAACAAAAATTAAATGAAGCTTAAGTTATAATTTGGGTCGTTTGACTTCATGATCATTGTACAGTTCTAATCAATGCAAGATTGACTCAGGATCAGGCCCTTTAAACTATAAAGAAAATAAAAAATCTTAGAAAGATAGTATTGAATGCGTCTGCTGGGAGTCGAACCCGAGTCTATTGCTTGGAAGGCAATTATCCTAACCATTGGACTACAAACACACAAGTTGCTATGATGATCTTGTACAAAATCTTTGGATTCAATACATTTTGTTTGTGAAAGAAAATTCAAACCTGCTATTCAACTAATACCAACCATTTTGACAGAAGTTAAGGGTTGCCTATAGAGGTATATTCAATTGATGATCCTAAAACTCAACATGCACAGAAATTCTAAAATTGTCTAAGTGAAATTATTTTATTTTTTTATTTTATTTTATTTTATTTTTTATGAATTACTTAGTCATAGTTTGGTGCAGGAGAACAGATGGATTGGTCAATAGTCCTATGCCATTATGACATGCTCAATGCTGTTTAATGATCTAGTTAAGGTGCTTATTAGGATCTGTCTTTTAATCCTTTTGCGTTTTTGTTTTTAGAATTGAGATCCATTAACTTCTTAGTGCATTGACCTTAGTGTTTTATTTTTATTTTCTATTTAAAAAAAAAGAAGTCATTTTCCTAGTTCCTTGCTTGTAACAAAACAACTCTTTATTTAGCCAAAAAAAAAAAAAAACAACAACTCTTTCCTTAATATATTTTTTTTGAAACTTCATGCCTCTCATCATCTTCTAGAATATAATTTTTTCGTAAAAGATCTGCATAATCTGTTTCCCTTAATACAAATTTTATTTTCTTTTTCTTTTCAATCATAGCCATTTAGGGACATGATCGAAGGCATAAGAATGTAATTTCATTAGACTATAAATTGGAATTCTAAAATCATAAGAATGATTGTGTTCATGTTACAAAGGTTGATCATCTTAACTGCTAGGAAATAAACAAAATTCCAAAACATATTTAAATTTAACATCTTTTTCAGATCTTGATGTTGCACATCCTTTATAAATTCCTTCTAAGTACATAAAGAGAAAAAAGAAAAAGAAAAAGAAAAGAAAATAAATGTGTTCATCAACTAAGAAACAATCAAAATTAAACACAAGGTAAGATTGAACTTTAAACACTAATACTCAACCTTGGAATTTATAAGCCTACAACTATCAATGAAAAAATATTAGACAAGTTGCTGATCAACATAACACATTCTAAAAATCAGAATCATAACATAATCTATCACTCCATTTTTTAAATTCATTCTAAAAATCAGACCCACACCCCCATTTTTAAAAATCCATTGGCACAGCAATTTCTCGGAAAGATTAGATTTGACCACCCAGAGCCACCGGTATTTTTAAATTCGTCTTTATTCGGGTAGATTGATTATCATTAAGACTATTGTAGATTGTTGTATTTATTCTATTTTTATTTTTGAAATTTGAAATGTTAGTTTGAATAACTTTTGATAAAAATATTAATTATTAAATTAAATTTTATGATTCTCATGCTATCTTTAATTTTTGTTTTATTCTTAGTCATATTATCATTCATATTGTAGATTGTTTATTTTATTTGTAAATATTTTTAAATTTTGAATGTCTATTTGAAAATATTAATTTGGATATGAATTAAAAAAAAATTAATTGATTCTCAAAAAGGATCTCTTGATAAATTTGTTACTAGAAATATAAAAAATATATAATAGAAAATTTAGATGAGATTCTCACAATTAAACGAATAAAAAATTCATCAAATAGAGTTAGAAGATAATGAAATACTACAAGAAAAAATTAACAACAATGAAAATAATTGTAATGATATTCAAATATGTAATAGATCGATTCTTGATTATATATAAAAAAAAATACTTAATTCTTTTACAAATACATATATCTCTCCTAGAATTTTACTCATAATACTTTTTATAGTTATTTTTGTAAAAAAAAAAAATCAAAATTAAAATTAAAATTTTCAAAATTATACTTTAGATCAATTGGATTAGGAGTATTATTAATTGAAAATGAGATATTAGCAAAACTTCAATACAACAAATTTATTAGTAATTTTGCTTATCCAGAATAAGAATCAATTTAATATTGTATTAAGATGTAAAATTACTAATCTATAATCTATACTGTTGAGGTCTGAAATCTGCATCTCCATGGAAATGACCGAAGTTTGCATACTGTTGAGGTCTGAAATCTGCATCTCCATGGAAATGACCGAAGTTTGCATCTTCATATCAACAGTTGCACAGCTAGCCAAGAACTGAAGTTGCTGGAAAATCAGTTGACTGCCATCAAGCGAGCCGAGGAGCGGAAGACCTGCAAGAGACAAGAGAGTATCGGAGTGGGCACCGGTTTGGGGCCGGCCTAGGAGGCTCCGATGCTTTTGTTAGACCGGTTTGGGGCCGGCCTAGGAGGCTCCGATGCTTTTGTTAGTCGGAGTTCACCAGAAAAATATGCAGAGAGAGTAATCTGGTGTTTTAGCATATTGTTCATGCTGAGAATAGGAGAGAGAAGAGTTTCTTATACCTTTCTGGTCCGACCACGTGGCCTTCTAGGATCCGTCGGATCGGAAGACACGTGGTGAGCTGGTGACCCTCCATCTGGAAGGCCGTTACCCGCTCCGAAGCGTAGTGCTGAGTGATGTGCGTGGGGCGTTAACCCCCTAAGTTCGCGGAGGAACATCTGTGCGATGAGCATGCGATCTGGTGGAGGTTGTCTCGGTTGGTTCTCGAAGAAGATAAGGATGATGAGTCTGTGATAACCATGATGACAGTGGAAGGAGTTGTCTCACGGGGAAGAAGGTGTCAGTTCTGGGGTCTTCCTTCTGGACGTGGGGAGGTCGTCATTCTTAGCTTGAAGGTCGTCATTCAGCTTAACTAGAAGGTCGTCACTCTCAAATGGATGGAAGGCCTCTTCATCTCGGACTTGGGGAAAAGTTGTAAAATATTCCCATCAGTTGCCCCCCTATTCCGTGGTTGTCTGCGTAGACGACCTTCGGAATATGAAAAGTCAAGGATGAAAGGGAGATCTCACATGCTTTTTGGGCCTTTCTAGAAGAGAGCTACTTCATTGTCTTGGTCTAAGTCCGAGCTAGCTGATTCCCAAATGCTTGGCGTATTGTGATTGGTCTTCAGGTACTCTGAAGGATAGTCAGTGGAGGAGAAGGCGAACATACCGTAGATGAGCTTCTCTTTTACTGTAAGTTGTCGAACGTGGTCGCTTCACCAGGGATCTGGGGTTTTACCTATCATCATATTTCACTGAGACGGATTCCAAATCTTCTATAATCCAATCGATCTTGGAAGCCAACATTTTTCTTTTGCGGGGATAACTGGGAGTTTTCCCTTATATACTTCTCTACTGTTGACGGTCTTCCAGCCATTGGCTCAAAAGACAATGGAAGACTTTCACGCTGAGAGAGACTTTGAGGAAACAGGTGAAGGGTTTGGAAGCCGATCTTCAAAAGAAAGACGACCTTCTTTCCTCTCAAGACGACACTCGTCGCTTTTATGTTGGGGGTTTCGAACATATCAGGTAGAAAGCTTGCTCTTGCTTTTGGAAGTACTCAAGAATGGTCCATGGTGAAGATATTTGATGATGAAGCCACCACTGCCATATAAGAGGATAGTGAGAATGAGGATGAAGAGGATGACATTCAGTCTAAGGAACATGCGGTCACTCCATCCGAAGTCCAATCTACTTCTCCAAGTGGTGATCAGAGTGGCGATCCGGCTGTCAGCCTTATGGATGGCCAAGTTATTCTTCCACCAATCGACAAGGAAGCGCCTTGATTTCTCTTTTCGCGTACTTTTGTTTTTGAGTAAACACTTTCGATATTTTTTCTTTGTGTAGATACATCCCTATTCCAAGCGTTGTCATGTTTTCCCACGGGTATGGCAAGCGTTTTTCTTTTGTAGACGAAGGTCTTCTAACTCAGAGGTCATGTTTACCTCTTGTGGAAGAGGTGTGACCTGTATTTTCGTCCAAGGTATGTTTACCTGTGGGGATAAGTATGGCTCGACGATCATCTATATGTTAATGAACTTTTCCGTTCTTCTTTGAGTTGAACTGTTGTTTTGATGCGTTGCTTTACTTTCCAAGTATACCTTGCAGATGTCGATTTTTACATTTAGGAAGACGTCCTTTGTAAAAGTCTCAACTATTTTCAGAAGAGTGCATTGTCTGTGACGACCTTTTTCTGGAAGATGCACCACGTGGGTGTCTAACTTGATAATTTTTTTTAGAAAGGTGGCATTATCTTTGACGACATTCTTCTGGAAGATGCACCACGTGGGTCAACTTGAGATTTTCAGAAGGGCGGCATTAGCTTTGACGACCTTCTTCTGGAAGATGCACCACGTGGGTGACTGACTTGATAACTTTTAGAATAGGAGCGTTTTTTACGATCTTCTTCTGTAGATGCACCCCATGGGTGTTTAACTTGACAATATCTAAAAGGAATCTTCTTGACGACCTTGCTTTATAAGGTGCACCATGTGGGTGTCTAACTTGATATTGAAGAGAGTCTTCTAGACGGTCGTCTTCTATAAGTGCACCCCTTGGGTTCTAACTTGATGATAGATAGAGGAACGTCTTGACTTCTATAAGTGCACCCCTTGGGTGTCTAACTTGATGACAGATAGAGGAGGAACGTTCTTGACGGTCTTCTTCTATAAGTGCACCCCTTGGGTGTCTAACTTGATGACAGATAGAGGAGGAACGTTCTTGACGGTCTTCTTCTATAAGTGCATCCCTTGGGTGTCTAACTTGATAATATGTAGAAGAGGAGCGTCCTTGACGACCTTCTTCTTTAGATGCACCCCGTGGGTGTCTAACTTGATAATATGTTAGAAGAGGATCGTTCTTGACGACCTTCTTCTTTAGATGCACCCCGTGGGTGTCTAACATGATAATATGTAGAAGAGGAGCGTCCTTGACGACCTTCTTCTTTAGATGCACCCCGTGGGTGTCTAACATGATAATATGTAGAAGAGGAGCGTCCTTGACGACCTTCTTCTTTAGATGCACCCCGTGGGTGTCTAACATGATAATATGTAGAAGAGGAGCGTCCTTGACGACCTTCTTCTTTAGATGCACCCCGTGGGTGTCTAACATGATAATATGTAGAAGAGGAGCGTCCTTGACGACCTTCTTCTTTAGATGCACCCCGTGGGTGTCTAACATGATAATATGTAGAAGAGGAGCGTCCTTGACGACCTTCTTCTTTAGATGCACCCCGTGGGTGTCTAACATGATAATATGTAGAAGAGGAGCGTCCTTGACGACCTTCTTCTTTAGATGCACCCCGTGGGTGTCTAACATGATAATATGTAGAAGAGGAGCGTCCTTGACGACCTTCTTCTTTAGATGCACCCCGTGGGTGTCTAACATGATAATATGTAGAAGAGGAGCGTCCTTGACGACCTTCTTCTTTAGATGCACCCCGTGGGTGTCTAACGTCCTTGACGACCTTCTTCTTTAGATGCACCCCGTGGGTGTCTAACATGATAATATGTAGAAGAGGAGCGTCCTTGACGACCTTCTTCTTTAGATGCACCCCATGGGTGTCAACTTGATAACAGATAGAGGAGGAACGTTCTTGACGATCTTCTTCTATAAGTGCACCCCTTGGGTGTCTAACTTCCGATTTATGGGTAGAAGAGCAGTCTTCTTGACGGTAGTCTTCTATCTTCTATCGTAGATGCACCTCGTGGGTGTCTAACATTTGCACCTCGTGGGTGTCTGACTTGTGCACCTCGTGGGTGTCTAACTTGTGCACCTCGTGGGTGTCTAATTTTTGCACCTCGTGGGTGTCTAACGTTTGCACCTCGTGGGTGTCTCACACCTTGGGTGCACCTCGTGGGTGTCTAACTTTTCTAACGCACCTCGTGGGTGTCTGACTTTTGTAGAAGAGCGATCATCTCGACGGTCTTCCACTATGAATGCGCCTCATAGGTGTCTAATTTTTTGTAGAAGAGCGATCTTCTCGACGGTCTTCCACCATGAATGCACCTCATGGGTGTCTAATTTTTTAGAGACGCCTGTCAAGATAATGATTGATAATATTTGGGCGACAGCAAGCATATTTAGACAATTATGTTAGTGAAGACGGTCTTCCATTCATGGATAAAAGATATTGTTTGAGTATACAAACTTCTTTATCATAAAAAGGTAACTGATGTGCGTACCTCAAGGGTAGTATTTCTTGAGGTGCTCAGCGTTCCATGGGTGAGGCAGCTTCTTTTCATGACGGTCTTCTAGATGATAGGTACCCCTTCGGTAATACTGGATGATCTTGTAAGGACCTTCCCAATTGGGGCCTAACTTTCCCTGTGACGAGTCCTTAGTTGCTTGGGTGACCTTCCTTCGGACCCAGTCACCGACTTCAAAGCGTCGGAGCTTTACCTTGGTATTATAATATCTGGCCATCTTTCCTTGGTAAAGTGCAATTCTTTGTGCTGCTTTTTCCCTTGTTTCATCTAAGAGATCAAGGTTCAAACAAAGTTGCCCTTCATTTTCTTCTTCTTTGTGGAAGGTCGTCCTTAGGGTGGTTAGCCCGATTTCAACGAGGATAATGGCCTCTGTACCAGAAGTTAGCTTGAAGGGAGTTTCTTTTGTTGGAATTCTGACAGTGGTTCTGTATGCCCACAATACACTTGGAAGCTCTTCCACCCACTTACTCTTTGCCCCTTCAAGCCGGGTCTTAATCTGTTTAAGTAAGGTCCGGTTTGTAATTTCAACTTGGCCATTGGGCTGTGGATGTCTGGGGGACGAATAGTGGTTCTTTATGTTCAATTGACTACATAACTCTCTAAAGGGTTCGTTGTCAGATTACTTTCCATTGTCGGAAATCAGGACTCGTGGGATCCCAAATCGACAGATGACGGCCTTCCAGACGAAACCTTTGACATTCTTCTCTGAGATGGTTGCTGAGGGTTCTACCTCCACCCATTTAGTAAAGTAGTCAATCGCGACTACCAAGAATTTTGCTTGTTTTGTCCCGACCGGAAATGGACCCATAATATCTGGTCCCCATTGTGCGAAGGGCCAAGGTAAGGTTATGGGTGTGATTTCCTCCGGCGGTACTCTGGGGACGTTAGCAAAGAGTTGGCACTTGTCGCAAGCTTTCACATATTGGGTGGCATCATGTAGAAGGAACGACCAGTAATAGCCTGCTCTTGTGAGCTTGTGTGCCAAAGATCTTGCCCCTGAATGATTTCCACAAACCCCTTCATGGACCTCCCTGATGACGTAATTCGCTTCTTCTGGCGACAAACATCTAAGGTGGGGTCGGGAAAAACCCATCTTGTAAAGGATGCCCCTCAGCAATTGGAAGCGAGAAGCTCGTATTCGGAGCTTGTGTGCTTCTGTCTTATCTGCAAGAAGTGTCCCTTCTTTGAGATAGCGGATTATGGGTAACATCCATGTCGTGTTGATTGTGATGGAATTGACTATTGCTTCTTCTGTGGAAGGTCTTCCTTGGATTTCGATGAAGCCATCTATTTCTACCCCTGATGACGCCAACCTGGCTAGACAGTCGGCAGCTTCATTTTCTTCCCTTGGAATTTGAAACAATTCTACTTTCCTTTGACTTGCCCTACGATTAACTGAGAATCGCTTTTGATGGTCAGGTTCTTGATTCCTATACTCTCTGATAATTTTAGTCTGGCTAGAAGGGCTTCATACTCCGCCTCGTTATTTGTGGCACGGAAGCGTAACTGAAGTGCATACTCGAATTTATCCTTCTCAAGAGAGATAAGGACTACTCCAGCCCCACTCATTTCCTTAGTAGATGATCCGTCTATATTTACCGTCCAGGCCTCACCTTCTTCTGGTTCCCCTTCATCTTTCCATGGTTGAGTGAATTCCGCAATGAAATCGGCCAAGGCTTGGGCCTTTATCGCAGTGCGTGGGCGGTAGTCGATATGAAATTCACTCATTTCTATGGACCACTGTACCAGTCTTCCAGCCGCATCTAGCTTATTCATGGCCTTCCTGAGGGGATAGTCAGTTAGAACTATTATCGGATGGGACTGGAAGTATGGTCTAAGCTTTCTTGACGAAATCAGCAAGGCAAAAGCTAATTTTTCCATGTTAGAATATCTTTCTTCGGCTCTCCTCAAGGCCCTACTGGTGTAGTAGACAGGCTTTTGAATGCGCTCTTCCTCGCGGATTAGCGCAGAACTGACTGCGGAAGCCGATACAGCCAAGTACAAATATAGTTCCTCACCCATCTAGGAAGAGCTGAGTAACGGTGGGGAGGATAAGTAGACCTTCAATTCTTCAAACGCCTTCTGGCATTCTTCTGTCCACTGGAAGGCCTTCCTGAGGGTTCTAAAGAAGGGGAGGCATTTGTCCGTAGATCTTGAAACGAACCTATTCAGGGCGGCTGCCTTCCCTGTCAAGCTTTGAACCTCTTTGACGGTCTTCGGAGGACTCATTTCTAGGATGGCCTTAATCTTATCTGGGTTGGCTTCTATCCCGTGTTGCAACACCATAAAACCGAGAAACTTGCCGGAGGAGACTCCGAAGACACACTTTGCAGGGTTTAGCTTCATGTTGTACCTTCTTAGTGCCTGGAAGGTTTCTTTTAAATCAGCGAGATGGTTTTCATCCTTTTTGCTCTTCACCAGCATGTCATCTACGTATACTTCCACGTTTCTCCCTATTTGATCATGGAACATCTTGTTCACCAATTTCTGGTAGGTGGCCCCAGTATTTTTTAGGCCGAAGGGCATTGCCTTGTAACAGAAGAGGCCTCTACTTGTGATGAAGGCCGTCTTTTCTTGGTCCTCTTCTGTCATCTGAATCTGATTGTAGCCAGAAAAGGCGTCCATGAAGCTGAGTAACTTGTGTCCAGCAGTGGAGTCCACTCGTTGGTCTATTCGTGGAAGGGGATAGCTGTCCTTGGGACATGCCTTGTTTAAATCTGTGAAGTCCACACATATTCGCCATTTTCCCGTGGACTTTTTAACCATTACAACATTGGCGAGCCATTCTGGGTAATAAACCTCCCTTATGAAGCCTGCCTTCAATAACTTGTCGACCTCTTCCACCACAGCTGCGTTTCTTTCCGGGGCGAAGACTCGTCTCTTCTGTTTGACGGGGGTTGTGGAAGGGTTGACATTCAGCTTGTGGGTTATTACGTTGGTGCTGATGCTTGGCATGTCATCATGGCTCCAAGCAAAGACATCGGCATTTTTCCTCAAGAAACTTACTATCAAATCCCGTATCTCTTTTGTCATAGAAGTTCCTATCCTTGTCGTCTTTTTTTTTTTTGTTGCCTTCTATCAATACGATCTCTTCTAATTCTTCGGTTGGTTCGGCAGTATTTTGCCGTTCTTCCACGATCAGCGTTTGGTGGACCTGCTCTGTGCTTACAGAGGTTAAGTAACATTCTCTGGCCATTGCTTGATCTCCCTTCATCTTCCCCTATCCCATTTTCTGTTGGAAAACGAACTAGGAGGTGGTATGTTAAAGTGACAGCTCGAAGGCGGTTCAGAGTAGGGCGTCCGATTATCACATTGTAGGCAGAAGGGCAATCTACTACTAAAAAATCGACCTTCTTGGTAGCTTGTTTCGGATAGGTACCTGCAGTGATCTGAAGGGAAGTCACTCCAAGTAGGTAGATACTGGTGCCTTGCAAAACCGACTAAAGGGGTTTCGATGGGTTGCAGCTGATCCTTATCAATTTTCATTTGCTGAAAGGCCGTCAAATATACGATGTCCGCAGAGCTGCCATTGTCAATCAAAACCCGTCTGGTGGAATAGCCAGCGATCTCCATTGTGACAACCAACGCGTCATCATGGGGGTGGAAGACTTTGCAGGCGTCTTCTTCTGTAAATGTAATAGGAAGGTCTTCCACCCTCGGTTTCTTGTTGCTTTTCTGCGTGACGAGCACATTATGTATTTGGCGAGCGTAAGCCTTTCGTGAGGAACGGGAGGTTCCGCCTGCTGCCATTCCTCTGGTGATCACGTGAATTTCTCCCAGTGGGGGTCTTGGAGGCGCTTCCCCTGGAGGTCGTTGTTGACGGGCTCCCTGGGGACGGCCTTCTCTCTGACCTTTTTCAATAAATCTCGGCAACTTTCCTTGCTTGATCAGTTCCTCGATTTGTCTCTTCAGGTCGTAGCAATCTTCTGTGTTGTGGCCGTGGTCTCTATGAAAACGGCAGTACTTGTCTCTCGGCCTTTTGTCAGGGTCCGTCAACAGCTTGCCTTGGCCATTTCAAAGCCGGGTCATTCCTTATTTGCATGAAGATGTGGTCTACAGGAGCGTTGAGAGGAGTAAAGCTGTTGAACCTCTCATTAAATCCCCGTCCACTCCTATCCTCTTGCCTCCTGTTTCTGTTCCTCTGTGCTAAGCAAAAAGTGGATTTCTCATATTGTGGTGTATACTGTGTTGTTGACGGCCGTCTGCCGATGAATCCCACAATTAACCATAATATGTAGCGGAATGTCCTTGACGGGCTTCTTCTCTAAATGCACCCCTTGGGTGTCTCGCTTAATAATAGGTAGAGAAGGGACACTCTTGACGGTCTTCTTCTCTGGATGCACCCCTTGGGTGTCTCACTTGATAGTAGGTAGAGAAGGGACATTCTTGACGGTCTTCTTCTCTGGATGCACCCCTTAGGTGTCTTACTTGATAATAGGTAGAGAAGGGACATTCTTGACGGTCTTCTCTTCGGTCCCTTCCTAAAAATCTTTGCAATCTTCCTTGCTTAATAAGCTCTTTGATTTTCTTTTTGAGGGCAAAACAATCTTCGATGTTAGGGCTCTGGTCCCCATAGAAATAATAGTATTTGTCTCTCGGTTTTCTTAAGTTTTGGGAGATCTGAGCAGTCTTTATCCACCATTTGCACAAAGTAACATGCATATTGGAAGAATTATTTCACCCGTCATATGGGTGTCCAACCTTGTGTTCGTATGCATAGCTGTCATATAGGTCTACTTTGAAAGGCTTATAGAAGCCACATGCTTGTAGAAATAGGTCCTTAGACCTCAGCTCTTTGATGCTTATAGGAGCCACAGTAGGAGTAGATCCTTAAACCTTAATCATGGTGCAAGTTAAACTGATCTCTGTTGTGGCCCTTCTCTATAGAGCTCATCTTTGTTGCGAGATTACCAATGATCTGAATAAACAAATCGAATATATATATATATATATACATTTTGGGGTCATAATGCCCAATATGACATGAGAAAAGATGACATCATGCTTTAATCCAGTCAAACACAAAATTGCATATAATGGATGGACGGTCGTCCATCTATGCAATAATCCGGTTTGCAATAATCTGGTTTGCAATAATTGTGGAGAAAAAACGATGAATAGATCGTCTAAGTAAGCATATAGATGACAATATCTCAATTAATGAACACTGTGATTTTGCATCATCAATTATCTATCCGAATTGAACAATTACATTACAAGTAATTTCATTTGAGATAATTAGTCCTGTGTGAAAGCTTATTTCAATTATTTGTGTGTATGCAAAGAGTTATAATTCTCACGTGGAAAATGTAACTTTAAATTGTGTTGTAAAACAACGCTGCCAACTTTAGCTCAAGGACATTAAGCTGGTCTTATAGAACCTTCCAAACGTAGACATAGACATTTCAAGATTTCTCATCCTTAAAAGTTACAGTAACACACATATGTATATATATAGAAATATTCATGTGATTTCTATATTTTATTTGAGGTCGAGTATTTCCCTTTTAGATTTTTGTTAGTGTATAACAAACATATTAAGTACAGCCTCGAATTAATTTATTGTTTATCATCTTTCTAATGAAAAGAGAATACGTAAAAGAGGAGTAGGGTGAAAGAGACATAGCTTCGAGGCGGGGCTAGAAGCCCTGAAAATTGTTGAAGGTCTTCACTTCACTAAGGAACTTGGAAGACCGTCGTTGGAAGGATCATGTCTTCGACTCACTTTTCTGTAGAAGTTGGAAGACCGTCCCTGCAAGGGCCATGTATCTATCTTCCTTTTCCTTCTAGGCGGGGCTGGAAGGTCGTCATAAATTTTTTTTTTTTTACAGTTCATGCTCACACGGATGACGTTGCAATCAGGGCTAATAAGGATGCTGATGTGGCATCATGGGGGCGTGATACGTGGCACATGGCATGTGCTTGCAGCATGTTGGCGTGAGCTTGACACGTGTCGGCACATACAGGCACGTGGCGAGCACATGAAGACACGTGAAAAGGAAGGTCGTCACTTCGTCGGCGCGTGGAAGGGCGTGAAGAGGAAGGGCGTCACTCCGCCGGCGCGTGGAAAGAAAGGTCTTCTTTTCGACGGCGCGTGGAAGAGCGTCACAGCTCTGATGATGAAAATTTCGCCGGGGATCGATAGATCGGGCGACGTTCTACACCGTAGTGGTGTTTGTTTCCCGTCTCGGAAGAGGTTGCACATGGATAGGAAGGTCGTCACTCAGCCGGCGCATGGAAGCGAGTGAAGAGGAAGGGCGTCACTCCGCCGGCGCGTGGAAAGGAAGGTCTTCTTTCCGACGGTGCGTGGAAGAGCGTGAAAGCTCTGATGATGAAGATTTCGTCGGGGACCGATAGATCGGGCGACGTTCTACACCGTAGTGGTGTTCGTTTCTCGTCTTTGAAGGCTAATAAAGAAGTTTGGCAAGCTATGCAATTTGTAAGAGGAGAAGTCGTACTTCCCACAGACGGCGCCAACTGTTGATGTCTGAAATCTTGCATCTCCATGGAAATGACCGAAGTTTGCATCTTCATATCAACAGTTGCACAGCTAGCCAAGAACTGAAGTTGCTGGAAAATCAGTTGACTGCCATTCAAGCGAGCCGAGGAGCGGAAGACCTGCAAGAAGACAAAAGAGCTGATCGGAGTGGGCACCGGTTTGGGGCCGGCCTAGGAGGCTCCGATGCTTTTGTTAGTCGGAGTTCACCAGAAAAATATGCAGAGAGAGTGAATCTGGTGTTTTAGTGTACTGTTCATACCTGAGAATAAGAGGAGAGAGAGAGTGGCTTTTTATGCCTTCTCTGGTCATGGCACGTGGCCTTCCAGGCTCCGTTGGATCTGAAGACACGTGGTGCATTAACAACCCTTCATCCTGGAAGGTAGTGGCCACTCGTCAGCAAGTGTAGTGCTGTGCGACGTTGCATGGGCTTCATCCCCAGGATTCGCGGAGGACACCTGTGCACGATGAGGTGTTGATCTGGTGAGGTGTCTCACTTGGTTCCCGTAGAAGATAAGGATGGATCTTAGTCTGGTGACTAAGCTATTGTGAGCAGTAGAAGGGAGTTGATCTTCTGAGGGAGCGGATGGTCTTCTTCTCGTAGTAGAAGGTCTTCATCCCTTACTTGGGAAAAATTGACAAATATCCCCTTCAGAAACTGTTGACTGGAATAGTTGAGCATGCATGAGGGATGGTCATCATTTGGCTTAGTAATTGGAAGCTCGTCACTCTTAAGGGCTAGAAGGTCGTCATCTCTTAATTAAGGAAAAGTTGTAAAATATTCCCATCATATACTATAATGTAAAACCGAAACTTTTTGACTTTTGGTTGACCTCATAATATTGCACCACATAAGCTTTTGATTTCTCACAATTTTACACCTCATTATTTTAATATATATATATATATATATATATATATTTTAATTGAATTTAAATTTTATTCTATAATTAAACATCTCATTAGAATCTTGACATATTATATTTTCTTTAATAGAAATAATATATTATTCCATATATATAAACACAATCATAATAAATGCCTAATACTATAATATATTTTATATATAAACACAATAATAATAAATGTCTTTTAATAATTATCAATTTTCATATTTAGATAAAATATAAAAGACAATAAAAATCATAGTTAGACCAATAATTTTTTAGATTTAATTTTAATTCATTTTCTGTGCATCGCACAGGTTTGCGACTAGTCTATACTATAATATAAAACCGAAACTTTTTAACTTTTGGTTGACCTCATTATGTTGCGCCACATAAACTTTTGAAATCTCACAATTTTACACCTCATTATTTTAATATATATTTTCTAATTGAATTTAAATTTTATTCTATTATTAAACCTTCCATTAGAATTTTGACACATCATATTTTCTTTAATATAAGAATATATTATTCCATATATAAAACACAATCATAATTAATGTCTAATACTAAAATATATTCTATATATAAACACAATATAAATATCTTTTAATAATAATCATAATTATTAATTTTCATCAAAATTTTTTTTTTCTCTTATGTATTTCATTTAATTTTGTTGCTGGCAATGAAGAAAGATAGATGGATTTGTTATAATGAAAATCATGTGAGCTTGAAATGAGTTATGAAAATTATTTAGATTTGATCATATAATCATGTGTTCCATGTATTTATTTGTCCTTCTTCTTATTTTAAGTATCTTTATTTTATTTTTGGATGGAAACATAATCCATATGGTAAATATAAACATGAATCATGTTTTATAAAAATTGGACTATATTCAATTTATGCCAAAAGAAAAATTACATTATATTAAATTTTAATTATCTTATGGTAAATACTTTCTTAGTTATTTTTTTAAACCAAAAAGTAGGATTTATCCTAAATCCGATTCATAAAATCTCTTTATCGATCTTGCCTACAACATTTTGAACTACAAAAAAAAAAAAAAAAAAAAGGAATCAAAATTAATTTAGATTTTATTTTTAATAATTTTCCTGTGCATCGCACATGTTTGCGACTAGTAATATATAATAGGCGAGACCTTTGCAATAAATTCATCCCTGCTCTTATTAAGCCACGTTAGATTCTTCATCTCCTCATTAAGTCATGTCATCCTCATTTTTCTTCTTTCATTTTTCCCCTATTTTTTCCATTTCTTTCAAAAAATTAATTTTCACCATTTCTTAATTACTGTTTGCCCTCACTTCTCTTTTTGATGACATGTCATATCGTTGAAGTTGATTTCTCAATTATTTTACACACATAATAAGTATTATAAATGAGTTATAAGATAATTTCTTACAAAATATTTCAAAATGCACTTCACATTGCACGTGACATTGTAATCGTGTTACTAATTTTGAAAAAGGTCACGTCTTTACGACTATAAGCCCCAAAATCATGTTTGAAAAAAACACAAATGATATGCTCTCTAATCATGAAATTTGGTACATTTATGTTATACTTTGGTTGTATTTTGTAATAAAACTTTTAACCTTTATAAGCTAAAAGGATGAGAGATTTTTAATCAATTAATTCAGCATTCATATAAAATTCAATTCTTATATATTTTTCACATATTCATATTTTGATGATTTAAGATATTGGACTAAACTAAACTAAACATAAGGTTGAGCACTAGGCCCTTCGTATTGTTTCCCATCTGAAGAACAATTCAGTGCATTTTAATGCTATTGCAAAGGAAAATTTACCAACCAAAGAAGAAGAAAAGAGAAGGTTGCATTAACTACACTGGCTTTTTGGTGATTTGCTCAAAAGTGGAGTCGGTTAGGAAAGCTTGGGAAAAAGCCAAAACAACTAGAATTCACCTTTTCATCTCCCCACTCACGCATGGTCCCACCTATCCGCACCACCTGCCTCTATTTTTTGAGTTTTGTTTTTAATACTTTCACGTTTAAAAATCATGAACTCCTCTAAAAAAAAAAATTGGGATCTCACAAATGAAAATAAATATATAAGTATATTATATGAACAAAACAAATATTCAATTTAGTATAATAAACATTAAGTCTTTAAAATATTTAATATTGTTATAAATAATTTTGGTCTAAATATATTGTTGGTTTCAAAAATTCATTCGTTGAAGGTTATTGGTACTTAAAGTTTAAAATGAGCATTATTGATGCATGAAATTTAAAAAATGTGTTGTATTGGTTCTTCCATTCAATTTCATTAGCTTGTTTTTTCCACCTTACTAATTGAAAAATGATGTGGCATAATAAAGTTTAATTAAAATTGATACATATGAAAAAAATAAATAAATTACCAATATATATTGGTATTGAAAAATTCAGTTCTAGTAATCAACCTAAAACGATTTCTGGAACGAAATTCAAAACTTTAGCCAATGCTATTGAGTTAACAGCACTATCCCCACCACTTCAATCATATCTCCTTGATCACTCAAAATTTTTGAATCCAAACTAGCAACGTGAACCATTCTACTATTTCTCACCATATCATTTTTATACACCAAAAAGAAAGTAAGAGGATTAAAGAGTAAATTACTGGAGCTAGGTCCCAAACCCAAGCATATGGTTCATTGAAATACACTTTTTTTTCCCTGGGAATCAAACATTCAAATGTCACCAAATGATACAATTTTCTCTTTTGAATTGTGTGAGGGGAGTGGGAGTGAGACGCAGTCAAAATGGTGTAATCTTTTAAGGCTAAGAACAACAATAAAGGAATGAATTATGAAAGACCAGCCCATTGAATGAATATGAGCTAGCTAGGGGTGTATACGAGTTGGGTTGGATTGAGTTTCATGTAGTTTTCAACTAAATCTGATTTTTTAAGCCAGTAAAGAAATTTCCAAACCAACCCATTAACAACTCTAAAAACCAACCCAAATCAATTTGTAGGGATCGGGTTGGGTTGGATTAGGCCGATAGATTGTCATCATTTTGTAGGTTTATAAAAATGTTAGATTTTTATAAAACTATTTAAGATCATTATTCAATAATTGATTACAATTTAGGCATGATGTTCCAACTTATCAAAATAATTGATTACTAAGTTTTAAATAAGTTTTAAATACCAAAACAAAATAAATTAACAAATTTAAACTAATTAAGTCTCAAAATTCAAAAAAAAAAAAAAATGCACATATTTTTTGAACTAATAAACGTAGCTAGATTTGGTCTGGTTAAGTCTCAAAATCCAAAAAATAAAAAAATGCACATATATATATAGGGGCGGAGGCAGAAATTTTTTTAGGGTGGGCTAATTGTGAAAGAAAAATTCTTGACTGAGCTAATTGATTAATTGAAGGCAAAATTTTTAAAAAATATATATAGGTAAAAAAAATAAAAAAACTTGACTGGGCTACAGGCTTACAGCCCAGCCAAGCTATAACAACAACATATACAACAACACCACCAAACTGGTAGAGCCAGTAGCACAATAACAAGCTAAAACTAACAACACCTATCACCTGAAAAAACCAAGCTATCACAACCCACAAAAAGAAAAAATTGCCAAGCCATAAGGCTTATTGAGAATTGAGAAAGAAATTCCCCACAAGTAACAAACAGTCCTATTTAGGACAGAATTGCAGAAGTGACCAGCTATAATCATCTTCAATATGCCTTCTTCAGAATTGATAAGCCCCTGGTGTAGCACTACATTCCTTTGCCACCAGATGTGATAAACAGCAGCCCACCAAGCTAATTTCAATACTGGCGCTCTCTTCCAGTGAGACATACCCCATTCTAAAATATCATTCCATTGCAAGCTTGGATTTACAACAAGCAAACATGTCATGATGCAGAACCACTAGATTCTTCTCGCAAATGAGCATTCAAATAAAAGATGCTCCCTACTTTCAAGCTGTCTCCTACATAAAACACAAAGCACATCCCTTTTAAACCCCCATTAAAGCACTCTATCCTTAGTTGGCAGTCTGTTTAGGATAGCTAAGCAACCTATAAAGGTGTGCTTGGGAATGGTGTTAGAGAACCGCAACAATTTCTACCAGCTAACCTTTAAGCTACTCTTTCTAATGTAATTCCAGGTTTCTGAGGTTGTGAACTTACAAGACTTAGATGGAATCCAAAGTGATCTTGTCCGCCTCAACCAATCTAACCAAGCTGAGTTTACTTTGAATTGCCACCAGATCATCAGAACGAGCAGGGCTCCAACCCTAATTCTTATCTCTCAACACACTAGAAAGCTTAGCATCCAGTTTACTAGCTGCATCATAAACAACATATGACCATATTTAATATGCAATACATCATTTGGGTGCTAACAATCATGCCAAGGAAAGATATTACTTCCTAAGCCACTTCATATCTAATGAGAGGCCTAGTTGCATCCCTTAGCTTAAGGACCTTTCTCTAGGTCCAAGTGCATTCTTGGGGGATTTTGAGAACCCAAAAACTCCTACTTACACATTTCAGCTTGCACACCTGCTCCCAATTCACCTTGGCCCTAGATGCATCATTATTATCTGATCCAAACCACAGAAATCTACTGAGCTGCCTCTCCACATTTTTAATAATCTTTTTTGGAAAAATAAACATTCTAATCCTATATATTTGAAGATTGAACAAGACAAGTTTAATCAACTGGAGCCTACCTGCATATGACAAATACTTGAGCATGACTTTATGTTTGCTGTGATCTAATCTAATAAGGGTTTACTTCTTTTCTCAGATAGTTTACCCGAGATTAGAGGAACTCCAAGGTATCTCATAGGCAGAACACCTTCCTTAAACTTCAAAATTTCAAAAAATTTGATGCTTAAGCTTGGAAGGGACAACAACTAGGAGAGCCTCACTTTTCAATGGATTGGCACATAAGTCGGAGACCTTCTTAAACAAATCAAGGACACCTTGAACCAGCTTATTAGATTGAATGTCAGCCCCCACGAAAACCATCAAGTCATCAGCAAAGCAAACATGAGTCAATTCCAACTCAGCACACTTTAGTTAAAATTCCAACTCACCATCAAGTCATCTCCTTGTAACTAACCTAAAACTAGTTTTGACAACTTTTGGGGACAGTCTACCTTTGAAAATTTTGATACACAATTTTACATTAATAAAACTCAGCAACAATCCCAAAAGCACCAAATTGTTTCAGTTTCCCTATTGTTTCAGTGAAGATTGTGTTATACATTTGTTATTTCAATGCTTCAACACATCAAGCTTTATATTAATTAGTCACTACGATACCATTATTTATAACTTCTAATTTAATAAATCTCAAAGACTTTTATACTGCTACAAATAATATGTGCAATTCTTTCTTAAGGGCATGGTAAACTTGATGGTGGACTCTACAACCTTAATGCTAAGAAGTTGGGAGAGTAGAATTGAAAATGAGGCAGGGATTGCAAACATTAAAATTGATGAGGATTTGAGAATCTTATCGGCGGATATAATATCAAGAGCCTGTTTTGGAAGCAACTATTCCCAAGGGGAAGAAATATTCTTAAAACTCAATACTCTTCAAAGAATCATGTCCAAGGGAAATGTTGGAGTTCCTGGTTTTAGGTATGGTAACATTTCAGATCCATTTATCATAATAACAATGGCTAGAAGACTATTAACATTAAAAATTTCTGTTTGTCATTTGTGAAAATCTTTAATTGAGTAGTGATCTTCTATCCTTTGTATAAATTGGGAAAACAATATAAGAGAACATCCCTAGGGATGATTATTCCTACTTATAATTGACAAAATTGATGTTATGTATATTTTATAGATTCTTGCTGAGCAAAAATAATAGAGCTATGTGGAAAATCGAAAAAGAGATCAACTCAATGATACTAAAGGTGGTAAAGCAGCGCAATGAAGCATCATATAAGAAGGATCTTTTACAAATGATTCTTGAGGGTGCCAAAAATTACAATGACTATTATGGCCCATCAACAAATAGTTTTTGCGACAATTTCATTGTGGATAATTGCAAAAACATATACTTTGCTTGTCATGAGACCACTGCCATCACAGCCTCATGGAGCTTGATGTTATTAGCTGCACAACCTGAATGGCAAGCTCGTGCTCGTGCTGAGGTGCTAGAAATATGTGGGGATAGTCTACCAGATGCCAACATGCCCCGAAACATGAAAATGGTATGTATTGTGCTTTATAATTTATATTTATAGTTACTGTAATAGTATTATGAGTTTTAGCTATTGCTCTATTTGATTATATCAAGTTATCTTCCAAGAAAACACTCCCACTATATATGAATGCATGTTAATTTAGAATATCTTAGCTAACTAGAGAGAAACAGAATACATTTAGGAGTATAATGATGCTTCTGTACATATCTATATGTGGATGAATGCTTGCTTTGGCACATATGTTAGTTTAATACACACTTATAAATGCAAGATTTCCTCAGAGTTTTCATACCCATTTAGGGTATTGTCTAAGATCTTCAAGGAAAAGTGACTTCTAGTGGCTAGTAACATGATTGAATATTCTTTGTGTGATACTTCCTTTGAGGTCCCAAACTTTTTTTCATTTAATTTCACCTATATTCCAAGGTCGCTTAAGGGGCTTGTCGTCCATTCCTGCAAGGTTGAAGGCCCCTAGTCCGGCCTCTGATACAATTTGGTAGGGCCCCTCCCAATTTGCTCCTAGCTTGCCCTGTGTTGGGTCTCTTTTGCTTTCTATTACTTTGCGCAACACCAGGTCGCCTTGCGCGAGGACCCGTTTACTCACATTTTTGCTGTACTTCTTTCTTGAACTACTCTAGTAAGATGCTAGCCTAATCATGGCAAGGTCCCTGCGTTCTTGAGTTAGGTCCAAATCTTTAGCTAGTGTATGCTCGTTATTCTCCAGGTCGAACTCCTCCGTGCGCAGGGTGGGGAGGCCTGTCTCAAGCGGGATCACGGCCTCCACCCCATAAGTGAGAGAGAATGGGGTCTCTCTTGTTGAGTTCCGAGGCGTTGTCCTGAACGTCCATAGCACGTTGGACAATTCTTCCACCCATTGCCCATTGGCTTTTTCTAGCCTTTTCTTGATTTCATTGAGGATAGTTTTGTTGGAAGACTCCGTCTGTCCGTTCCCATGAGGATAAGCCAGGCTGGAGAAATAATTTTTGATTCCGAGCTCTGAACAGAACTCCTTGAACGGCCCGCTATCGAACTGTGTACCATTATCGGAGATGAGGCATCTGGGGATACCGAAGCGAGTTATTATATTCTTCCAGACGAACTTTCTTAATTCAGAGTCAGTGATTCGTGAGAGGGGCTCCGCCTCGACCCACTTTGTGAAATAGTCGGTTGCCATTATCAACCACTGCCTATTCCCCGTTGCTCGTGGTAACGGTCCGACCAAGTTTAGCCCCCATTGGGCAAACGACCACGGACTGGATATAAGGTTGAATTCAGATGAGGGTTTGTGTATCGTTGGAGCGAACATCTAGCATTTCTCGCAATGCCTGATGTACTGAGCTGCGTCCTTCTGCATGTATGGCCACCTATAGCCTTGGCTGATTGCTCTATGGGCCAATGAGCGTCCTCCAGTATGGCTACCGCACACACCTTCATTTGGTCCGGATGTACACAAAGAAGATAGGGCCCTATGTAAGATCTCTTGTACAACCTTCCCTCTCGTAAGACACAGTACTGTGTTGTTGTCCTGCGAATTTTAGTTGCTTCTTTCTAATCCGCTAGTAGTATGTCTTTCAGCAAATAATTCAGTATCGGATCCATCCAGCTAGGACCCGTCTCAATCGGACACACGCTGTCCTGGCCTTTTTCTGCTATGCTAGGGAAGTCCTGTACTCCTACCGTCATAGTCCTTCTGAAATCTAGTGCCACAGAGGATGCCAGGCCGACCAGTGAGTCTGCATGCCCATTGTGTTCTCGGCCTACTCTTTCGATATTGAATTTACGAAAACTTCCCAGAAGGCTTTTGGCTAACTCCAGATAAGTTATCGTCCTCTCGTCTTTAGCCATGTATTCTCCGATCAGTTGATTGACTATTAGCTAGGAATCGCAGTGTGGGGTGAGGGGGTTTGCCCCGAGTCTTCTGGCGATTTTGAGGCCATGTAGGAGGGTTTCGTATTCGGCCTCATTATTCGAGGCACCGAAGTTTAGCCTGACCGCTTACTCTAATAGTTCCCCCATCGGCGATATCAGGACTATTCCTAAACCGGAGCCTTTAGAATTTTCCGCGCCTTTACAATACAAAGTTATACTAAAACTTTGTATTGTAAATGAAAATATTAATGAAATTACTCACCAACTTGAGGTGAAATTTTCAAGTATAAATATTTTCACTACTAGAACTACTACCAACTTCGAGTAGATTGAGGTCCAATTCATATAAATTTATTTAGTTTTTTTTTTTTTACCAAACATTTATGTTTTATTCTTGAAACTTTATATATATTGTCATCTTGATAGGTAATTTAATTTAATTTCATAATTTTCATGCAACTAATACATCTAAGAAGGTTCAATTAGCAAAAAAAAAGTACATCTAAGGAGGTTGATAATTTGATATGGTCTATGACATCTAGTATTTTTTTTCCCATATTCTTTTATTTGTGAGTGTTTTTGTTTATGTGTTCTCTTATTTGTATTGAAAGGAAGACAAAGAAAACTAAATGATAATTTTGGACTATAGGATCAAGTTTATTTTCATTTTTTATATATATATATTTTTTCATGTGTAAAAATATGGGTCAACCCGATTTTGACCCGACCCTTAAAAGACCGGGTATGGGTCATAGGTTGTGCAACCCATTTAGGACGACCCGTTTTTTTACCCGAACCCATTTGACCCGAACACACATGGGTCAAACCCGAACCCGATTGATTCGACCCGTTTGCCAGGTCTATGATTTAGTTTGTTTCTTGTATTTATCTTCTTTGTTCGACAATGATATTCTAGGAAAATAATGACCATATTTTCCTAATATTCCTTGGTTTCTTATCCATGCTGTGAGTTTAAATGCGACAAAAAATGATTACATGGGGTTTAAATCACTGCTTCATTATTAAAATTTGAGCTTTTTCTTATCACATTGTGTATTTAAAAGCACTTGTGGATTCTATATTTAATGTCACGATATCCTGTTTTGGCCTTCCCAAACATGCACATCCCAAGTCCTTGAATCAAAGACTCCATAACACAAACACGAGAAAACATATAATCAGACATACAATGTATGTGTGGTCTCTAAAGCTGCTCTAACTCAACATTAGAAGGCCAAATAGAGTCAAAACTAAAAAATGAAACAAAAAATTAAAAGGTTATTATGAATATATTTATGGCAATCAAGGAACAATCAAAATAAGGGAATTAGGGCACAATATCATATAGAGTAAAAGGAGAAATCTCACCTGAATTCGTGCTTATCACCAAATTGTAGGGAAACATCCCCACAATAATCAAATATCACAATTTTCATGAAAGACATGTAGTAAATCATGGAACATGCTTTAGCAAATAAATAATCATGGTATAATTCATTGAAGAACCAAAAACATACTTGGAAATCAAGAATCATGACATAATTTATTGAAGAACAAAAGACATGCTTTGAAAGCGATAATCATGGTATAATTCATTGAAGAACATATTCTTGAAGACAAATATAATTAATTTCATTAAAAAGAGGGTTTACGAACTCCTAGAGGGCAAATGAAATAAAAACAAGGGTTAATTATAGTAAACCCCCTTGTGATTAGGCCGAGTTTAACATTGCTTACCCGTGGTTTAAAAAGTGTCACTTTACCTACCTGAGGTTTAAAACGTTAGTAGCCGTAACCCACGTAACCCATTTCCGTTAATAAAAACAAGTAAAAACCATGGTTTTAAAAACCGGACCGGGGAGAGAACCGGAAAGAGGAGTGGTTCCCGTATCACTGGTCCAACCGGGGTCCGACCGGTGGTCGAACCGGTGACGTCATAAATAATTTAATAAATAATTTTTAAATTATATAAATTAATAAAATATATATAACAAATTTAACTAATAATATTTAGTTAAAAATATATATATAACAAATTTTAAAACTTTTATATGAGTTTTCACATCTTATATTTAGAAGAAAAAAATAGTAATTAAACATATTTAAATCATAGAAGAACATTTTATGTTTATTTGATAATATCATAAGTCAAAAATAGTATTTTCTTAGATTTATGGTAAGAACTTTCTTTATTTGACTTATTTGAAGATTTAAAAACTATGTATGGGTTTAAAATTTGAATGCCCTAATTTAAATTTTAAGTCTTCAAATTTTAATATGTTAATTAATTTTGTATTTTGATGTAGTTATAAATAGTATTTGCTATTTGAAGACTTGTTGTTTTTTCAATGTGGGACTAGTTGTCTTGTACTCTTGTGAGAAAACTTATTCATCATCCCACATTGGAAAAAGAAAAGAAAATGATACATTTTCTCCTCTATAAATACTACACTCTACCAAGAATTTTAAATATGAGGGTGGGCTATATTAATTTGTGGGCCTACCATTTATTAATTAAATATTGGGTTGCCTTGTGTGAGCCAAACATTTAATGTTAGGTTGCCTTTTGTGTGAGTCAAACATTTAGCATTTAATGTTGGGTTACCTTTTGTGTGAGCCAAACATTTAATGTTAGGTTAACTTTAATGTAAACCTAACATATTAGTATTATTTTTTAAATAAAAATTTTTTGTATTTAAAAAGTGGTCAAACCGGTTGGACCGGTCTGGTTCCCGATTTTACCGGTTGAATCGACAGTTTTCGGTTTTGCTTCACTTTTTCTTTATTTCCGGTTTTTTAAGGAAACCGGACCAGACTAGGCATCGGTCCTCGGTTGAACCGGCCGGTCTGGTCCGGTTTTTAAAACCATGGTAAAAACATAAAACATACAAAATTACAAAATTTTTCCAAAAATTGTAGAACATTTCTTGAAAATTAACACCAACACCAACAAGAAATTGAAGAAATTTTACACAACTACCATTGCTCCAAATCCCACATCTTTCATCCCCAACAAGGTCAATACATTATCCCAGCTACCATTTTGCCTAATCTCTCACTCTTAACTACTGGAGCTAGGATTCTCAATCGGAACCGCCTTTGAAATCTGGTGGCTGGTGGTGGTTCCCGGAATCGATGGAACACTAGAATTGCCAATTCAACTCATGAAAGTACATTGTTCTTTCTTATTCTTACCCATATCTTTCTCTCCAAATTGCCGAAAATCCTAATTTATTGTTTACATGCTGACTGAGAAAACTCAAATAGCAAAAAATTCAGATCTTATGTTCTGGGATGCATTAACTTTCCAAAAAAGACACATGAAATCAGCCAAGCAATTAAACTAAGCCGGTAAAATGGACATTACCAATACTCTAGCTGCAACATGTGTGTGTCTCTCTGTACTATAATTCCTTAGCAACCAAAGGATCCATTAATAGATCCACATGTACCACATCACAAAAATGATCACATTGATTCTCAGATCCCAAAACTGAAACCAAGGATCAAAATTTCAATCAGTTCCATAAAACCATACCATCCAATTAGTGAAAACAGGGTCTTAAAACTCAAATCCACATTGTTGCTTAATATGGCAACAAAATTAGAAACCCACATTAAAAACCCACTTCCATTAACAAAGGACTGAGTCATGGAAACCAGAAAGAACCACTCGTGTCGATAACGTCTTCATCAACCGCGTGGTCAGGGGTGGAGGTTGCAAGCAATGGCTGAATGAATTTTTAGACATGGGTACTGAAATTTTTGTCAGATTAAAATGGGAAATAAAAGTTAAGAGTGAGAGATTAGGGAAAATGGGAGCTGGGATAATGTATTGACCTTGTTGGGGATGAAAGATGTGGGATTTGGAACAGTGGTAGTCGTGTAAAATTTCTTCAATTTCTTGTTGGTGTTGGTGTTAATTTTCAAGAAATGTTCTTCAATTTCTGGAAAATTTTTGTTTTAACATGAAGTTTGATCCAAAATTTTGTATGTTTTATGTTTTTACTTGTTTTTATTAACGGAAAGGGGTTAGGTGGATTACGGCTGCTAACGTTTTAAACCTCAGGTAGATAAAGTGACACTTTTTAAACCACGAGTAGGCAACGTTAAACTCGGTCTAACCACAAGGGGGTTTACTATAATTAACCCTAAAAACAATGATTGAGTTAATGTTGGCTTAAATTCATGAGAGAAAACTAAACATGGAAACATCAATTTAGTGAAAATAAACATGAAATAAAGATTTAAATATGCAAACTAAACCTAAATTAAACATATATATAGCAAAACGAATAATTTAAGGAGGATGGTATGGACTATTAAGAAGATCCATACTTGGTCTCTAGGGAGTTTATAGCAAGCTAGCAATTTATCACCGGCCTCTTAGACTGATCTCTTGACAGTGTTGTGTGTTGAACATCAAAGAAAAGACTTGGATGCCTAAGTTAATGATTGGAGCTTCGTGAGAAAGGGGCTAGTCTTCTAGTTCTTCAACTAGAGAATAAATACTTGCTCAAGAGCTGTTCCTCACTACCTTCTTCTCTCTAAGTAAGAAAGGCTTTGCCGCTCTAGAGCTTTTCTCATAAATTCTACTATACCAGTACTTTTTGGTAGTTTTAGTGTTTTTTGAGGTGTTTTGGGGACTCCCTGGTGTGTTTAAATTGTGAGGTGAATAGTTACTTATATAGTAGTAGGAGGCTACTAGGGTTTCTTGGAAAAGAAGTTGATTAGGGTTACAAGAGGCAACCCTCCTTATAGTTAGACCCTTTAAAATTTAGGATTTTTCGACGGTACAAGTGTACGCTCCTATGGAATGTCGTACACTGCATTAATACAGACTTGTGCCTAATAAAAAGTGGTGTACGCTGCTTAGGATTAACAAGTACAACTAGGATTTGGCAGGAGTTTCTAGAAGCTTCTAATGGTTTTCAACACACATTGTCTTATGAGAACTTTTGGTAATCATCACTAAGACCGGTGATAATATGACTTATTAACCTTATTGTTATATGACTTTAATGGAATTTGCACTACATCAAACTCTCAATTACACATAAATTATGACAATTCTTTCACACCATTGCATAGCATGAAAATTATTCTTTTACGTGTATTATTTTATTAAAAACTCTACATGTCTCATTTGTACTTAATTTATTAATGCAGACCTACTTCCATTTCTTTAAAGTCCCAAGAGATCCGAGTAAGCCTATTCTCCACAATCAATTAATAGAATCTAAAGGGACAAGGACTACTCACAGAGATACAAATGATGAGTGTATTCTAAACACTAAAAGCCCAACAAAGTCTAAAGGTAAAATAGAAGACATTGGACTAAGGACGATCACCAAAGCATATATATGTCAGTGTGCAAGTGGCGGCATGAGAATTAAAAGGAAGGTTATTTGATATAACCTAAGATACTCAAAAGAAGGTTAATTACTTATAATCTTAAAGGTAGGCGGCAGTAATTGATTGTAAAGAGGAAATAGGTTAATTTTTATAACCTATATAAGGAGGAAAGCCACAACAGGTCGGTGGGTTCTTCTTTGACAAACCTAGAGGAGGCTGCGGGCTGCGGCAAGAGGAAAAAAAAAAGAATAAGAAAAAGAAAAAAAGAAAGGAGAGCAGCAGCAAGAAAGAGAGGCTATTTCAGGAGGAGTTATTTTAATAACATGAGGGTGGAAAGAGACGGCACAAGTGGCAGAAGATTATTTTGAGTACCACATTTAAGGCCAATCTTGGCTATGGAGAGGAAGAAGAAAATCAAGACCATGAGTTTGCTTTGTTCTTGGATATTTTTCTGCACTTTAATATTATTTTTCAATATCATGAGTAGCTAAACCTCTAGCTAGGGCTAAAGGTGAACCCTAATATTTTCTTTTATGTGAAACTTGGATTAAAAGATGTATTTTTCTTGAATTTATGATAGAGTATTTGGATTGATTCATTATACATTAGAAATCATTGTGTGTTGATATGTGATTAAGATTTAGTATGATTTTTAATATATCAAATGCATGAAACCCATGATTTGTTATGTTTTGAAAACATATTAAATTTCTAATCTCCCCTATAACATGCACTTGAATTTATTAGTTAAAGCAATCCATACTCTATCTACCTTATCCTTGTCAAGCAGTTAATTGTTAAATCTTTCAATTAAGCGAGTTGTATTCTCTAACTTAATTGAGATAATAAAAATCCAAGTTCACATAGTGAAATAATAGGGGGATCCTTAAACCCTAGTGCCTCCATCCATTTGCCTCTCTAAAATTTATTTACCATTTAATTTTAGTTAAAATACTTTCTTGCTCCATCTTCAGGTGGAAAACAAACAATCAATTTAATCTTGCTTTCTTTTCATAACAATAGTAGAAGTTTTTACACTGTATCAACAATTCCCTATGGTTCAACCTCGGACTTACCTTGCAAAACCTGCACTTGGGTGCACTCTAAAATTTGTAATAACCGGGGACCAGAAATATTGACCGGTATAAATTGGGGTGTTTAAACTTTTTTTACTGTTGCTTATTCATTTTATCTTTTGAGGACTTGGCTTCCTTCAGTTTCTTGATTGCTTTAGCTAAGTCTTGCAGCAATTATTGTATGGTTTGAGCAAGTCAAACAATAAGGTTATTAGAGGCTTCACATTTTCTTGGTTGATCTCTTGTTCCCCATGCAGGGATTCTTCATCAGGTTGTGTGGGCTTAGAAGGAGTATGTCAGGGTCCGACGCTATGGGCACCCTGACGTGGATTCTTCGGTTTGGGTAGCATGAAACAAGCTTTTCAATGCTTTCTCACCTCCTAGTGGAGTCGTCAATTTAATATGAAGGCTCTTTTCGTGGTGAGCTTTTGTTGTGTTAGAGTTCTTTATAGGAAGGTGAGACCAAAATTCTCATTAGGTTGCACTTCTTGGGTTGGTGATCCAAAACTTTAGGCTTAAGCTTTCACGGTCTTGCACTATGAACCAATTAGGCTAGATCTTTTGCTTGGTAGCTGAAACCAAACGTTAATTGGCCCATAAAATAAACAAACAACAATAAACCATTTTGTTAGTAGTGAATTGAGAGTTTGCAGAAGCAAGACTCGAGATTGCAGTAGAGTGTGCGAGATAAACCTCAGATAGAATGAAGTTTGTAAAAGACTTCCACTCTATTTATAGCAAATCATTCGGAAGTAGTGGCACCATTGAGTTTTGTGGGAGAGAGCTTTCTAAGTATGCATGAAGTGCACTTAAATTGTACTAGGCGAGTTTAGGAAAAGGGGAAGAAATTGTTAAGTGATTATGAAAGTAGGTTGTAGAGGCTAAGCATTTGGTTATGTTAAATTGCCTTCTTCATGTCTTTCCTCCTCCTTTTATGGCCATAGGAGAACCATTGTGTTATCCTTGAGGCTTTGCCAAAGACAATTATGAGTTTGCGGGGCTCCTCAATATTCTCCTCAAAGCGGAATTTCATCCAACATTTTGTATCCTATTTTGGAAGGTGAAGGGAAGTTGTTTGCCAGTTACAAGGATGGTGGGAGATTATTCACTGGTTATAGAGATGATGGAGACTTCCGCTGAACTGGCCATTGCTTTGGCAGATTTTACGGGAATCAGATCTCGGCATGGTAGGTGAGAGCATTAAATGCTTCTCAAAGGCCTCCAACTCGACAAAAGGAAAATAAATATGTTTTTTTGGCGGAGTGCACTCATGTGTGGCTAGAGAGACAAGCACCATTAACCAATGTGTTTCCCAAGCAACCCATCGGTACATGGCATGCTAGGCATAAACTCCCCAACCAACCAAACCGGTGATTCTATAGATTTTGTAGAGAGAAACGGGAAAAGAGTTGGGCTGCAACTTGGTTTCTCATAGGAAATTGGGTTGTTGGTTGCATTTGGACATATATGGACTCAAGCAGGGGCGGTCCCGAGCGTTGGGTTGCCCTAGCCCCGGCCTAATTTGGTTGCCCTACTTGCTACTTATTATTTAATATTAAAAAAAATAATATAAAGTCCAAATTTTTTTTTTTTATACAAAATCAAGGTTATGTTGTACTTTTAACCAGTTACGGTGTGTAGGAAAATATAAAGCAATAATAGTAAAGAGTAGAGAGAGTAGAAACAAAAAGATACCGTGGTTCGGTCATTAAGACCTACATCCACCCCCAAAAGCCTTTGATGGCTACATTTTTATTATATAATATTGTATTTACAATAAGCTCCTTAACAACATATTTACAGGAGACTAACCATAAATTAACACTATCCGACTCCAAGAAAATTACTTCTCCTTGCATTTCTTGAAGCAAATTCTTCAATCAAGTCATCATAATTTAGCTTATCCAAATATTCATTCTCAATTGAGATCATAGCCAAGCCACTTAATCTCTCTTGTGACTAGGGGTGGGCTCGGGTCGGGCGGGTCGGGTTTGGGGGTAATTTTTTATCCTACCCGACAGAGTCGGGTTTGCAAAACTTCAACCCGTTGACCATCCGTTAAGGTGGTCGGATCGGGCGGGTCGGTTGATCGGTTTTGTCGGGCGGGTACTATCGGGTTTATCCGGTTAACCGATCAATAAAAAAAAAAAAAACAAACTCAAGCAGATGGTGGCGCCGTGGAGGAGATGGTGGAGATTCGGCCAAAGATCTGGAGAGATCTCACCAGATCCGGTGAGTTCTCACCAGATCTGGCAACCAACTCCTCGGCACGGCTAAAACCCAAACCAGAAAAAGAGTGATGGTGGCGGTGGATATCGACGGTGGAGATCAACGCGATGTGTGGAGGTGTGGCGGTGCAGATCGACGCGATGTGTGGAGGGGTGGCGATGGAGATCGATGCGTGTGTGGAGGGGTGGCGGTGCTACGGCGTGGAGGGGTGGCGGTGCTGCATCATGGCAGCATGGAGGGTGTTGCGGCGTGGCAGCTTGGAAGGCGTTGTGGGCTTGTGGCGTGGAGGTTTGGCTGGCGGGGAGAGGGAGAACGAAATGAGAGGGAGAGAGAGTGATCAGGTGGGGAAATGGGGATTTGGGGTTTTTTTTTCTTTAAATATTAATGGTCGGGCAGGCGGGTATCCACCCGACAAAAAACTCAAAACCCGTAGCCCGCCCGAAACCCGAATGAGAAAAATAATAATATCCGTTATCCGGCCATATATGACTCACGGGCGGGCGGCCGGACGAACGGGTCGGGCGATTTTGTCGGGCGGGTCGGTTTTCACGGGTTTTTGCCCACCCCTACTTGTGACATAGTAGTCCGAAGATAAGTTTTTATTAACTTCAACTTAGAGAAACTCCTTTCCGCTGAAGCAACTGTAACCAGTATAATTAACAAAATGCGATATGTAACCTATACTGTTTGGAATCCACCCTCTTCCCAATAAGACTTTATAGTATTGAGGATGTCAATCGATTTTGTTATATCCTTCGGTAATAATGTTTTCAGATATCTAAGTTCTTGAAATAACTCATCCGCATAAATATCACAATGTTCTTTATATTCCAAGAAACTTTGTAATTGGCTGCAATGTTCCATCAATTTGTCTTCACTAATGCTTTTGAACTTTCCATTCAACAAAAATCCAAAGATTTCTTCATAACGTTGAAATTGCTCAAACCGATCCTTAAGTGATGTAAGAGCTTGATCTATAATGTGGTAGAAGTAGGTAACTTTAAACTTCTCTTGAGGCGATTGACTTCCATTGGCATCCTCTCCCACATCCTCATCAAATTGCTTCTTTCTACGAACTACTCTTTTTACTGTAAATGCCGGTTCAATACCAACTTTCTTTGTAAGCTCTTTACCTTCCTCTATCAAGTCTAGAAAACCATCTTCTCTAAGCTCCTCAAAGAATAAAATGAGTTCCTTTATTTTTATAATTGCATTCTCAAGATCGATCTCTTCTTTTTGAAGTACTTGACTAACCCAATTAACTTTGTCTAAGATTTTGTACCAAATACACAAGCTTATCAAGAACTCAAAATCTTCCAAAGCATTGAAACACAAGCCTTTAGCTTCCGCCATCACAACATCATCTTTAGAAGTATTTGAAATTTCAATCAAGGCATCTCTTAATTCCTCCGGTTGACTTCTTATTGCTCTAACACTCTCAATATGACTTTCCCAACGAGTTACTGACAATGCCTTTGGTGACAAGCCCTTCACATATGTTTTAAGAACATCCCATCGATGTGTTGAACCCGAAAACAAAGTATAAATCTTTTGCACATATCCAAAAAAATTTCTTGCTTTCACACAAGATTTTGCCATATCACATAATGCAAGGTTTAAGGTATGACATCCACATGGAACATAAAATGCTCTAGGATTTACATCAAGTAATCTTCTTTGTACACCTTGATGTTTACCCTTCATATTTGCGCCATTGTCATAACTTTGTCCTCTTATATCATCAATGTTGAGTTTAAGATCCACTAAAGTATCTTCAAGTCGCTTGAAAAGCCCAAGCCCCGACGTGTCATCAACTTTTATAAACCCAAGAAAGAACTCCTCCACCTTAACTTCACTTGCATCCTCAACATCCACACATCTTATAACAATCGACATTTGTTCTTCATGACTTAGATCTGGAGTACAATCAAGGATAATCGAAAAATATTTTGCTTTTAAAATCTTTTTTCGAATTTCTTCTTTAATCTCATTTGCCAACAAACTTATCAATTCATTTTGAATTTTGTGGCTAAGATAATGATTTTGAACTTCTTTATCTACCACACGCTGAAGGTGATCTTCATAATAGGATCAAATTCCGCAAGAAATTCAATAAGTTGACAAAAAAGCCCATTATTCTTCTCATAAATCTTCTCATTACTTCCATGAAATGACAAACTATTTCAAGAAAGGGTTTTCACAACCCCAATTATTCGAGCTAATATCAACTTCCAACGAATTCTCTCTTTGTTGATTAGTGCCTCCACTTGTTTGTCAATTGTTGCTTCTTTGTTTAAGTCTCATTTGTAAGTCCACTCACTTCACGACATTGAGGTTGTGTTCTGGATTCTTTTCATGATCTCTGAGTTTTGTAGGAAGGTTATGCCAATCATTAATTCCATCTTCAGCCAAACTAGTTGTCATTGGGTTATGCTTGAATAACTTGCAACAAAAACAAAAGACCTTATCCAACTCATTTGAATACACAAGCCACTTCCTTTCTTGCTTCTCACCATTTGGACGATTAGAAGTGTAAAGTTTAGAAGAAAAGTGTCTCCCTCGATTCGGTTCTTTTGGAAACTCATCATTTTCTTTTAAGATCTTAATGGGACCTTTTTTAACTAACATCACCCTCTTAGTGTCATTAATAATTCCCCACAACCCTGGATCGTAGTTCACATCAACATCTTTCTCAAGGTCAAGCATACTTACACTAGCTTCTTCATTAACACCTCCATCTCTAAGATTATCTTCATTATGCTCCTTCCCTAAATTCATCATTTGCTACATCAACACCTTCACTCTCATGAGCCTCATCCATATCTTCACCACTAGCTTCTTCCTCACTAAATTCTTCATTTGCTACAACACTTTCGTTAGGCTCCACATGGACTTCATTCATATCTTCACCACTAGCTTCTTCAACTTGACTCGAAGATTGAGATTTTTGAATTCTTGGCATTAAATAGTTTAGAAATCGAACCCTTTAATGATTTTGCCATTATTTCTTTTCGTTGCTTAACTACTCTATTATAATATCCCGACTTTTGTTTTCGAGATCTCACTCTGTTCTTGTCATTTTCATTCTTCGTCATAGTACCTACAATCTATATAATATTACAATCTCGTTCAAATAATAAAAAAATTATATTATACTCCTAAAAATCTAAACTAATACCTATTAATATTATTTTAGGTTTAATAGTTTTTAACTAAAAAATGTTTTAGTGTTAATAACACTATCACGCTCCCATAAAAAAATAAAAATAAAAACACAACACAGACAAATAAATTTAATGTGCAGCACTCCCATCCAAAGAATAAAAATAATACTACGCTATTTGGTCAATACAAAGACAACCACACTAAACATGCCAACATTTAAAGTCTTAAATAAATATAAAATAAATACTCACAAATCCAAACACTATAGTACAACACTCACACAAATCACAATATATTTAATCAAAATGTAAAAAACAATTCATTAAAAAAAAACAGATCAGTGCACGTGCACTGACCCACCACTTCCCCAAAAGTAAAGTGTATAAAAACAAAACACAGTCTCACCAATCAGGCATAAAAAAAACAATTTGAAAAAAAAAAAGAAAAAAAAAGGGAAACCGTGCACTGACCCCAGTGTTTAAAAACAAAACACAACAACAATCAAACACAACAGGCGATTCACAAGCATAAAAAAAAAAAAAAAAAAAAGAAGGTCAGTGCACATGCACTGACCCACTCACCCACAGCAGCCAGTAAACAATAAACACACTAAGTTACTAACATATAAACATATTGACCCACTCACCCACAACAGCACAGCCAGTCATTACTAATTTCAAAAGCATTTGAGAGAGAGAGAGAGAGCGCATACCGGACCGGATCGGTGGAACCGGAGTCCACGAAGACCGTGAGGGGCTGAGGGCGTCACGCGTGAGATGGGTGCGGGCTTGCGGTGGTCGGCGTGCCTTGCGTCTCGGCGTACGGCGTGCGGCGCGTGGCGGTGGGCTGGTGGCTGTCTGCTGCTCCTCCTTCAGTTCTTTGTGCCGGTGGTTGCCGGATCTAGTGGCTGATCGTGGTTTCAAGGTGATTTGGGGGATTTTTCTGGATTGTGATTTAGGGATTTTTGTTGGTAAAGTTGTGTTTTTGCCGATAATGAGCGACTGAGCGTTGACTGTGTTGGATTGTTATATTTATATTTTATTTTTAGTTTTAGTTTTGGATAGATCTGGCTTAGATCTTTTGTGATTATATTTTTTTTTTGCCCATTTGAATTTTTTTTTTGCCCTCCGTTTGTTGGTAATTGGTTGATGAATTGTGATTATTGTTTATTTTTGCCCTTTAATTTTTTTTTTGCCCTCCCATGTACTGATAATTGGTTTATGAGTTATGATTAATCAATATTTTTGCCCTTGAATATTTGTTTTTGCCCTCCGTGGATTGCTAATTGGTTTAAGAGTTATTATTATTTTTTATTTTTGTCTTTAAATATTTTTTTTTGCCCTCTATTTAAAATTTTATTTTATGAAATTTTTTTTTTTTCCTGGGGGGTTGCCCCTGGAGGGGGGGTTGCCCTAGCCCCGGGGCTTGCTGGGCTTACCCCAAGGCCGGCCCTGGACTCAAGTGTTACAAGCCTAGTGTGGAGGCCCAATTAGTGATGCAACTTGCCTAGCTTGGCATTCTACAATGAACCATAAGCTTTTTTACTAGATTGATTAGGCCCACACCATTTATGTTTGGTTCAATAACAAAGCATTTTGGAGCATCTCGAATTTAATGTGATTGTACAAGGAACATAGAGCTCAGTGTAATGACTTGGGATGTGGTGCATTTGACCTAATTTGGTATTTTGAGGTAAACCACATGTTCTTGATTGAATTGCATTCACTAGGTTCATGAGTTTGTAGATTCAACATTTGAGATGATAGCAAACTTGGTTTCACATAGGAAATTGGGTTGTTTCCTGCATTTAGACATGTATGGACTCAAGTGTTACAAGCCTAGTGTGGAGGCCCAATTCTTGATGCAACCTACCTAGCTTGGCATTCTATAGTGAACCACAAGCCTTTCTTACTTGATTGATTAGGCCCACATCGTTTATGTTTGGTTCACAATAACAAAGCATTTTAGAGCATCTCGAATTTAATGTGATTGTGCAAGGAACATAAAGCTTAGTGTAATGACTCGGGTTGTGGTGCATCTGACCCATTTTGATATTTTGAGTTAAACCGCATGTTCTTGATTGAGTTGCATTCACTGGGTTCATGAGAAAATTTGTAGATTCAGCCTCTTGATTGTGGGCCCATTTGAGGTGATAGCAGACTTGGGGCGTGTCGGGGTGGTCTAAGGTTGGCACGTGAGCCTCAGGCCTTTGTAAAAAATGGGATTCATGTTTAATGGGTTATTGATGCCGCATAATTGACCATGAACCCGGGTTCAACCTCTTGATTGTGGGATTTGGGCTCGTGGGCCCTTTTGAGATTGCAGCAGGCTTGGGGCAACTCAAGATAGCATTCGACATGTGGGCCTCGAGCTTTTGCAGTTAGTGGGGTTAAGTTTTAAGAGCATTCCCAACGGAATGCTTAAATTTTAAGTTAAAATTTAGCTTAACACCCTACTTTTTCTATTTTAGCTTACTACTTTTCAAAACACTCACATCCGATTCTCTATTCTTAACTCTATTTCATTTAAATATTCATTCTTTATTCATTTTTTATTATTTCCTCTAAAATTTTTTTTTCACAACTCCCAAAATACCTTCCTTTCCCATTTTCCTCCTCTCTCTATTCGTTGTATATCCTCTTTTTTTTTTTTTTCTTTTTTCTTTCCTTTTTTCCCCACCACCCATGTACACACTTCTTTTCTCCTTTTTTTTCTTTTTTCTTTCCTTTTTTTTCCTCACCACCCACGTACCCCACCCTCCCTTTCTTTTTACTTCTCCCCTTCTCCTCCACCAGACATTCCTCCCCGCCTCATTTCTTTCCGTTGTATATTTCTTCATTTTCTTTCTTTCTCCCCCACAGCAACTTCATCAACAGAAACCCAGCAACTTCAGCAAAAAAAAACCCTAGCAAATTTACAAACTTTCACAGCAATATTACAGAAAATAATAGCAAATTTACAAACTTTCATAGCAATATTACGAAAAATCATCAAAACCAGACCAGCACATCAAAGCAAAATCACACACAAACCACCACCATCACTGATCTGAAGAAGAAGAAGAAGCAGCAGCAAAGAAGCCGAGGAAGAAAAAGAAAGAGAAGAGAGAGAGACGGTAGCAATGCGAGTTGGTTCTATGGCTTTGACAGCCACGGAGCAGACAGAAAAAAGAAAAAAAGGATGAGAGAGGAACAGAACAGAAGACAAAATGATAAAAAAATGAAATGACAAATGAATAGTGCAAGGCATAAATGGCTTGCAACTGTAGCAAAAACCCATTTTGCCTCGTGTGAAGCTCGTCCGTTGAGAGCAGTTTTTGGGCTTATAAGCTATATTTTGAGTTTATTTTAGCTTTTAGCAGACCCGTTGGGAATGCTCTAATAGGTTGTTGATGCCGCAAAATTGACCACGAACACTACTTCAAAGTTCAAACTAGATTAACTCATTCTCATGTTCATTTCTTGTTACTTTGGCTTTCTTGAAGTCACATGAAAATTGTGATGCTCCAAATTTCGATAAATGTGTGCACTGAATCTCACATTAGACATATTCTAAGTGGAACTAAGTTTTATAAACAATTACAAATAGTCTCAATTACAACTTGACTAATTTTTTTACTGTATAAGCGCTCGCTTTCCTTGGGTTGTTATAAAAATATTGTTAAATCAATTACCAACAAATGCATAAGTCGTTGGGCGTGATAGATTTTTTTATTTTTATTTTTTTAATATCTATATATATATATATAGATATTTATATGATCCTATCCAATTGTAGTGATAATTGGTTGTAGTGATAATTGGTTCGAATGTGAAGTTTATTAGAAGTTGTACAGTTTTAAATCTTAAATTTTAAATTTAGCAAAATAAAAAGTGGACCAATATAGGAGTTTTATTTAAAAAAAAAATGATATTAAATTGTGGTGATAACTATTCCAAGTTCTTTTTTTTAAGACAATAACTGTTTCGAGTTTATTTCTAACAAGTTTTACTTTTATAAAATTTGAATATGACCATAAAAAAAAGTGGAGGAATCAAACGTGGGTCGCTATTTAGAATAACAGAAATGACTATTTACCATTTATTTGGTATACCGTATACATGATATAGTTAGATTAGTTTATAAAGTTGAGGAAATTTTTGGCAAATCCAAGCTGTAGGAAAGTCCTTTATTTGAAATATTTGATGAAATTTACTTATTTACCTGTATTTACTATTTTGACAGGACTTATAGGGGTACTTTTGACTGTATGAAAAAGTATTTGACCCTTACAATTTTGTTTCACACTCCTCCTCGTCTCACTTGAAGAAGGTCCACTTTTTTGGTGTTGCCAATTGCCAACACTGCCCTCTCACCTCACTTCACGTGAAACAACATCCAATCGTGTCCTGTTTGCTTTCCCTCCGATCTGAAACTCTTTAGTCTGTCCGAACTCCAGCGAGAGAGAGAAAGAGAGAGAGCTTTTACGGGGAACAATGGGTGCCTTTATCAAGCTGGACGATTCCCCTATGTTTCTGAAGCAGGTAAACCCCACTCGGATCTAACTGTATCATTTATTATTATTGTTAATATTTCTATATATGAATTGTAGTGAAATAGATTGTCATTGTCGTTATATGAATTTAATTACTGGTTGTAATTATTTTGGTTCTTTCATTTTTCATTATTGATCAGATATACTCTATAGAACATACAACTGATGAGTTGCAAGATCGCTGCCAAAGGCTATATAAAGGGTCTAAGAAGTTTATGTAAGTCTCTCGGTATTCCCTATCTACATCATTGACCCTACTAATTGATCACCTAAAATTGTTATGATTAGATTATGGTAGTGTTCTTACTAGAAATGAGGTTCAATTTAATTTTATAGCAAAACTGAATTGAATTGGAGTGCACAATGTTTAAAAATAAAATGATAGAAACCTTCTTACTCTTTTTTTATTTAAATTTTATTATGTTGGTAAGTTACATACTTTATTACCCGATACATGGTTTTGGTGGGTGGGATCGTGTATTTGGGTTTACTATCCAAGGGTGGGTTTGAAGGGCCCTACCTTGGTGAGGTTCCTCGTCATCAGAAAGTTACACAATTACCCTCAAGGTCTTGAACCCAGGATAGCCGCCTCCATCTCTACTTATTGGTGGACTAAATGTTGGGCTATTAAGAAGTAACATGTTTATATAATGAGTGGATTTGAAATGAAAATACAAGGAAAGATAGGATTCAAAATGAGGGGATTCACTTAAAGATAAGAGTAGCTAGAAAGATTAGGGAAAGTCGCTTGAGATGGTTTAATCATATGCAAATGAGAGCAATTAATGCAACTGTGAGGAAAAGCAAATTGATTCAAGTTGAGTGGAAGAACAAAGGTAGAGGAAGACCTAAAACAATATTAGTTGAAGTGGTAAAAACTGATATGTCAATTAAGAAGATAACAAAGAGTATGAATTTGGATAGGATAGAATGGTGGAAGCGAATACATGTGGCCGACTTTGATTTGCCTGTTGAGGATCTATAGTTGACCCCAAAATATTGGAACTAAGACTCGGTTAATTTTTTTTTTTATAAGTAAGAAATATTATTGAAAAAGCCCGAGTATACTAGAAGTATACTAAGGGACAAAAAAGCCTTAAAAAATACAAAGATTGATCAACTCCACAAGGGAGTGAATAGAAAACTTGCCAAGCCCCACCACCCACTCATACAAGGTTTGAAAAAATAACAGTTTCAGCGCTGAATGATCCTCTCACAATCCTCAAAGTGACGTGTGTTCCGCTCTCGCCAAAGACACCAAAACACACAATGTGAAACAACCCGCCAAGCCACAACACACCTATGCTGCCCTACATTAACCGACCATCTTGTGAAGAGATCGAGCACACTGTGAGGCATAACCCACTGCACCCAAAACAAACCGAACACCATAGACTACAGCTCTCGGACCCAAGAGCAATGTAATTGCAAGTGATCAACACTCTCTTGAGTCCTTTGACACATACAACACTAATCGACAAGGATAAGACCATGTTTCATCAAGTTGTCAATAGTCAAAATTTTCCTTAACGCAACAGTCTAGCAGGAGAATGCTACATGAGGGGGCACCTTTGCCTTCAAAATACTTCCACGGAAAAGGTATAGATGTATAGGAACTCAAGCACCTATAATACAACATGAAGACAAAACCCTTCTTAGGATCACTCCCCCAAAAGCTGATCCTCCTGCGTCCCCCGCAGGTTAATAGAATATATCAGGTCCAAGAAGGATGTGAGGGGCTCCAACTCTTCTTGCACACTCCTTGTGAACGACACATCCTAGTGAAGCATTTGATTCCTAAAGCACATAAGATCAGTCACAAAAGTCTCCTTATCACGAGCAATGGAAAACAACTCCGGGTAAGCCTTTGCCAAGGACACTACACCACACCAACGATCATGCCAAAATTTCACCAGAACCTCGTCACCCACCATAAAAGAAAGATGTTTCGAGAAGGATAGCCACTCCCTGCAAATATTTTTCCATAAACACACACCATAAGGACCCCTAACTACATCCGAGCACCACCCACCCCAATTACTACTGTACTTTGCATTCACTACCATTTGCTAGAAAGCCTCCTGCTCCATACCATAACGCCACAACCACTTCCATAAATAGGCTTGATTAAATCTTTGCAAATTTTGAATAGCCAATTCTCCACTTTTGATGGGTTCATAGATCTGAGACCAATTTACTGAATGAAATTTGGTCTCCTCCCCTGCACTCCAAAGTAATTCTCTCTGCAACTTTTCAAGTCTATGAGCCCCCAGTCGGAATAGGAAAAAGAGAATAAGTGGGTAAGTTGGAAAGTGTATTCATTATCAACGTAACCTTACACCCTTTAGATAAATATAACCATTTCCAACCTGCTAAGAATCGGATTCCAAATAGTGGCCTCCTTATAGCCAGGTTGCACCCAAAGGAAGACCCAAGTATTTAATCAGAAGAGATGTTGTCTCACACCACACAATACGTACCAATTCCTCCAAATTAGGAACAACACCCACAAGAATCATCTTTGACTTACTCAAATTTATCTTTAAACCAAAAGCAGCCCCCAACCAAATAAAGACATACTTCAGATGTTCAATTTGGGTATAATGCGTGTTACAGAAAATCAAAGTATCATTTGTAAAGAGCAAATGAGAAACCAATAGTGAATGGCCCGTAGAAGTTTCCACGGTGAATCCGGTTAAATACCCACCTCGGACAACTTGATCCACCATCTGACTCAAAGCCTCCATCACAATTACTAATAGCAAGGGAGATAAAGGGTCTCTTTGCTATAGACCTCTAGAGCTTGCAAAAAATCCATTGTGAACCCATAAAAACTGATCTCACTGAATCCCTTCCCCTCTCGTAGATTACCTTGAAAGGGCCCACCCCCTGGATCTACCGATAGTTCAAGGGTTTTGGATTCAATGAAAGAAAATCTCGACCCCCCCATTCCACCGAGAGATTATTGTCCCTCAAGCCTTAAGGGCCTCCAATGTACCATGTAAGACGGCAGTGGAGGTCCAGCAAGGTGACTGGTGGCTCCGTAAGAGTTAGGAGCACTTTGCATGTATACTCGGTTAACCAAGTATTTCCTTGACTAAGACTTGGTTATTTTTGTTGTCTCTTGCGGTCAAAGCTCTAAAATTTATTTGACAGACTTATCTTTGAGAAAATGAGACATCACATCAATCAATATAGCAACCTTGAAACATTTTCAAAGTTAGAGTTAGGATTTGTTTAATCCTTCAACACTGGGAACCATAGGTCTTTCCTGTTGTTTATATAATTTCCATTGCCTAAAAATATGACGCCCCTGTCAAAATGGAATGCCTACAGCAGAATACTTTTCAGATGGTGAATCCACACTTCTGGACATTCAAGAAAGAAAAAAAAAAAAAAAAACTCAAGAAAGACTTCTGTAATATCTTAAATAAATTAAACAGCCCACCTCATGTTTGTCATCTCCCTTTAGCAGTTGCCAACAAAGTTCAGAATTTGAAGTCCTATTAATGTCTATCATCTGTCCATAACCTCTCTTTTGTAGCTTCATTGTCTTATTTTATTAGGGGGCAAAAGGAAACTAATGTGTTTCAATGAACATCCTATTTGTCCTACAAGATTTTTATTTTTAAAATTCTTATAAAAACATCTGGACACATTTAGAAGTAAGTTTGAAGACATGGCAAAGGAAAGCTGCTGATTTCTTGTTTTGGTTTCTTACAGGGAAGCTCTTGGAGAAGCATGTATTGGAGACACAACCTTTGCAGATTCATTAGAAGCTTTTGGTGGTGGACAGGATGATCCTGTTAGTGTATCCATTGGAGGTTCTTGAGATTAATACTTATATTCTAACTTTGCTTCTTTATCTTTTGGAAAATGATTAGAAACCATGGGTGCTTTGGTAGCTAACAATAAAAAATTTCGTTATAACATAAAAAGAAAACCATTATACAAACTGTAAACACTAATCAAATTCTATTTATTAACTATTATTATTGTTGTTGTTGTTATCTTCTACTACTCAGGTAAAATGCATTAAGATCCCTGAACTGCCACTAGTTGCACCAATAACCACTGAACTAATTTTTTGCACTTATGTTTAGGAAATCATAAAGGAATGAAATTGAATAGATAAATTATAAGAAATGAAATGGAATGGAAAAGAGTAAGGTATTCCTTTTCTTTTGTGTTTGGGAGTTTATAAAAGACGGAAAGGAAAGGAAATAAATATATATTTTTACTATTGTGCTCATATATTTATTTGTGTTTTAAAGAAATGGGGATAAATTTTTTTTTTCCCCTTCAATTAATCAGGGGGATGGATTTTTCCGCCCACTTTTGGGAGGAATGCATATAGGGGAATGGAATGGAATGGGTATTCCCTCATAGGCACTTTATTTATTCCCACAAAACTCTCAAACAAAGGAATATATGGAATATTCTTTGAAAATTCATTTTAATCCATTCTTTTCTCTTCTTCAGAATAACTATTAGTGAATATCTTATTCTCATAACTTGGCCACTAAAGGCCCAAACTTTTCCCAAGTAATACCATTTGATTGTTCTCACTCCAAGCATTAGGGATTGGGAGCTCACTAGGGAATGAGCGACTAGGCTTCCAATCACAATCATTATCTTCCAATCTTGATTAAATCAATATTGTTGCTCCTGCACATGAGTATAATCTGCTTAGCCCGTTAGGGGTGAATGCCTTGGATTACTCCGCAACTAGTTCTGGAAGGTGGGTTCAGTTGCCTATAAGTTTTACTTCCTAGAGGTGAGTTCAAAGGGATCTTCTTTAAAAAGGTTCCCTACGTTATCAAAAAATGAAAAAAACTTCACTGATTGAAGACTAATCAAGTGTGTTCCTACTCTCTAATACTCAAAATGAGATAAATTAGGGGTACGTTTGGTACACTGTAATGGTTATTACACTGTAATAGGAATCAGTATTATAAGGAATAGAATAAGCTGTAATGGAATAACTATTACTATTCATCAGTTTGGTAACAACACGGGAATAGAACTCTGAATCTGTATTCTATAGTTTGGTACAGTATAATAACGTGGTGGAATAACATTATATTTTAGTCAAATTCCTAAAATACCCTTTTTGAAATGCATTATATATTTACACTTTTTGTGAATCTTATTTAGTATTCTATTATGCATAAATTGAAAAATATTAGTACAGTACAGATTTAATAATAAAAACAATACTAATATATGCTGTAAACACAAAAACCAAAAGCAAAAAAAATTATATAACTAGTTATTTTTTCCATGAGCAGTACCGTATAGATTAACAACAATGGTTATATAGGAAAAAAAAAAACTAGTACTATACAAATTAAAAACACCAGCCAGTAAACACAAAAACCAAAAGCAAAAAATTAATAAATACAAGTATATGTTGTAAATGCAAAAACCAAAAGCAAAAATAATTATATAACAGATTATTTTTTCCATGAGCAGTACTGTATAGATTAACAACAATGGTTATATAGGGAAAAAAAAAATTAACCAGTACTATACAGATTGAAAACACCAGTAAACACAAAAACCAAAAGCAAAAAAATAAATAAATATTGGTATATGCTATAAACACTAAAAACCAAAAGACTTTTTTTTTTTTTTTTCCATGAACAGTACCGTATAGATTAACAACAATGGTTATATAGGGAAAAAAAAAAAAAAACCAGTATTGTACAGACTGAAAAACCAGTTTGTACAGATTAATAACAGTGGTTATATAGGGGGAAAAAAAACCCAGTACTATACAGATTGAAAAACCAATAAACACAAAAACCAGTACTGTATAGATTAACAACAATGGTTATATAGGGGAAAAAAACTAGTACTGCACAAATTGAAAACCAATATTGTACAGATTAACAACAATGGTTAAAAAAAAAAAAATCAATATTGTACAAATTAAAAACACTAGCCAGACAAACAGAGAGAGAAAAAAGAGAGAGAGAGAGAGGACCTCCACGGCCATAGAGAGAAAGATGAGATAGAGAGTATCTCCATGGCCAACTGGAGGAAGATGACCTCGACAGCCAGAGAGAGAAAGAGGAGAGAGAGAGAATTTGATGAGGAAGATTAAGAGCAAGAGAGAGAAAGAGGAGAGAGAAAGAACTTGATGAGGAAGATGAAGAGCAAGAGAGAAAAAGAGGCGAGATAGAGGTAGAAGCATATGTTTTGATTGGGTCTTTTGGGTATTTTATGTTTTATAGTTATTACACAGGGTAAAGGAATAGCTATTACACTCCTTTTTGGGAGGAATAACTATTCTTCATTTTAAGGAATAACTATTACTAAGGAATGACTATTCCTCGTAATAAAAACATAACCAAACAATTGAATACTTATTCCTACGTAATAGCTATTACATTACAGGATCTATTACAGCGTAACAAACACACCCTAGATGGTATTATTTGGGAGCGATTTGGCCTTTTAGTGTTTTTAACTAGCCATGTGCCAAACACCTGGTCATTTGTTGTTATTGATTTAAGGCTAGAATATTATTTACACCCTAAAAGTTTGAGGTTATTTGGTCCCTTAATTATGAAAACTTGCAATTTACACCACAATGTCAATGAGCCCCTTTCAACAACTTCTGTTAGAATCATGCTGTTAACCTACACAGGATCCATCATTTTATACAAAGAAATAGAAAAAAACATCGTTTTTAGGTGGGTTAACGGAGAAAATTTGATGGACCATAACGAAATGGGCACATTGACATCGTGATAATAGTCATGGGTGTAAACTACAAGTTTTGAAAGTCGAGGGTGGTTCGATTTAGAAGGAACGCCAAATTTAGAGGGTGTAAAGTGTATTTTAGCATTGATTTAAAGTTTTAAACCGAATGACTAATTTGCTATTTTTTGGTAAGTGGTAACTTTTGATTGTGTATTGAATATTTGAATTGGCTAAAAATTAGTTTAAGAGGATTGAGTGAAAGTTTAGGGGAAGTTTAGGGGGTGCTGGTGCGTGCTGGTGCAATTTTACCCTTGCTATTATTATTATTGTGATTGAATGAAAAATTATAATTAATATTATTGTTGTTGTTGCTATTATTGTTATTATCATTAATTTTCCGCAAAACATTAACGGCCCTTCTTGTTTGAGTTGCAAAAGAATTATCATTTTTTGAATTCTGAAACCATATTTATTAATTTTGTATATGTAGGTTTTTATAGTTTAAATGTTGCCTTTTGGGCATGAGGATAAATTGCTTAGCCCGTTAGGGGTGAATACACCTGGTTTACTTGGTAATTGGTCCTGGTGGGTGGGGTTAGTTGCCCGTAAGAGTTTGATAATAGTGAGGATTGTTGTACAATATGCTCTGCGATGTGTAACTCTCTAAGTGAAGTTCCCCTATGTTATAATAAAAAAAAGTTAAAATGTTAAACATTTGGTAATTATTTGGCGATTTTTTTTTTTTTTTTAAAACATAGAATAACAGGTCTTAGTTTCAAAATATGGGACAACTGAGTTAGTAAGCATGTTCAAAATTGGCTTTGACAATATTAAAAATGGAGGATTCCCTCTTGTGTTGCTTGCTAAGCTGACAATAACCAATATGAAAGATACAGTTGGATTTCCTATTTATCTGGTTCCTTTATTCCAGGTCCAGTCATATCCAAGTTTATTACTGCATTTCGTGAGCTTGCTACTTATAAAGAGCTTCTTCGTTCCCAAGTGAGTCCTCAAATTGCCAATCAATAAAATTTTTCTTCCAAATGGTATTAGATACCGAGTATGAGAGATGCCTTTTACGCTGTTAGTATCTGTGAATCCAAAATGGCATTTACCTTTGGACTGAACAATGTTAAATTATTGCACTAGAAGCTTTTTTGCCTCTCTTACTGTTCTTATTATTTTTTTTTTCTTTTCAAACTTGCTACCTTTCACTAAAAGCTTTACCTTTCTTAGTATTTGTATTCACTATTTATTTAACATGATCTTGCCCATAATAATTTGTTCATCGAGCTGATTATTCATTATTTATATTGAGATCTCAACATGCCGATGAATGATTTTAAAACAATGGGAGATGAATGATTTTAAAACAATGGGAGAGCTTATTTTCATTGGTATATTTAGCTTTAAAATCATTTATTGGCATGTTGAGATCTCAATATAGGAAAATAAGCCTTACTTGTGACAACTTGATGAAGTGCGGCTATGTAATGGCTGGCTGGTGTTGTATGTGTAAGGATGATATGGAGACTGTGGACCATTTGTTTCTTCACTGTGGGGTGGCAAGGGAGGTTTGGAATTATGTCCTTCGATCTTTTGGGATAGAGTGGGTGCTTTCGAAGAGAGTCATAGAGCTTCTCTTTGGGTGGTGGAATTGGCTTGGAAAAAGCTCTTCGGGTGTGTGCAATTTGGTTCCCTCTTGCCTATTGTGGACAATATGGTGGGAGAGGAACAACCGTACTTTCGAGAATATTGAGTCTCCTATGGGTAAAATTATCGAAATCTTCTCTGGGTCCTTTGATTGGTCTCGAGCATGGGGACTCACATCGTCTTCTTCTGTAGGCAATGTTTTAGAATCTTTAAATGCTGATTATTCTGCTCATTCATTGTAATTCAACTATTTGAGTGCATGCTTTATGCACTTTGAGATTTTCATTAATAAAGTACTTTTACCTATATAAAAAAGCTCTCTCAATGGAAGAGTAAGTAGGAAAAGACTAAAATAAAATACAAATGGACTATAAAACCATAAATTTCTTTTACATATAAAAAAAAAAGCTCTCCCAATCGAAGAGTAAGTAGGAAAAGACTAAAATAAAATACAAGTGGACTATAAAACCTAATGTAAGACTTATGGGCCTTTGGTACAGTACATTACAGCCATTCCAGGAAATCTAAAAATTATCAGATTACCCTTATGGCCCTAGTGGTGTAAAATTTACCATATGTTTGGATGCAGGGAGGTGGAGGAGAGGAGAGGAGGGGGAAGTGTGGCCAGAATATACTTCCCCTTTCCTTTTCTTCCATCTCCCTCCATTCAAAATATACGCTTAATTAAAATTGAAGCAATATGATCTAATCTAGATAAACACCAAATTGAGAACTATTCAAATCAGACTGTTTAAGCAAGGCCTAAGAGAGCTCTTCATCACCTAAAACATCCCAAATTAACACTTGAGCACTCGAACTAATCTTCTCTCGCCTCTTATTTAGTCTTAAAAGGGGGCTGCCATCAAATCCCCCCTCCCCAGCTATCCAGAAAGGAAAAAAAAGTACTGTGTGATTGAATGTCCCTATCCCCAAATTATTGTTTTGAAAAAAAAGAAAGAAAGAAAATCTCCTTGCAATATCCATAGTTTCTCCATGGGATTATTAGTTTTCTTGTCACGAGTGATTTTATAGTGATAGAATAGGGTTGAACATTATAAAAGTAATTTAAATTTATAGGCATTTATTAACATTAAATTTCCAATTTGGTTGCACATTATTGTGGGTTTCTATTCTTACGGGTCCTATACTCTGTCCTACACTTGCTCAGGTTGTCTCCATTTTAATCAATGATACTTAAGCAAAATTTAAACAAACAAAAATAATGCATCAAGGCTTTTTTAAATTTCTCAGCCCAATAGTTATGTAAGTCAAATAAGCAAACATGTAATTATTTATAGAATTCTATGAAAGGAACTTTCTTATCTCCTTAATAGTTGGAGATGAATGCATCCCTTGCACAAAAGAAAACAGAAAAGAAATAGAATAACTTTTCCCTGATTACATTGTGATGGGAAAAGCCTAAATATCTTTTTTTTTTTTTTGATAAGTAAAAGTGAAGAAATTCAAGAAAAGCCTAAATATCTTGTTCTTATGGGGTCTGTTTGCAATTTTATTTTATATTGAGTTGACAAAATTTGTGTCACAGGTAGAGCATGTCTTGATTGACCGGCTTATGCACTTTATGACTGTTGATCTGGAAGATGCAAAGGTAGACTTTTATTCCACTATAGCTGTTATTATACTACCTCCTGGGAAGTTGATAAAAAGGCTTTGCAATGACTCTAGTGTAAATGATAATATACTTCCTGGATGGTATTTACTTTGGACTAAGTATTCTCTAATCTAGCAAATAAGTCTTAAACATTAAAATGACTCCTATGTATATAAAGTTGCAGTCACAATTCACTTAGGGAAAGATGAGGATAACCATAGTGCTATCCTTAGTGGCTGGAGCTATCTTCATTAGGAGTCATTGTTTTATCTTTATCTTGTTTAAATATGATATTCATGTAAGGGAAATGTCTAATAAACGCATAGAACCATTTTCCCAACTTTCTTCGTTTTCTCTTAGGAGGATTGGTCAACCTTGAACTTGATCGTACTACCATTTGCACCTTATATCATTTTGCAAGACCACCGGTAACTATCAATTGGTATCATAACCTAACAAGGCGGCCACCCATTTCACTACCAAAGATGAGCGCGTGGTGGCCTTGGAGGTAGGAACACACGCAATAGAACAACAACTAGAAAGTCAACATGAGGAGCGCGTGGCCTTGCAACACAACAGTGAAGCAATGGCTAATGTGATTGCACAGATTGGCCAAGACCTAGAAGCTATTTGTGAACGAACAATTAGCTAGGAAAAAGGAAACGACCTTGAGATGAAGTGAGGTGGTCCAATTATGGGCCAAGGTTCCGGAAGAGGCATACATGCACAATTTTCTCGCCTAGACTTCCCACGATTTTCAGGCGAGGATTCGACTGTGTGGAATTATAAGGTGAAACAATTTTTTCAATATCAAGGCAAGGCATTGGACAAAAAGCTGTTATTGCCTTCCTTCCATTTGCAAGAGGATGTTATGTAATGGTATCAGTGGTTTGCGAGAACACAACCTAACATTTCATGGGTAGAGTTTACGAGAATGTTAATTGTATGCTTCGGCCCCTTTGAGTATGATTACTTTGATGAGGCACATGCCAAACTACGACTGACTGACATGGGACAGGAATATCAAGTGAGTTTTGAGCGATTAGTAGCACATGTGCAAAACTGGCTTAGGCCTTAAGGGTTACGAGACGAAATAAGGGTGGAGGTGAAATTATTCAGAACCACGACTATGATTGATGCCACGAGTCTTTCGCGGATGCAAGAAGAAAAATTGCAGAAGTTATGTTGAACAACTCCAAAACCGGCACTTCTACTTGTACCACCGCAAACAAATTATGCTAACACCACCTTGACGACAAGACTACCATCTAGGACAACCTTCAAGAAGTTGACTTGGGCGGAGATGCAAGCATGACTGGATAACGGTTGTGTTACAATTGCAACGAAAAATTCACAAAGAATTTTTTTTGGAAACAGTGGAAGATCCCAGGAAGGACATCCGACGGAGGCCGATCAAGAAGAAGTGATGGGGACCCTTGAGATATCCTTATACACTCTAGTGATCTCTCCTTGGAATATGCAAGTAATTGACATCATATATTGCCGAAGGTTGTACATCTTGATTGATAGTGGCAACACACATAATTTTGTGAATTCTAAGCTTGGCAAGAAACTGAACTGTTGCAAGGTTCCGACTATAGCTTTCCAGCCAGCAGTAGTAGGGCTACAATGCGAAGAAATTTGCCAGGCTGTGCCCATTGAAATTTAAGGGTATTGGTTTCATATGATTATATACCCTTTAAACTTGCAAGGCTCAGATGTGGTGTTAGGGTTGCAATGGTTGCAAAGCCTTGGGCAAGTGCTTCATGACTAGAACAATTTAACTATGGAATTCTTAGTAAATAATCAGAAGTACATCTTACAAGGAGAAGCCACTAGCAAGGTGATGCTTGGATCTCTTCATTCTATGCAATGATGGATTGTTTAAGGGTTAGAAGCCTATTTGATGAAGATGGTGGAGGATCGAGTAGAAGAGTTGGAGGATGCATTGACTCATGAACAAGCCGTAGAATTGGACCAATTATCAAAAGATTATCAATCGGTGTTCCTAATGCCAGCAACACTTCCACCTCTACGCTTACATGATCATCTCATTAATTTGGATGCAGGTTTAGGGATTGTCAACATATGACATATGACCTTACTGCTCACACATATTCAAAAGGCAGAAATTGAAAGAGCGGTTAAAGAAATGTTTGATATGGGAATTGTATGGCCCATTACTAGTCCTTTTTCTTCACCAGTCTTATTGGTTAAAAAGAAGGATGGATCATGGAAGTTTTGTGTGGATTAATGTGCGTTGAATCAAGTAATAATGAAAGATCGATTGATGAATTACTAGATGAGCTTCATGGGGCTGTCTACCTCTTCAAATTGGACTCAAATCCAGTTACCATCAAATATGAGTACAACCGGAGGATATTCATAAGATGGCATTTCACACACATGACGGTCATTACAAATTTTTAGTGATGCCGTTTGGTCTCACAAATGCCCCTACCACCTTTCATTAATTGATGAATGACATCTTCCGAGCAGCATTGTGGTGGTACGTGTTGGTATTCTTTGATGATACTTGGTGTATAGCAAGAACTGGTCTGATCATGTTTGCCACTTGAGGAGTGTCTTTGAAACTTTGAGGGAACACCTGTTGCATGCTAATTGTTCCAAATGTTTAATAGGGCAAAAAGAAGTGGAGTATCTGGGGCATTTTATTAATACACAAGGAGTGGCAACTGATCCAAAGAAGATCAAAAGCATGCAGTCATGGTCTACACCAACAACCACTATTGCATTACCTGTTTTCCTAGGCTTGACTGGTTACTATTGAAAATTCATCCGCAATTATGAAACCACCGCTGCTCCATTGACACAATTACTATATAAAAATAGGTTCATGTGGCCGACTGAAGTAGAATTTGCCTTCTAAACGCTTAAGCTAGACATGAACCAAGTCCCAGTCTTGTCATTACCCAACTTCACGAAAGGATTCGTGGTGGAAGCGGTCTTAAAGCAGTTCTATCACGGGATGGACAACCCATTGCATTCTTCAGTAAGGCTATATCTGGAAGAGCAATAGGACGATCCACCTATAAGAAAGAATTGATGGCTATTATTCATGCCATCACCAAATGGAGGAGCTAGTTACTGGGGCAAAGATTTTAGATTTGCGCAGATCATCGTAGCTTGAGGTATTTGTTGGAACAACAAGTGACAACTAAAAATCAATAACGTTGGGTCACCAAGTTGTTGGGGTATGTTTATGAAATCTTGTATCAACTAGGTAAGGACAATAAGGCATCTAATGCATTATCAAGAAGCCATGAGCAACTAGAGATGATGGCCATCTTGTACCCAAAACCCACGTGGTTAAAGGAGATTCGCCACGAGGCTTGACCCAGGACTAGAAGCCATATTTGAAAAGTGCAAGCAACGACAACCTGTAGCATTGTGGTTTGATGGCAACTTGGGTTTATCTCAAACTTCAACCCTTCGGACAACTCTCGATTTGTGCACATGGAAACATGAAGTCAGCCCCAAGATTTTATGGACCATTCGAGTGTTAGAACAAGTTGGGAAGGTGGCTTACAAATTAGACTTACCCGTTGGGACACCTCTCCATCTTGTGTTCCACGTTTCTCAACTGAAGAAACAACTCGGGCAAAGGGTCCACAGTATGCTGAAACTGCTACAGATAAGCAATGTAGGGGAAGTGGTTTTGGAGCCACAATGCATAATTGATTTCCATTGGCTTAAGTCGGGACGGAAAGTTACTCAAGAGGCTTTGGTCTAATGGGGAGGATTGTCGGTTGAAGATTCCACCTGGGAGCGATATGATCAATTAAATCTTCAATTTTCTTACATGAATCTTGAGGACAAGATTAGTCTTTGAGAGGGTGGGAATAATATGGGCCAGCAACCTTCCAAGCTGATGTTACCCTTGTCTGCATGTTGGAAGTGAGCATCGACACTTAAGAGAGAGTGTAGGATAGTTGGTAGGAGTTGTCTTATCTTTTGTGATCAGTAGATGATCATTGGATAATAAAAGTGAGTTATCACTTAGGTATGATAAAGTGATTTATTACTTAGGGAAATATGAGGATAACCACAGTGCTATCCTTAATGACTGGAGTTATCTTTAAGGGATCAAATGTGATGTGAGCATCCTTAGATTCTAAGGTGTTCAAATTTCGGGATATCACATTCTCAGCAATTTGGATTTTGGATACCAGATGGCATATCTAATTTTCAGAACCATACTTCACATTAAGGCTTGAAACTTTGTGTAATGCAATAGTCTTATTGGATTCTCTTTCTCACTAATGCAGTGCAAAATCTATTTATGATTTCTTGAATTTTTACTTTGCCTTTTCTTCCTAAAGCTTTGTAATGATTTATCCCATGGAAGTGAAGAACTGTTTTTCTTTTTTGGTTTTGTTTTCCTGAAATTAGTGGTGGGTATTGAGATTAGGTTCTTAAAAGCTTTTCTCATTTTTTTTTTCCTTACATGCTTACATCTTTACTTTACAGGAGTCTCGTCGACGTTTTGACAAAGCTATACATGCTTATGATCAGGTATTGAATATCCTACATGTTGGTTTTGAGAAGTGTGCTTAGGGTTAATTAATTTACCCTAACACACATTATTAGTATTTATACTAATGACTTGAGTACATAATTATGAATCCGCCCCTAACATCTAAATACTACTCATAACACTTGCCCCTCAAGCTGGGTTATATATATCATATAATCCCAGTTTTTTACATAACAAATCCAATCTAGTTTGACATAAGGGCTTAGTAATATCTGCTATTGAGCTCTTGTAGACATATGGAGTAGCAATAACTCTTCTTTCCACCTTTTCTCGAACAAGATGGCAATCTACTTCTATATGCTTAGTCTGCTCATGAAATACAAGATTCAAAACAATATGGATCACTGCCCGACAAGGAAGCACGGGTACAGCATTTTTGGAGGAGTACCCGTACTGGATATGGCTGGGGTACGGATACTGCTGCCTGCGTGCCCCAGGCGTACCCCATTTTTTCCAAAAAAAAAAAAAAAATTGGATACGGGTTGGGTATGGATCAGGTATGGGTCGGGGCTGAATGAAGCAGAATTACGTCGCGATCTGACTCTCTCACACTTGATTCTCTCTATCACATCCTCACTCTACCGACGACTGAAAATCTTAGGAGGTGATTGGAAGTGGACTTACGGCAACGAAAAATCTTTGGGGTGCTCCGATCTGGAATAGGCATGGGAAGAGATAAGCTTCTGATGCTGGGAGTAGGCGTGGGAAGAGATAAGATGGTGAAAATGTCAAAAGTAATGAGTGGCTGTTATAAAAGGTGTATTATTTTTTTATTTTTATTTTTATTTTTATAAAGGCAGTAGAAATCTATTAATAAAAAGGCATCTTTATAACCAAACCAGCACCATCAGACCAAAATCTTTGTTTCTTCTTAAAGTTTATATTTATAATTTTTGAAGTTTGGTTTGGGGAATAATTTATAAACTTATTATGCTATATAAAAGGTGTACTATATTATGCTATATTTATATTTATAAAAGATGTACTATATTAAGCTATATTATTCTCATTTATGGGGAAGAATTATATTATGCTATTATTCATAATTGTTCTAAAATTCATATATGTTTAAAAATATATGCATAACAATATATAAAAAATATATAATGAAAAATATATCCCGCCGTATCCGTATCCTAATTTTTTAAGAATTGCCGTACCCGTACCCGAAAGCCTACCCGTGCTTCTTAGCTGCCTGATTGTCCTAGTACATTGTCAAAGGTAACTACACATTAAGCCTTAATTCCTCAAGTAGATGTTTAATTCACATGAGCTCACATGCCGTATGAGCCATGGCTTTATATTTAGCTGCTACACTAGAGTGGGATACAACATTCTGCTTCTTGTCCAAATAATGAAGTTTTCCCCTAAAAAGGTGCAATATCTAGTAGTTGATCATTTGAGAGGGATCCTGTCCAATTTGAATCTGCAAACGCTTCTACTCCTAAATGAACATTAGCCTTGTTCAAAAGTTCATGACCAGGGTGTGCTTCCAGATACTTCACAATCTGAAGAATTGCCTCCCAATGTGGTTGATGAGGAGTAGCCATATACTGACTCACCACACTCACTGCAAAAGATTTATTTGGACGAGTAATTGTGAGATAATTCAACTTGCCAACTAGGCGATGATATCTCTCAGGATTAGGTAACTCCTCCCCCTGATCACGTACACTTTAACATTGGGGTCCATAGGAGTCTCTACAATACAAGTTTAGAGTCTAACAGACTAGTTTCTTCCTAAATATCCAATCTGTATTGCCTCTGCGACAAATTAATTCCTACTTTAGATTGTGCTACCTCAATCCCCAAGCAATACTGTAGCTTTCCAAGATCCTTAGTTCGAAATGAACTTTGGAGGAACTCAACATCGATTGTTAATAAGGTCTTTCCCCTCTTAGAAGTGGAGGAGAAGATGTAATGATCTGATTGGCAGCGGTAAAGCCCAAGGCGGACTACTGCTTCACTAAATTTGCCAAACCAAGCTCTAGGAAACTGTTTTAAGGCCATAGATAGAAACAAACCTTGGTGGTTGCTCCATGTACACTTCCTCCTGCAAATCACCAGATAAGCAGGCGTTTTTGACATCTAACAAAGGCCAACCTTTGCGTAAAGGTATGGGAAGAAGTACAAGTACGCTTACGAGTAAAGCTATGGGAAAAGAAGTAGGATTAACAGAGGATCTCTAGTCTGGGCAGGAGGTTTAGTGGCAGGTGGTTGTCTACGATGACATACCTGTAAAGGTGTCTCGGGAGTGGGAATCGAGTGAGAGTCATCAGGATTAGAATAAGAAGAGACCAGTGGCAATCGAGGATGACACAAAAGTGAACTATCACTTGCGGAGGAAGAGAATAATATGAGTTAGTTTCAAGGAAGGTGACTTCAGCACTAACAAAATGACGACAAAGTGTAGGAGAATAACACTTTTACTTTTTTCGTGTATGTGAGTACTTGAGAGAAATACACTTAAAGAAGCGAAGATCAAGTTTGTCACTGCCAAGGCCTAAGATCGAGTTTGATCTAGATGGTATAGATTGTCAAAGTCATGCCTGCCACTGACCTTCCTCTCCATCAGGAGATCCTGAAAAATGCAATAGGAGGGTAAGAGTATTGCAGCACAATTAAGAGCTGCAGTGAGTTTACTCATAGACACAAAACTAAGTGGAAACTTAGGGACACATAAAACTGAAGACAAAAGAAAGAAGAAAAAACAGACGGGGTATGGTTAGCAGTGCCTAAACCAGAAACACTAGTGCTTGAATCATTTGCCAACGTAACATGGGAAAGACTAGTGGGCTGCTCAAGATTAGAAAGCAAACTTGGATTACTAGTCATATGATTAGTGGCTTGTGAGTTAATGACCCAAGGTTCCTAAGTGGCGATATAAGCGGTGGGAGTACCTGTCTAAGTTAAAGTGGTAGTAGAAGAAGATACAACAGACTAGGTTGCAGAGACACAAGGCGGTGATACTTTTTCTCAGGGTTAGACATTACTCTAGTAGTGGAATTAGGCATAAGGGATTGTGAAGCATTCTACTCTTCCTAAAGACTGACTTGATGAGCTATAGGTTTCCCATAAGATCCCAACAAAAGTCTACTATATGATTCTTGCCATGACAATATGTACATTTGCGAGGACCACATCCACTACCCTGACCTCCTCCCCTTTGCTCACGACCTCCAAGACCACCATGACCACGTCTATCACTCCCCATTGAGGTGACAAAGCAGATTATTTACTAGAAGGTGATGTGACAATATTAGAATCAGATAACGAGGCCTGTTGAAGTCTATCAAAAACCTTACTCAAAGAAGGAAGGTATTTATTGTCCAAAATTTGTGATTTCACTGGATCAAAGGTTGTGTGTAGCCAGAGAGAAAGCTGAGTGACATGCATACAATCTCTCTATTTCTGCATGGTTCGAACATCAGAGGAAATGGGCTGATAAAGCTTAAGTTCTTCACATATACCCTTAATTTTGGCATAATAATTCTCCAAAGACAAATCATTGAGAGTAAGGGAGAAATAGGTTTGAAAGTTATAAATTTGCATAAGATTGTTAACATAAGAATAAAACTCTTTCGCCTGTTCCCAAACCAGTTTGGCACTTGATAAGAAAACCAGATTGCAACTGATTGTAGATTTCATGCTGTTCCAGAAGCAACTCCTAATTTAGAGCTGTAGAAGGAGGAGGATTGTCAGTCAAATAGTGAAATTTTTTTCTTCCTAACAAAAAGACCTCAACAGCTTGGGCCCACTGTGCATCATTACTCCCATTAAGACGAATGGAATTAATAGAAAGAATGTCAGGAGACAACAAAAAATTAATTTGGATACTGTCTTTTGACTTCTTATCACCACTCAATCAATAAATAGAGAATAAATGTAGTAAACCAACACGTTAACAACTGACCCCACTAACCAAAGTAACACTATAAATCAAATCCAACCAACCAGCTTCAATGGGTACCACAGAGTAAACTAACCAATCTAAAGGGGTGACGTCAACATAGCACATGCCAACCAACAGCACATGGCAAAAGAGAGACACACTCAGACCACCACCTCTTAATCATACATCAACCATTCACCAAACCAAATCCATAAAACACCCACAGTGACACTAACATACAGAGACAAATAGGCTGCCGGAACCACAACACACAAGAAAGACAGTAGTCAACAAAATTGGACAAATCAAAATGTACAGATTCCGAATCAAACAATTAGTCCAAGAGCACAACACATCAGCACCTCAGAAAGTATATCCGACACTCGTTGCAACTAGAGGAGACTGATGCAGCCAGCTAATTCTGGTTTAAATTTTATATTTGACAAGGGTGTTTTTATTATTTCTGAAAGTTCTGGGGAAAGTATTATTTACTCTTGTTTTGGGATAGTAATGCTATTAAGTTTTTTATTTGTGGTTTGGGCTGAATTTAAGTCAGTCAATAACTCTTTATGTAAGTCAATCAATCTTATTTGACTTTTGAGGGCTGAATTTAAGTCAGTCAATAACTCTTTTTGTAAGTCAATCAATCTTATTTGACTTTTGATTGCATGTTCTTGGAACTAAGAAGTATCTATTTACTAGGCAAGTTTGTTTGTTTGTTTGTTTATATGGTTTTTTTTTTTTTGAATTTGTATTGAAAAGGAAGCAGCTTTATGTACACAGGATGTATACACAAATTTCTCCGACAGAATTACATGTAAAAAAAAAAAAAAAAGAATCAATGAATCAATGAACTCAACAAGAGAATTCATATTACTACCCCATAGAGTACGAGAACACTCAAATAAAGTTCTCAAGAATAAGGATTTCAAGTTGTGTAAGAGCATTAAATGGAAGCTAAGAATTGTATTCTTTATGAATTATGAATGAAATTCTGAGGATAGTGATTACTTTTGATAGAAAACTTATTTTTTTTATGGGATTATTTTTTCTATTTGCTTAGGCTTTATCCGTCTATTACAAACAAACATATCATTTTCGTAGCATTATCTAGCTGCATAAGGTTGTCTCTCTTGTATATCTCTTTTATTTTGTGTTTTTTTTTTTTTGTTGCCAGGCACGAGAAAAGTTTGTGTCTTTGAAGAAAAATACAAGAGGAGACATTGTTGCTGAGCTAGAAGAGGTATTTTCTATCTATTGTGTAATTAGTAACTAATAATTTTTTCCTGAACAAGCATTTGCTTCTGGTTATGATAATTTCATACTATTTTATATCTTAACTATATCTGTATTCTTGATCTTTTTTCTTGACCAGTTATGTGTTTAACTGGTCATAGTTTGGAACAGCTGCCTTGATTAAAATCCTTGTGGTAGATAACCTTTTTTGGAATGCAGCGCTGTGGGCAATTTAGAAAGAGTTGTACATTTAGTGGGGTTGAGATAGCTGAGCTTAAATCTTTATTTATAAGATATTTATATTAGTGAATACGTGCTTATAGCAGTATTCCTATTCTGTCTCTTGTAAAGTTTTTGATTTGTTAAACCAGAACTTGTACCATTTAAGTGAACCTTTTGTATAGCCTGTGTACTCAGGGTTTCATCTTTTTCTAGTAAAATCTTGGTATTAAGCTAGAGTAACACAAGGCAACCTACATTAATTATAGGACAACCACTGGCTTTCCCACCTTGGTTGCTATGAGCATAGTGTAGAGATTCTTTGGAGGTAGCAGCCTTACTCAGTGATTGGTCCACTAGTTCATGCAAATCAAAAGAAGTTTGTGTGTGTGTTTTTTTTTAAAGTCATCTCATTGAATAAGCTCAATAGGTGTGCAAGTCATGTACATGGGATGTATACAAAAGATACAGCATAAGCTATCAAGAAAACTGAAAAGAGCAAGAAATTCAAATAAAGTTGTAAAAGAATAACATGCATTGGCAGCCAACCAATCATATAAGGACTTCAACAGCTAAAAATTTAAATCCAAGATCAATTTCTCACACATTTTGAAGCTTTGAGCATTTATATCTCTCCAAATACACCACATAAGGCAGAGAGGGATTGCATTCCATATAGTTACATTATGGTGTCTACCAAACTGTCCGTTTTAATAGTCCAACAACTCCACTCTTTTAGGCATAACCCACCACATCCCAAAAGGGCATAAAATTTTATCAAAAGAAGTTGTCACAGATGAAATACTTATATTACTCATTTAAAAAAAAAAAAAACACACACATAAGCATGTGGTTTGAGCTTCACTAATAGCAATTTAGACCATGGTCTTTGTCCATGCTCTGTATTTTTATTGAAAATGTAGTTCAAACTTGTCCAAAGAGTGCAATTTGCTCTTGTTGCCACATTCTAAATTTTCTTGATAACATTTTGTTTAGGTGGGTTGTATTTTTTTATACAAAAGTTAAATGATGCTGTCTATAAATTTTTTCTAGATATGTATAGTCTAATAATTTGTCTAGAA
>OU015771.1:10247925-10281591 GCA_907173295.1 Fagus sylvatica | reverse complement strand
GTTGTGAGGCAAAGAAGGACAATTGGGAGCAACATAGTTCTCAACAAGTTGCTGCCCAATTTGGTCCCAAAGTTGCTGCCCAAATTGTTCCCAAAGTGGCTGCCCAAATTGATCCTAAAGTGGCTGAATGTGATCCAAAGGTGGCTGCCCAAATTGTTCCCAAAGTGGGTGCCCAAATTGATCCTAAAGTTGCTGAATGTGATCCAAAGGTGGCTGCCCAAATTGTTCCCAAAGTTGCTGCCCAAATTGATCCTAAAGTTGCTGAATGTGATCCTAAGGTAGCAAATGGCCAAGTAATAAGAACTTTGGGTGAATGCAAAGAAGTGAAGTTCAAGATGCAAGGCTTGCACTTGAAATTGACTTTCAACTTGCTAGAATTGGGAGGATATGGCATAGTATTGGGTACCCAATGGTTGGGCACACTTGGGGTGAGTAATTGGGACTTCAAAAACCTTGTGATGGGGTTCATGCATGAAGGAAAGAAAGTGTGGCTGCAAGGGTTGAAGGACAAACCCAACTTGATAGAAGGTAGCAAGGACTTCAAGGGGAAGGCTACCATGAAGGGACTACTCCTTCAAATTATGCCTTGTGAGTTGGTTAGCATACAAGAAGTGATTTGTGTTCCAATCCGGGAGTTAGTAGAAGAATCTCCTCAAATCCTTGAGGAACCCGAGGGTTTGCCTCCCAAGAGGAACCATGAGGACCAAATACTACTCAAGCATGAGACTAGCAAGCTTGCAGGGCTTCTCCAACCCCTTGGCATACCTCCTAGGCCGTGGCACTCCATTAGTATGGACTTTGTGGAAGGGATGCCCACTTCTTTGCAAGCTTGAACTACCCGAGGGGGCTTGTATACATCCAGTTTTCCATGTGTCTTTCCTCAAGGCTAAGTTGGGGGAGACTATCACTCCTATATCAAGGCTTCCACCCACGGATGCATTGGGTCATTTGGCTCCTCAACCAGCAAGGATCCTTGAGACACCGACCATCAAGAAGAGAAGACTTCCTGTAGTGACAAAAGTGCTTGTGCAATGGGAAGGGGAAGATCCGGATGATGCTACATGGAAGCTCTTGTTCAAGCTCCAAGAAGACTACCCACACCTTGTGGGCAAGGTGTTTTAGATGGGGGGGGCAATGTTAAGACCCCAACCATCCCACATCCGTGGGTATGCTTACCCTAGCCACTAAGGCACGGATTGGCTTAGCTTAAACATTTGATTAAACATGTATTAGCTTATATTCATGATTAGTAAGGTCCAAGCTAATCAAGCTTGTACCTTGTTAGTTAATTAGGTGCATTGGGGGTCTAGTACATTCCTAGGCTTTAACCCCTTGTACTTAATTGTTAGAGATCCTAAGGTTGTACCTTGGTTGTGCATGAGAAATGCATGACCAACTCAACCAATGAGAGGAGAGCATGGCTTGGCCAATGAGAGGGGAGTATGAGAATGCATGACAAATGCATGATCCTCTTGGCCAATGAGAGGAGAGCATGGCTTGGCCAATGAGAGGGGAGTATGAGAATGCATGACAAATGCATGATCCTCTCGGCCAATGAGAGGAGAGCATGCTCGGCCAATGAGAGGAGTGCATGAGATATTATCTCTCCCACTCCTCCATTGTTGCTCATTATCCAAATAACTCCATTGTTACTCATAGGATTCTCTCTAGGAGATTAGATACATTAGTTGATAGAATTCAATAAGAATTAGTAGGTTTTCTTCGTAAATCCAAGGGGATCCATCCTATCGGATTGGATTGTTCAAAGTGTGTGTTGTTTGTGTGTGATTGTTGAAGGGAGATTGAGGGATTTAGAGAGACAAACCAAGGGGTTCCTTTCAAATTCACATGAGCTCACATGCCGTATGAGCCATGGCTTTATATTTAGCTGCTACACTAGAGTGGGATACAACATTCTGCTTCTTGTCCAAATAATGAAGTTTTCCCCTAAAAAGGTGCAATATCTAGTAGTTGATCATTTGAGAGGGATCCTGTCCAATTTGAATCTGCAAACGCTTCTACTCCTAAATGAACATTAGCCTTGTTCAAAAGTTCATGACCAGGGTGTGCTTCCAGATACTTCACAATCTGAAGAATTGCCTCCCAATGTGGTTGATGAGGAGTAGCCATATACTGACTCACCACACTCACTGCAAAAGATTTATTTGGACGAGTAATTGTGAGATAATTCAACTTGCCAACTAGGCGATGATATCTCTCAGGATTAGGTAACTCCTCCCCCTGATCACGTACACTTTAACATTGGGGTCCATAGGAGTCTCTACAATACAAGTTTAGAGTCTAACAGACTAGTTTCTTCCTAAATATCCAATCTGTATTGCCTCTGCGACAAATTAATTCCTACTTTAGATTGTGCTACCTCAATCCCCAAGCAATACTGTAGCTTTCCAAGATCCTTAGTTCGAAATGAACTTTGGAGGAACTCAACATCGATTGTTAATAAGGTCTTTCCCCTCTTAGAAGTGGAGGAGAAGATGTAATGATCTGATTGGCAGCGGTAAAGCCCAAGGCGGACTACTGCTTCACTAAATTTGCCAAACCAAGCTCTAGGAAACTGTTTTAAGGCCATAGATAGAAACAAACCTTGGTGGTTGCTCCATGTACACTTCCTCCTGCAAATCACCAGATAAGCAGGCGTTTTTGACATCTAACAAAGGCCAACCTTTGCGTAAAGGTATGGGAAGAAGTACAAGTACGCTTACGAGTAAAGCTATGGGAAAAGAAGTAGGATTAACAGAGGATCTCTAGTCTGGGCAGGAGGTTTAGTGGCAGGTGGTTGTCTACGATGACATACCTGTAAAGGTGTCTCGGGAGTGGGAATCGAGTGAGAGTCATCAGGATTAGAATAAGAAGAGACCAGTGGCAATCGAGGATGACACAAAAGTGAACTATCACTTGCGGAGGAAGAGAATAATATGAGTTAGTTTCAAGGAAGGTGACTTCAGCACTAACAAAATGACGACAAAGTGTAGGAGAATAACACTTTTACTTTTTTCGTGTATGTGAGTACTTGAGAGAAATACACTTAAAGAAGCGAAGATCAAGTTTGTCACTGCCAAGGCCTAAGATCGAGTTTGATCTAGATGGTATAGATTGTCAAAGTCATGCCTGCCACTGACCTTCCTCTCCATCAGGAGATCCTGAAAAATGCAATAGGAGGGTAAGAGTATTGCAGCACAATTAAGAGCTGCAGTGAGTTTGCTCATAGACACAAAACTAAGTGGAAACTTAGGGACACATAAAACTGAAGACAAAAAAAAGAAGAAAAAACAGACGGGGTATGGTTAGCAGTGCCTAAACCAGAAACACTAGTGCTTGAATCATTTGCCAACGTAACATGGGAAAGACTAGTGGGCTGCTCAAGATTAGAAAGCAAACTTGGATTACTAGTCATATGATTAGTGGCTTGTGAGTTAATGACCCAAGGTTCCTAAGTGGCGATATAAGCGGTGGGAGTACCTGTCTAAGTTAAAGTGGTAGTAGAAGAAGATACAACAGACTAGGTTGCAGAGACACAAGGCGGTGATACTTTTTCTCAGGGTTAGACATTACTCTAGTAGTGGAATTAGGCATAAGGGATTGTGAAGCATTCTACTCTTCCTAAAGACTGACTTGATGAGCTATAGGTTTCCCATAAGATCCCAACAAAAGTCTACTATATGATTCTTGCCATGACAATATGTACATTTGCGAGGACCACATCCACTACCCTGACCTCCTCCCCTTTGCTCACGACCTCCAAGACCACCATGACCACGTCTATCACTCCCCATTGAGGTGACAAAGCAGATTATTTACTAGAAGGTGATGTGACAATATTAGAATCAGATAACGAGGCCTGTTGAAGTCTATCAAAAACCTTACTCAAAGAAGGAAGGTATTTATTGTCCAAAATTTGTGATTTCACTGGATCAAAGGTTGTGTGTAGCCAGAGAGAAAGCTGAGTGACATGCATACAATCTCTCTATTTCTGCATGGTTCGAACATCAGAGGAAATGGGCTGATAAAGCTTAAGTTCTTCACATATACCCTTAATTTTGGCATAATAATTCTCCAAAGACAAATCATTGAGAGTAAGGGAGAAATAGGTTTGAAAGTTATAAATTTGCATAAGATTGTTAACATAAGAATAAAACTCTTTCGCCTGTTCCCAAACCAGTTTGGCACTTGATAAGAAAACCAGATTGCAACTGATTGTAGATTTCATGCTGTTCCAGAAGCAACTCCTAATTTAGAGCTGTAGAAGGAGGAGGATTGTCAGTCAAATAGTGAAATTTTTTTCTTCCTAACAAAAAGACCTCAACAGCTTGGGCCCACTGTGCATCATTACTCCCATTAAGACGAATGGAATTAATAGAAAGAATGTCAGGAGACAACAAAAAATTAATTTGGATACTGTCTTTTGACTTCTTATCACCACTCAATCAATAAATAGAGAATAAATGTAGTAAACCAACACGTTAACAACTGACCCCACTAACCAAAGTAACACTATAAATCAAATCCAACCAACCAGCTTCAATGGGTACCACAGAGTAAACTAACCAATCTAAAGGGGTGACGTCAACATAGCACATGCCAACCAACAGCACATGGCAAAAGAGAGACACACTCAGACCACCACCTCTTAATCATACATCAACCATTCACCAAACCAAATCCATAAAACACCCACAGTGACACTAACATACAGAGACAAATAGGCTGCCGGAACCACAACACACAAGAAAGACAGTAGTCAACAAAATTGGACAAATCAAAATGTACAGATTCCGAATCAAACAATTAGTCCAAGAGCACAACACATCAGCACCTCAGAAAGTATATCCGACACTCGTTGCAACTAGAGGAGACTGATGCAGCCAGCTAATTCTGGTTTAAATTTTATATTTGACAAGGGTGTTTTTATTATTTCTGAAAGTTCTGGGGAAAGTATTATTTACTCTTGTTTTGGGATAGTAATGCTATTAAGTTTTTTATTTGTGGTTTGGGCTGAATTTAAGTCAGTCAATAACTCTTTATGTAAGTCAATCAATCTTATTTGACTTTTGAGGGCTGAATTTAAGTCAGTCAATAACTCTTTTTGTAAGTCAATCAATCTTATTTGACTTTTGATTGCATGTTCTTGGAACTAAGAAGTATCTATTTACTAGGCAAGTTTGTTTGTTTGTTTGTTTATATGGTTTTTTTTTTTTTGAATTTGTATTGAAAAGGAAGCAGCTTTATGTACACAGGATGTATACACAAATTTCTCCGACAGAATTACATGTAAAAAAAAAAAAAAAATGAATCAATGAACTCAACAAGAGAATTCATATTACTACCCCATAGAGTACGAGAACACTCAAATAAAGTTCTCAAGAATAAGGATTTCAAGTTGTGTAAGAGCATTAAATGGAAGCTAAGAATTGTATTCTTTATGAATTATGAATGAAATTCTGAGGATAGTGATTACTTTTGATAGAAAACTTATTTTTTTTATGGGATTATTTTTTCTATTTGCTTAGGCTTTATCCGTCTATTACAAACAAACATATCATTTTCGTAGCATTATCTAGCTGCATAAGGTTGTCTCTCTTGTATATCTCTTTTATTTTGTGTTTTTTTTTTTTTGTTGCCAGGCACGAGAAAAGTTTGTGTCTTTGAAGAAAAATACAAGAGGAGACATTGTTGCTGAGCTAGAAGAGGTATTTTCTATCTATTGTGTAATTAGTAACTAATAATTTTTTCCTGAACAAGCATTTGCTTCTGGTTATGATAATTTCATACTATTTTATATCTTAACTATATCTGTATTCTTGATCTTTTTTCTTGACCAGTTATGTGTTTAACTGGTCATAGTTTGGAACAGCTGCCTTGATTAAAATCCTTGTGGTAGATAACCTTTTTTGGAATGCAGCGCTGTGGGCAATTTAGAAAGAGTTGTACATTTAGTGGGGTTGAGATAGCTGAGCTTAAATCTTTATTTATAAGATATTTATATTAGTGAATACGTGCTTATAGCAGTATTCCTATTCTGTCTCTTGTAAAGTTTTTGATTTGTTAAACCAGAACTTGTACCATTTAAGTGAACCTTTTGTATAGCCTGTGTACTCAGGGTTTCATCTTTTTCTAGTAAAATCTTGGTATTAAGCTAGAGTAACACAAGGCAACCTACATTAATTATAGGACAACCACTGGCTTTCCCACCTTGGTTGCTATGAGCATAGTGTAGAGATTCTTTGGAGGTAGCAGCCTTACTCAGTGATTGGTCCACTAGTTCATGCAAATCAAAAGAAGTTTGTGTGTGTGTTTTTTTTTAAAGTCATCTCATTGAATAAGCTCAATAGGTGTGCAAGTCATGTACATGGGATGTATACAAAAGATACAGCATAAGCTATCAAGAAAACTGAAAAGAGCAAGAAATTCAAATAAAGTTGTAAAAGAATAACATGCATTGGCAGCCAACCAATCATATAAGGACTTCAACAGCTAAAAATTTAAATCCAAGATCAATTTCTCACACATTTTGAAGCTTTGAGCATTTATATCTCTCCAAATACACCACATAAGGCAGAGAGGGATTGCATTCCATATAGTTACATTATGGTGTCTACCAAACTGTCCGTTTTAATAGTCCAACAACTCCACTCTTTTAGGCATAACCCACCACATCCCAAAAGGGCATAAAATTTTATCAAAAGAAGTTGTCACAGATGAAATACTTATATTACTCATTTAAAAAAAAAAAAAACACACACATAAGCATGTGGTTTGAGCTTCACTAATAGCAATTTAGACCATGGTCTTTGTCCATGCTCTGTATTTTTATTGAAAATGTAGTTCAAACTTGTCCAAAGAGTGCAATTTGCTCTTGTTGCCACATTCTAAATTTTCTTGATAACATTTTGTTTAGGTGGGTTGTATTTTTTTATACAAAAGTTAAATGATGCTGTCTATAAATTTTTTCTAGATATGTATAGTCTAATAATTTGTCTAGAAGCACGAACTTGGATAAAAGGGCATGTTCATGCCGGACAAAGCTGTGTGTGTCTGTGGACTGTCCATTAAAAAAAAAGTATTATTTAATTGGGAAACAACTAGACACCTCTGAGATATGGTCACATGGGTCTTAACACGGCTGACAAAAAAAGAGAAAATAACCGATCTGCTTATCTGGCATGCTCATGACTGTCGATTGGTAGACTAAAGGCTTCAAACTAAATTCTCTTTCTCACTTTTGAATATCTTCTCTCATTTCTCTCTCTCCATTTCCCTTTGCGTCGTGCCATCAGTCATCAATTTTCTTTCTCATTGTCAAATCGGCAACCCATGAGCCCCATTGCACCTCGTTGGCCATCCTTAGTGTTAGATCGGCGATCCATCAGGCCTATCGCACCGCAATCTGCTTTCTCGAAGCATCGTTGTTGTTCGATCATGGCACTTGTACTTATCTTGCCTGCCCCTATTTTATTCTCTAATGTTTATTCTTTTTTGTTTCTAGAGAGTTCTACAACTCTCTTATATCTATTTGAGCAATGGGTTTTAATCTTTTATTTTTATTTTTTAATTGTTATAAAGTATAAAGTTTTGGTTAAGAACTTAAGATTGTTATTTATCAATAAATTATGTGTTTGTGCTTCTTACCAAATTGTATAGTGTTAGTACATTTCGCCAATGATAATTACTCAAATGACATTTCCTTCCCCATAAGAATGCGATGGAGGGTTGTGGGTTCAAAACCCATTGGGTGCATGTATATCTTACTATTATAAAAAAAGAAAGAAAAAGGTTTTACTATATTTCATGGTAAACATATTCAGCACACCTTTTGTTTTGGTATGTAAAAGCCAGGTGCATATTCTTTCCTAAAATAATTTTCTAGCGCTGGCACCTTCTTGTTGGCAAAATCAAGGACCTTACAATCCTGATCGTTCCCCCCCCCCCCCCCCCCCCTGTTTTGGCGACAGGATCTACAGAACTCAAAGTCTGCATTTGAGAGGAGCCGCTTCAATCTAGTATGCCTTCTACTTATTCAGATCTCTGTTATGATTTTGTACAAAATCACTTTTTTGTTCTACTTGTAGTGGACTTTCCTTTCTGGTTTTAAGGAGTGCAGGTAAATGCCCTCATGAATATTGAAGCAAAGAAGAAGTACGAGTTCTTGGAATCTATAAGTGCAATTATGGATGGTCATCTGAGATATTTTAAGCTGGTCTGTTATTTTTTTTTTTAAATCTGCACTTTGTTACATGTCAATGTGTTTTACATTTTGTGGACTGAAGATAGTTAATTGCTTTGTGCTTTAGGGATATGAACTATTTAGCCAAATGGAACCATTTATTCACCAGGTATGACCCTGTTTTAATTTTCATTTGATAGATATTAATATTTTGAGGATGTAAAATCTCTACTACTCGTTTAAACAGTTTTTGACTGCGTGTGATTGACATCCACCAGCCTGTACTTTACACTAGGCCAAGAGGTCATAGCATAACAGGTAAGAGTTTCAACCTTAGCAATATTAAATCAACACTTGAGTATTTGTTAGAATAATGGTTAAATGATTTAGTATCATGTGTAAAGTAGAGGCTGGTGGATGTCAAGTGTTCTATATTTTGTTTTTGGCGATGTGTTTGACGGAGGAGACAAAAACAAAACCTGGGTGATATTTCAGGGACAAAAAGAGAAACAAAAACATATTCCTTTCGTCTTTAAGATCTAGTTCAGGGTCTATTTTTATCCCTAAACACATTATTCTAACAAATACTTAAGTGTTGATTTAATATTGCTATGGTTGAAACTCTTAACTGTTATGCTATGACCTCTTGGCCTAGTGGCATTTCCTAAACTACCCATGGAGGTGGCTAGGGTTCAAACCCTAGGAGGGATATGTGATTTGCAGGTATCTAGTATATGGGATTGGTTATGGATTGATAATATATTGCATCAAAAAAAAAAAAATCTTACCTATTTTATCTTACATTATATTTTTTTTTCAGTGTATTACAGAGGTTCAGATCTTAAGTTTAATTCTCATTTTACCATGAAATAGGCTAAAGCCTGTGGCATTTATTGAATGTGAGACACTCAATTATTTATTTCATCTTATCTTTTGTGTCATGGCATTTTTCTTTTTCCTTTTTTTTTTTTTTTTTTTTTTTTTTTTTTTTTTTTTTTAATTTTTAATTTTTTTTAAATGATTTCCTTTTCTGTCATGTTTATTAATGTACTAGTATTGGCTTAGAGACATTAACTTTACAAAAGTTCAAATTTTTTACTTTAACCGTCACTTTACAATGAAAGAGGCCAAAATAAGTTATGGTCTGAGGTTTCAAGTGTTCAATAAAGAGAAGTTGTATTATGCTTTTCAGTAGGGAATCGTTGACATTCATCACATATAGGATGATCGTTGTCACTGTCAAATATGTGTGTAGGTGGAATATTTCCTTGCTTATCAGCTTTGGACACTTTTTATCAAATTCTGGGCAGCGTAATAATTAATTTGGTGTTGCTTCTGGGATATATAATTTTAATGATAAAGGAATTGTTTCCTGAAATTAGATATTGACATATGCACAACAATCTAAAGAAATGGCCAATATTGAACAAGATAAGCTTGCAAAAAGGATTCAGGAATACAGGACACAAGCTGAGCTGGACAATATGCGAGCTTCAAGTAGCTTGGAGCATTCAGCAGGTACTGATAGCATTCATGTTGTTGGTATGAGTTCGTACAAAAATGTTGAAGCAATTATGCAGTCTACCAATGGGGAGGTAATTAACTGGTTTTGGTAGTCTTTTGCTAAGTTACAGACTATGGAATTGCCTTAAGTTTCCATCATTGCAGCCCAAATTTTTTACCATTGTGTCTGACTTCATTAGGTTTATTATTGGAAAATCAATCATTTTGAATATTCACTTCTTAGGTCCAAACAATCAAACAAGGATATCTCTTAAAACGAACTTCAAGTTTGAGAGGAGATTGGAAGAGGAGGTTCTTTGTACTTGACAATCAAGGGACTTTATGTTATTACAGAATGAAGGGTACTAAATCTGTGGTATGTAATACTGTTATAACTTGTCTTGACGTATAAAATTTAGTGATATAATGCTCACGTCTCTTTAGCTTCCTTCCAGATTTACTGACTTGTGGTTTTGGCCTGCCTGAAATTTTCTTACATGAAATTCTCCTTTGTCTTGATGGTTTCATCAGCTATGAGTATCACATATATGTGAAAACAGTAATAATGTAAAGGCTAAAATTCAATTTAGTCTCTTGAATTTTACTTTAATTGTTAAATTAGTCCTTAAGGTTTAACTTTTGTCAATTTAGTCCCTTACATTGTAAAAATGAGTCAATCTATTCCCTTTGTCCAAATCTGTTAGCAAACGACACCATTAAACATTCTGTTTTTTTATTAAAAAATTTGTTGAAAGTATTCATGAGATGCGCCATTTAATAGATCTTGTTTGATGAGTATTAGCTACAACAAATAAAAAAAAAATAAAAAATAAATAATAAAAAAATATTTAAACGGCTTCATTTGCTACCAGATTTGAATGGAAGTACCAGATTGACTCATCTTGACAAAGTCAGTGACTTGATAAACATTAATCATCAAGGACTAATTTGACAATTGAAGTAAAAGTCAAGGGGCTAAATCTAATTTTGGCCTAATGTAAAATAAAATAAAATGTAAATTGGTCACCAAAATGCCACCTGTAACTGTCAAGTCGTGTCATTTATGAAATCAAAGAAAAGATAATATGACTGCAAAAGATAGCAGAAGTCAACCCAATAGAATCAACTGGATGAGCCCTATTTCTCCATGTAGATTTTTCTGGAGTCATTACCTAATTCATCCTTGGAGATCTTGTAATCTCTCATTACTGAAGTTCTTTTCGTTCACAACTATTTTTACTCAAATTTTCTTTTCCTCGCTTTCTCTCTTTTGCATTAATTGGTTCTCACTGTACATTCATCTTTTATGACTTTCCCTTATCCTCAAAAGATGCACCTCATTAACCTCAATCTTTTCACGGATTTATTTGTTTACACAGCAAAAAGTTTAAAGTTAAATAAAAACATTTCTTTAAACTTATTTTGTATAAGTAATCGGAAATTTATTGAGAATGAGGAAAGTTTCAATTTCCTCTTCTATGGAATATTATTTTCTGATCACGATTGTATCAGAAATTTGATCTTGAGTAGTTTATACCATTATGGAATTTTTATTGTTTCGTTCATCACCTTACTGTCACCAGTGTACAAACTGTATTCGTACTCAGACAAAACAAATAAGAAGAGGAACCATACTGCATATAAAATCTTGCATTAAGGATCAGATATTTGATGCCATTGATGGTGCTTGTTCCTCTAAGTGAATTCTTTCCAACTATATACATATCTTGATCTTTTCTGACCAACTGTTGAATTATTTAACTGCTTTAAAATGAATTATGGACAAGTATTATAGGATCCATTATGATAGATATCCTGAGTTTTCTTATTCCTTCCTCCCAACAGGGCTCTCAATCTTACCATTTTACTCGCTCAGCTGAAACTAATACCGGAATGTTTGGTAGATTTCGTTCAAGGCACAATAGGGCAGCGTCATTAAGTGAAGAAATTCTGAGCTGCCGCACTGTTGATCTCCAGACATCGACTATAAAGATGGATGCAGAGGACATGGATCTACGTCTTTGCTTCAGAATAATTTCTCCATTAAAAACTTACATATTGCAGGTGATTAATCGATTGGCTTTTGAGTATTTAAATAACATTCTTCTTCTGGTTGTGCGTAAATTCATAATAAGCAAAATACCATAACACAAACTTCTCAACATCAGCCATTATACTTTTAGTTAAATGCATGACAGCGTGAATGTCAGTAACCAAGGATACTAAGCATTAACTATTTTCTACTAATTTTCTGTTTCCAGCAAGGAATTATAATTCATCTTGGTGCGCATTCTAGTAGGCCTGCAAACAAGGTTTTGAAGCACAATGAAAATGGAAATAAATCATAATGAAGTATTAGCTTATACATAATTAATTGATCTGTTGTAGGAGTATAATCTGGTAATAATTATGATTATTATTTGTAAATAAACTTATAAATACAATATTGTTGTTATATCATAAAGTGCCAAATAAAGAGAAGAAAAGAAACTTATTATTTGGTGGTAGTCATGTCCTTTTTGGTAATTTTCCAATGAAACAGCATTTTTAGACCAATGTCAACCAAATGCTCAATTATCAGAAACAACACTTTTTCATTGATTTTACCAAATGTTCAACAGATTTTTTAATCAATAGTTTTTTGTTCAGCGGGAATTGAAACCACACTTTTTTAAACAGAACTTTAAAAAACTATACCAAATAGACCCTTAGTTTGTGAGATCTTAGTATGGATATTGGATACTGGTTAAGCAGTTTGATTTCTCAGGATAATAGTGTTGCTTTACCAATTATCAAATGCTTTTTTTTTTTTTTTTTCCTTTTCTTTTTTGGGTTGGTTAAATGCTGATTATCTTTGGTATGAGTGAGTTTTGCATTATCTTTTCTGGGGGATCACAACAGTGTGATCTAGGCTAGAGATAATTGGCAACATATTATCTTAAGGAGTTGGTCCATGCTTCCTTTTAAATCAATAACAGTATACTTGATGTATTCTACAAACTATTGTGCCAACTTTTTCCCTTAACCTTGTTTGGTCAGGCTGAAAATGAGGCAGATAGGATGGAATGGGTAAACAAAATCACAGGTGCTATCGCATCTCTTTTCAGTTCTCATTTTCTTCAACAGGTTTGTCCATCCAAAGCCTTATGCCTTTCATTGTGACACTATACCAAGATGTGCATGCAATCATTGTAGCTTTCACTGACAAAAATTTGTTGTATATTCAGCAGCCACACCCTGGAATAAAACATGTTGAGAATAATAATTCTGCCAGTTGTGCTTCTATTGATGTTCAATCTCTAGATAGCCATGAAAGTTTAGATGATGGAAAATTCAACAGAGCTGACTGTGTTTCTACAATTCTCAGAGGAATTCCTGGAAATGAAATTTGTGCAGAGTGCAGCACTCCTGAGCCAGATTGGGCATCCCTTAATCTGGGCATATTGTTATGCATTGAATGTTCTGGTGTACATCGGAATCTTGGTGTTCATATCTCAAAGGTGCCTTATATTTGGAAATGAAAAGTCAAAAAGCTATTGCTTTTATTTTGTTATAGAGTTTATATTTACAGGTATCTGTTTTGGCTTTTGAAACTGCTCTAACACTGCGGATGACGTCTGAGAGACTATTATAGCTTATGCTTCCCTGATAAAGAATTTCTTTGTGAAAGTACTCTGAAATTACAATAGTTAAGACTGAATAGCTGCTTCCTTTTTCTTTTTCTTTTTTTATTTGGAACATATTTCATAGTCTCAGATGTTAATGCTAAAATTGTTGGATTCCTTGAGAAAAATATATATCATGAATCAATATATGGTGTGTAGTAGAATGGTGTAACAAACAATGTAAACTAATTTGGTATAACAAGAATAGTACTAGTTTGGATAACAGTGGGTAGTGAGCTTTGCACTTTTCTGGGGAAAATATTTAGAAACTTTCAAGTAAATGAATATTAATATTCTTCTAAAGAAATTACAAGTTGAACGTCATTCGGCGGATTTGAAGTTACTGATTATTCGCACTCTTATGGAATGGACTGCTGCTGTCACCAGTTGTTCTTTTCCTTCTGTTTTTGCTTTTATTGATGGCTGTGTAATTTGCTAGTCGTTTCTAGTATATTCCTTATGTACTAGTGGCTTTCTCTATCAATAAAATTTCTTTATTACTTATCAAAAAAAAATATTCTTCTAAAGAAAAGAGCCAAGCTTTCATTATCATCATGATAACATTTATAAGAGGGAGGGACTTATCAAAAAAAAAATATATATATATAATTGGGAGGGGAAAACACCCTTCCAATAAAGTGCTTAGAAACAACCCGTTCCTCCTTGGCTGGGATCTCAGGTTTCCAGGGTCTGATCAGATTAGCCTTCTACTGGTTTATGGAATGAGGAGTAGAGCAAGGGCCAGGAGATTGAGAGAAGAACTTGGCTGGATTCATGCGACTCATACCTAAGAGTCTCCTGCCAGAAGCCTAATTGCCAGAACAATGATTGCTATAAGTCTTATGTTAAGTTTCATGTGAACACTGATTATTTTGGTTTTAATGATTTAGATTAGTTTTCTCTAGAAAATTTATGTTGACCATAGAATCCAGGTTCTTTATAGCCAGTACTCATGTATTATAGAATCACATAGAATAATAACCTCCATTATCTTGTCATGATTATGAATTCCCTGTTGAGAGCCCATAATTGAAGGGGTACTCTGTCCTATCTACTGCAGGTGAGATCTCTAACACTAGATGTCAAGGTTTGGGAATCTACTGTCTTGGACTTATTCCAGAACTTGGGTAATTCTTTTTGTAACTCAGTGTGGGAGGGATTGATTTTACTTGTGAAAGAAAGGTAAGATATCCTTAAGCTGTATACCATACAGGCTATAATATTGAGTTTGTCTAGTAGCTGTGAATTTCTTTCTTTTGACTTTGTTGTGATTGTTCCGTGTGGAATATTTCGTGTAAATGATTGAACAGAGAATATGTGACATGCTTTGGTAATGCGAATGAGACAAAATTCACCATTTGTCTCACTCCCAATCCCCCTGTTGGGTTGGAGGCTTGGAGCACAGACTTTCTTCCAGTTTACAAGATGATATTTAAATTCATCACCTATGCCATCCTAGAGAAAATCCCTTTGTACCTGCTCAATATTCAATATGCCTAGCAATGCTAGATGGTATAGGAAAGAGAGAAAATATGTAGGTAAACTGGAGAGAGTACTCTTAATCAAAGTGAGACTACCCTCTTAGACAAATAGATTCTATGTGCACTAGGAAAGTTAATTGGTAAGGCTGCCTACCAACCACCTTTCCGAGACCCCATAAATGCGATAACGCTGTGCACTAGGTATGATTTTTTTTAGAAAATAATACAAATATCAGCAACAGATCAATCTACTATGACTGCATCATAACATAAGATTGTAAATTGATTTAAAATTCTACTATAAACTTCTTGGCCTTCAAACAAATGTGAGATAAAAACAGTATCCTTTGGAACTCGAGGTAGGGCTGCAATGCAATTGAGTCAGGTCGAATTTTAAAAATTGAAGATTGGTTTATTCAATTTTCTTTTGAATACGATAAGAGTTTGATCTCTTCACCAAGTTAAATTACATGTTCAAGCTTGGTTCAATAATGTTTTTGAAAAATGGAATTCCTAACAAACTTGTTCTTCCCTAATATAAGTGCCTTTAGTAAAACTTTGTATTCTTGGTAAATAAATGCTAATGACTAGTTAATTAGAGAAACCAATTTTCATTTACATAATAAAAATGAAATTATCCAACCTTGTATTTGTGATAAATCATATATAATTATCGACCATGAAATGGACTATAGGGATGAGCTGTAAACTCAGACATCCTAGGTTTGATCCCTACTAGAAGCCATCCCTAGATTACCCGATACACGGCTCTGGTGGGTAGAGTCGTGTATCCAGGGTTTACTATCTGAAGGTGGATCTGAAAGGCCTTGGCTCAGGTGGAGAAGATCTAAGAATTAGATCTTAGTAATCAATATATATATATTGGTAGAGATTATATTTCATAAGTGTAAGATAAGATTTTAAACAAGTGGTTAATCTTATTCCATACTTTGTTATGGCTTTTAGATACTGCTCTTTGAATAGATCTAAAGATAAGTTAATATATTTCAGTCAATAAAGAGAGTGAATTCATGTAAAATAAGGTAGGAATGGGTGGAAGAATCTTCTATACGACAACCTAGATTCCTTGCATCATTTCTTGGCTAGCAGACTGGTTGTTATTGTTCATATGTTTTGAGGTACTCTCGAAGTCGTAAATTTTTTATGTTATTGATTTGTAATTCCAATGTAATCTTATGCAGGGTAGACGAATCAAGTGCTATGACCACATCAGTTACAAAACCTTGCCCCAAAGATGCCATTTACCTTAAGGAGAAATACATTCAGGCAAAGGTAACTGATTAATCCTTCTCCTGTATTGTATATATATGGAAATCCATATCTTGCGTAGAGCAGTAGACTACTTATTAATTTGTTGTGTTATTGCTAATGATTTGTGGTCCTTCGTCTTTTTCCATGTTTGGGGTTCATTGGTTGTTACTTGAGTGAGTTGTGAATGTACTTTCTGGGTAGTAGATTTGTGTCGCAAATCCTGCTAATTCATTTGCTTGGAAGATATCTCTACTGTGTCCAATATGTGCAGTATGGATGAGGAATAAACAGGTTAGTCTTAGTGTCAGTGTGTAATTAAGCTTGATAGACGATAATTGCATTATTATAATGGGGGATCGACGGAGTTTTCGTATTGAATCCAAGCGTTTTGATCTGGTATTTGGAAAAGTTGGTCGTAACCAATTTAGGGTGTCTGAAAGGAGTACTTATCATCGTAGCATGATCTACATGAGCAAGGAGGGGGCTCGATGGTTGGGGCGCTGTGTGGAGGAGAATGTGGTTAGGGAGGGGGAGAAAGCATTCGTTAGAACATTGAGGGAGCATGACAAAACTTTCGTGTGCAGGCGGTATAGCAACAAGTACGGGAGATACATCGAGGTGTTGGAATGTGGCAGGGGCGGAAGTCGGGAATGGATAGTGATTCCAGAAGGGTATAAACTGAATGGTTGGAAAGGTTTTAGCATGGAGTTGAATCTCCTGTTGAAGCTTCCTCCTCTAAACCATCAGGTGCCGCCACAAAAGACACATTTGCTTGCAAGCGGAGAACGAACGTGGGAGAAGGGTGTGGTGGTGGGCGGCAGTTCGAAATCATACAAGGAGGTGGTCATGGATAGAAAGCACGAAAGAGAGGTGCGATTGGAGCCTGAGAAGCCCGTTACTAATCAGGTACAGTCCGATGGGTTGATGAAAAATCCGGTGGAGGAGCACGTGGACACTGCCGTGTCGGGCTATGGGGGGAGCGGTGCAAAAGTTGACCAAACAAAGAAAGGGATTAATTTCCAGCCCCAAATCTCGGCAATTATCAAGCCTAGAAGACCGTTGAGATTTTCTCCGGATTTCTCGCCTGCTAATTCACGTAATTTGGGCAAAGGGATTATTATACAATTAAATGAGAAGGGTCAGCGCAGTGTGTTCTGGAAGTCCAAGGAAAAAGAGCAACAGTGGGTGCCACGTGGGTTTATTAAGAGCAAAACTGAACTTGATGGGCTTCAGAATAATAGGGGCAAGCCCGTGGAGGTGGGGTTAGTGGGTGAGTGCTTGGGCCATGGGTCACGGCCCACATATGAAGTAGAGATGTTATGTGACACGGAGGAAATTGGACTTGGGTCTGTGTTTGAAGTGGGGTCTTCTAGTGGTTATAAGGAGTGTGGGCCTCATGGGTTAGATCTGGATGGGTCTCTAATGATGGACTCGGATGGGTCTCAATTAATGGATTCGGGTCACCCATTATCTGAAGATAGAGCTACGAAGGGAGAGAACTCTCTAGAGTTTCTCGGCACTGCAGCTTCTCTCCAGAGCACGGCGATGAAGATCAGGAGCACGGCGATGAAGATCAGGAGCACGGCGTCTCCTCTAGTGGAGTGGGTCGAAGCCGACGGGGGTTGCCGGTGGTCGCGGTGGGGCCTCGCCGGCGTCAATGGGTCTCTAGAGTTTCTCGGCACTGCTGCTTCTCTTCAGAGCACGGCGTCCCCTCTAGTGGAATGGGTCGAAGCCGACGGGGGTTGCCGGCGGTCGCGGTGGGGCCTCGCCGGCGTCAATGGGTCTCAAATAATGGATTTGGGTCACCCATTATCTGAAGATGGAGCTACGAAGGGAGAGAACTCCCTAGAGTGTCTCGGCACTGTTGCTTCTCTCCAGAGCATGGCGCTGGGCCTCGCCGGCGCCAACTTCAAGGTAAGACTCTTTACGATTCCACTTCCGATTCCGATTCCATTTTTTTCTTCTTTTCTGCTTGAAAGGGACGGAATCGAGGATTGGTTGGTGGGTTTGGATGGTGGAACCGTGATTGGGTGTGGTGCCTGGGTTGAGAGTGGGATGGGTACGGGTTTGGGTGGGGAAGTTGTATGTGGAGGACAGAATATTGGGATGGGTTTGGGTATTGATGAGGGAGGGTGTGGAGGTGCCGTGACACGGATAGATATTGAGGGACAGTATTGGGAAGGGGGTGGGGCATCGCCACAATCCCCAAAACGAGTGGATGCTTGGGCTACAGTGGATCACAGTGGTGAGGAGATTCTTGAGGTTTCTCCGTTATGTATGGTTTCTGGGTTGCTTGAGGTGGGCAAGAACACAACAATGGACCCTTCTGAATGGGTTATGGATCGAATAAAAAAATTTACCAAATTTATGAAGGTGGACATTACTGATCATGAGGAGGAAGCGATGTGTCTCTTTATGAAAATTGAAGCAAGATGGAGGGCAAAGGGAGGGCCTTCTGAAGTTTCAAAAAAACCAACTGGATCAGTAAAAAAAGGGATGCGGGAGTTGAAGAATTTGGCATCCTCAGTGAATTATGACTCACGTAAGAGTGGTGAAGGCAGAAGTGGAGTGGCAGAAAGGGCTTTGAGTGTTGTCCAATGAATTTACGCATTATATCATGGAATGTTAGAGGTTTGAACGATAGGGAGAAACGTAGGTGGATTCATAATTCTTTGCGCATGTGGAAAGGAGATGTGGTGTGTCTCCAAGAGACTAAGATGGCGTATATTAGTATAGGGGTGGTTCGAAGCATTTGGGGGAGCCCATTTGTAGGCTGGGAGTTCCAAGCTTCTGAGGGGGCTTCTGGTGGTGTGTTGTTATTGTGGGATAAAAGGGTGGTGGAGCAGCTTGATGTTGCTAAGGGGGAATTTACTTTGTCTTGTAAATTTAAATGTGTGGAGGATGGGTTGGAGTGGATGTTTTCAGGGGTTTATGGTCCTAATAGAGACTCAGACAGAAGATTGCTTTGGGAAGAATTGGCGGGTATTGGGAGCTGGTGGTCTCTCCCATGGTGCATTGGGGGGGATTTTAATGTTGTGAGATTTCCTAGTGAGCGGAGGGCTGGTGGAGGTATATCTTCGGCTATGTGGGATTTCTCCGATTTCATTTCTGATCAGGGCCTTCTAGATTTACCTCTAGTCGGAGGTCGTTTCACTTGGTCTTCTAATCAAGAAAATCCTGCTATGTCTCGATTGGACAGATTTTTGGTATCTCCGGATTGGGATACTCAGTTCTCTACGGCAGTCCAAAGCACTCTTCCGCGAACTCTATCGGACCATTCTCCAATTCTGTTAGATTGTGGTCCTAATCGGGGTGGTAAATATCCTTTTAGGTTTGAGAACATGTGGTTGAAATCAGAAGGCTTTGTGGAGCGGGTAAAACATTGGTGGGAGTCCTATTTATTTGAAGGGTCTCCAGGTCATATTTTGTCTAAAAAGCTTAAGGCTTTGAAGGCTGATTTGAGGCAGTGGAATAAGGATGTTTTTGGTGATGTTGGGGTCCGTAAGGGGGAGTTGATGAGGGAGATTCAGCAGTTGGATGCGCTGGAGGAGTCCCGAACTTTATCGGTGGAGGAAAGGACCTCTCGTGAGGATCGCCGTGGTGAGCTTCATAAAGTCATGGATTTGGATGAGATTAGTTGGCGGCAAAAGTCTCGTGTTCTATGGCTTAAGGAAGGGGATAGGAATACGAAGTTCTTCCATCGTATGGCTAACTCCCACCGGCGGAATAATTTCATTGGGTGTTTGAATATTGAGGGGACGGTGACGTCGGATCCAAAGGAGGTGGAGGAAGGTATAGTTCAGTATTATAAGCATCTATATTGTGAATCTACTCCGTGGCGCCCAACTTTAAATGGTCTCCCTTTCAAGACCTTGGTGAGTGAGGAGGCGAACAGCTTGATTCTTCCGTTTGGGGAGGATGAAGTGTTGGAAGCTGTCCGGTGCATGTCTGGAGATAAGGCTCCAGGGCCGGACGGGTTTACCATGGCCTTTTACCAGGCTTGTTGGGGTGTGGTTAAAACGGATGTAATGAGGGTTATGCATTATTTTCATCAATATGGTACCTTTGCTAAGAGCTTGAATGCGACTTTTGTGGTTCTGATTCCTAAAAAGGCAGGGGCTATTCAGATGAAGGATTTTAGACCTATTAGTCTAGTGGGGAGCATGTACAAAATTATTTCAAAGGTTTTGGCCAACCGGTTGAAGGGAGTGTTGGGGGGTCTTCTATCCCAATCTCAAAATGCTTTTATCCAGGGTAGACAGATTTTGGACTCCGTGTTGATTGCTAGTGAGTGTGTGGACAGCAGGGTGAGGGATGGGACTCCTGGAGTTTTGTGCAAGCTGGATCTCGAGAAAGCATATGACCATGTAAACTGGGATTTCCTGTTAGCTCTGTTGCATAGATGTGGGTTTCCGGAGACTTGGCGGAAGTGGATTTATTTCTTGTATCTCCACAGTTCGGTTTTCCGTTATGGTAAATGGGAGTTCTTGTGGTTTTTTTGAGAGCTCCCGTGGCTTGCGCCAAGGGGACTTCTCTATCGCCCTTGCTTTTTGTTGTTGTGATGGAAGCGTTGAATAGATTGCTTATGAGGGCTGAAGAGGGTCATCTCTTGAGGGGATTTGAGGTTCAAGGGAGGAACAATAGTCCGTTGATGATCTCTAATCTTTTGTTTGCAGATGACACGTTGATCTTCTGTGATGCAGATATAGAACAAATTGGGTACTTGAAATGTACCCTGCTTTGTTTTGAAGCGGTGTCCGGGTTAAGGGTGAATCTGGGCAAGTCCGAAATGGTCCCCATTGGGAATGTTCCCAATATTCAGGAGTTAGCTGCAATGTTGGAGTGTAGAATATCTGTTTTGCCTATGAATTATTTGGGTCTTCCTCTGGGTGCCCGGTATAAGTCTAAAGCCCTTTGGGATCCGGTTCTGGAGAAGATGGGGCGGAAATTGGCAGGGTGGAAGAAGCTTTATCTATCGAAGGGTGCTCGCCTCACTTTGATTAAGAGTACAGTCTCTAGCCTCCCTGTTTATTTCCTTTCTTTATTCCCTATCCCGGCTACTGTTAATCATCGGATAGAGAGGTTGCAGCGTGAGTTCCTGTGGGGTGGTATGGGGGATGCTCCTAAGTTCCCTTTGGTTAACTGGAAGACGGTCTGCCAACCTGTTCATTGTGGAGGATTGGGTATTAAAAACCATGCTGTCTTGAATCAGGCTCTCCTAGGTAAGTGGCTGTGGCGATTTATGGTAGAGCATGATTCTCTATGGAAGCAGGTAATAGTTACAAAATATGGATATGAGCCAAGGAGTTGGAGTCCGGGGATTGCTAATGGTCATTATGGTCGGTCATTGTGGAAACATATTAGACAGGGATGGGATCGCTTTTCTTCTCACCTTAAGTTTGTTCTGGGATGTGGGTCGCGCATCCGTTTCTGGTTGGATATTTGGTGTGGGGAGGTTCCGCTCAGCAGGGCTTTTCCGTTGCTTTTCCGAATTGCCCAGAGTAAAGAGGCTCGGGTTGCTGACTACTTGTGTTGGCAGAATGGGGTTCCTCATTGGGATGTTCGTTTTAATAGGTTGTTACATGATTGGGAAGTGGAAACTTTCCAGGTTATGATTGGCTTGTTATACTCCGTTAAGGTTCATCAACATCAAGAGGATCGGGTGTGTTGGGGTCCCTCTAGAAGTGGCTGTTTTGAGGTGAAATCATACTATAAGATTTTATCCTTGAATACTTCGTTGAGGTTTCCATGGAAAAGTATTTGGAAGGTGGGAGCTCCTCCCCGTGTAGCTTTCTTTGTATGGACAGCCGCTCATGGGAAGATTCTCACTATGGACAATCTGCGGAAACGTCGTATTTGCATTGTGGATTGGTGTTGTATGTGTAAGCATAGTGGGGAATCTCCTAATCATTTACTCCTTCAATGTGAGACCGCCCAGAGTCTATGGTCCATGGTATTTTGCCTTTTCGGGGTCATTTGGGTGATGCCTGGGAGTGTTGTGGAGGTTATGGCTAGTTGGATGGGGTCGTTCCGTAAATCCAGACATGCGGACGTGTGGGGTGCTGTTCCTTTATGTGTTATGTGGGTTCTATGGCGTGAGAGGAATTTACGAGTTTTTGAAGGGCAGGAGAGGACAGTGTTGGAGCTAAAGCTGGTCCTATTGCGCACTCTTTTTGATTGGCTGCACTGTAGTAGCAGCTATAGTCCCTCCTATTTTGAGGAGTTTTTAGATTCTTGTACCTTGTTGTAAATTTTCTTCCTTTTAGCACACAACCTGTGTGCTTGGGGATGTTTTCTTCCTTTCTTTAATAATACTTTCTTATTACCGATCAAAAAAAAAAATAAAAAAAAAAAAATATCTTGCGTAGAGCATCAGTGTTGATTTTCTGTATAACATCTTGAAACTTGCAAAAAGTTTCTGGGAGATTTTTTCAGGTAATACTACCTCCAGTCCGTTTTTAATTATTTCTCTTTGTATTTGATGTTTTACTCTATTCTACTTGAATATAAGGGTAGTGTTGGAAAGTCCTTGGTGTGGGAAACACGAAGACAATTTAATTTAATTTTAAAAGTCAATTTTATTTTTGACTATTGGACAGTTGGATTTTATAATTTTTATTTTAGGTTTTAATAGTTAATTAGGCTATTAGTATTTTATTTAATTTCCTAGAGTCAAGGTTAATTTTGTAATTCAATAATTGGATTTCCTAAGTCAATTAGACTTAGGGTTAAGTCATAAGAGTCTTAATAAGCACATTCTTGTACTCCAAGGGAGACAGTTTGCATGAGTAATAAAATTTATTGTCGGAGTTCTTCCATTAATACCCTAGGTGCTAATTCTTAGGTTATGTTTTCTCTTGCTTGGTGTTGATTCCTAGAACTTTTTTTTTTTGGTCTTTTATTTTTCTTCAATTTCAGTGATGCATCAGTTTTGGTTTTGTCTTGCGTCAATCATACATATTGTGTGCTTTGATCTTGGAAGGTCAAAAATATATTATGGAACATCTCAAAAAGGATAGGAACATAAAAGGAAATACATAGAAGTATGGTTAATAAATTAAATTCCCGTCTTGTGTATGTAGGGAAATTCATATCTTACTTGGAATCAGTGGTGAATTTTCTGTTTGATATTTTGAAACCTGCAATAAGTTTTTCTTAAATATTCTTCTAAATAATACTCCATCCGTTTTGCCATAAATTCTCTTTTATTTGTTATTTTATTCTTCTTTTTTTTTTTCAATGAAGCATGGGTAGTTCAGGAAAGTCATAAATAATGTGTGCATTGATATTTGAATTTGGACATCTATTAATGGAACCTCCCAGAAAGGAAGGGCAAACAAAATTGTTAACCTAAAAAACTTTTTTTTATCAGCAATACCAGTGGAATCATTGGAGTGTATAATAATATTGTCCACTCCGTATATATTAATATTTTCTACATAAACAATCAAGACAATAATGCTAAAGATAGAATGGCCCAAAGTAGAATGCCGAAATCCATACCTAAGTACACCAACACTAAATCGATCAAATCATGCACGAGGAGATTGTTTCAGGCCATGCAAGGCCTTTTGCAATCGACATACAAGGTGCTCACTACCGGCAATAACATACCAGGTGGTTGATATGTATACACTTCCACCTAAAGGAAGACATTATATCAAGTTAATATAAAGGCCAGAAACAACTAACTGCCACAGAAAGGATGATCCAGACACAATTGAGACTTGCCACAAGGGAGAAGGTCTCTTCATAATCAATATCATATGTCTGTGCATACCATTTTGTTTCCATTTGCACCTTAAGGTGCTCATTAGAACCATCGAGGAGGTACTTAACAGTGTAAACCCAATGGCAACCTACCAATTGTTTCCCAGGGGAAGAGTAGTGAGCTCTCAGGTTTGATTCTTTTGAAGAGCACTTATTTTCTGATCCATATCATGTTTCCATCCTCATGAAGACAAAACTTGCTTATAAGATGAGGAAATAGAGTGTTGAGTACAAGAATGTGAAGCACAATTATAGGACAAAAGATGAGCCATAAAGTGTTGAGTACAAGTATGTTTTCCTCCTCGTAAAGCAATAGGAAAATCATTAGTGTTTGAAAGAGAGGACGATGGAGTAGGAACCTCAGATGAAGAAGATGTGGTAGCAAGGTTGTAAGAAACGTGTCTCTCTCAAGATTGTTGATAAACCTGCAAAGGAGGATTAGGAAGAGTAGGAGAAGGGAAGGAAGGCTCCCCCTCGTGACTTATCTATGGGACTCAGGACTACGATAGCCCTTCTGAGTACAAGAGTACCCAAGGAAAACACACTTACAAGTCTGAGAGCATAATTTATCTCAGCTAGGATCAAGGACTTGAGCAAAGGCAACACAACCAAACCCATGAGGAGTAAGCGAAAAAAGGATAGTCATGATCTATAAGAGAAAATGAAGACCACTGATTTAGGACAATAAAAGACATATGATTAATTAGATGGCATGCAGCAGAATAAAATAAAATAATTAATAATTAGATTGTATGTTATTATTAGATTGTATGTGGTAAGAATATCAGCACCCTAATAGTGTTTTGGTATATCATATTAAATAACAAGGTGCGAGCAACGTTTAACAAATGACGATGTTTTCGCTTAGAGACACCATTTTGTTGAGAGGCGTGAACACAACTAGTTTGATGAAGAATACCATGATTATCACAAAAGGAATCATAACTTACTGTATATATTCTAATGCATTATTAGAGAGTAAAATCTTAATGCACTTGTTAAATTGAACTAATACTTCACTGTAGAATTTGGAAACAATATGAGGTAACTCAGACCTTTCTTTAATAAAAAATAAACATGTCTTTCAAGAATATTCATAAACAAATATAACAAAATAAAGAAATCCATTCAAAGTAGAAGTCCAAGGACCCTATATATTGTATGGACTACATCAAATAACTTTGACTCACAACTTTACTACTACTCACAAAGCTACTAATATGTAAAAGTAAATTTTTAGCTTTTGGCTATGAAAAATACTGGTTCATCCACAAGACTCCTTGTCCTTTATATGTACAGGTGTTTTTGTGTCTTTGTGTGTTTAAATGTTCAGAAAATATTCTTATGTTATATCTGCAATATCAATGTTCTACAATTCTTAAACTGATTTACTTCAGTCTTTACCATCTTCAACTATCTAAGGTTTAAAATAAAGCATAATATTCTTACCCTTAACCAGTATGTAGAGAAATTGCTAGTCATCAAAGAAGAAACTGCATCCGGGACTACTTCCCATGCTACAAACATCTGGCAAGAAGTGAAGAATAATAATTTGCGAGAAGTATATCGCCTTATTGCAATGTCAGACGTAAATCTCATCAACACCACATTTGATCATGTGGATGGTGTCAATCTATATCACCATGTTGATGCACAAGACTCAGATGCAATGGAAAGGAAACAGTATGATCCAGCAGCCTGTGATAGAATCAAGGACTCCACTGAGCCAGGGAACTGTCTTCAAGGTTGTTCATTATTGCATCTGGCATGTGACTCTGGCAATCCATTGATGGTTGAGTTGTTGCTGCAATTTGGTGCTGATATAAATATGCGCGACTTTCATGGAAGGACTCCTTTGCACCATTGCATCTCCAGGGGGAACAACCCACTAGCAAAGCTTCTACTTAGAAGGTAATATATCTGTCATGAATATAAATTATGGAAGATATTTATTTTTCTTGGAAAAGGTTTGAGATATGTTTTTCTCTCTCGGGTATTAGAGAATTTCAGCAAATCAATATTACCAATCATACTACATTACATGTCTTAGTGGAAATATGAAAAATTCCTTCTAATGTTAGATCCTGTTTCATTTAAGTTTAAAATGACCAAATTGATTTTAAATGATTAGAAAGAAAAAAAAAAAAATGACAGTAATAATTCTTAAAGAAGCTGATCAATGTGATCACTTCAAGAAGGGACACTTCTTGATTAGGCTTGCTCATCTTTGAAGAAATTTTATAAATTCTGGTCCCCGATTTAGTGGCAGCAAAGGCCTGGTAGCCTCAAGTCCTGATACATTACCAAGCACCCATCATCCCTATTTCTTATGATTGACTGGTAGCATCATTTAAAACATTACTGTAACAGTTTTTGTACTTGTCAAATAGAAGGTTATTGGTTTAATTAGGGACTGATTAAGTGATAGATAAGGCAACTTCTGTCATTTTCATTGGATGGATTCTTTTATAATGTCTAACATATAAGTTGCGCAGAGGTGCACGTACATCAATTAAAGATGGTGGGGGGCTTAGTGCACTGGAAAGGGCAATGGAGATGGGAGCAATAACTGATGAGGAGCTATTTATATTGCTTGCTGAAGGTGAGTAAACTAACATGGCCATCTGATGTAAGCTTGCTTCGTCTGTTGTTTTTAACCCCTGCTACTGATGACCCCATTTTGTCTGTAATCATGAATAAAGCATGATAAATAATCTACTTTCATCTTTTGGAATAAGAAAAAGTGTTCAGAGTTTCTTATTCATTATTTTTTTAGATCTATTGATCCTTCAATTTATAGCATTCAGTTGAATATTGTTGTCTAATAATATTTGAAACAAAAATATTCTTGTGTTATACCACATGAGTTTGCCATTAAAGGCCAATCATTACCCACTTAAGGTTGCCAACAACGAGCAACCATTAGTGTTTTAATTTTTTGAGTCAATCCCTTACACCACTGTTCAATTAAGTTTATAGGCGGAGGCAAATATCAAGGAGCAAAATACATATTTAAATAAATTTAGTTGTATTCCAAATAATAATTTTTTGAAAGGATTTTTATGAAAGATTTCATTAAGCCCCTATTTAATGACGAGTAAATCTTATTGTTGTGAAATTTTGATTGAATTATTGGCTAAAGCGAAAGTATGCGACTTTCTAATACATTAGGCATCCTATTAGTAAGCCTACTTGTGCCAATTTATTACATTTTGATGTTATCAATCTATTATTATAAAAAATAAAATAAAATAAAATCTATTATATTAGAGCATATTACAGCAACCAACAATATTGGCAATTAGACATCGAAGATATAATAGTGGAAAAATTATTGACACTTCGACCAGCATATGACAATGATCAAGTTGATAATTTTGTTGTATCGCGTTCTTTTTTCTCTTTCTTTTTTGAGATGGTGGTATCAAGTTCTTAATTAGTATTTTGTTGGTGCCAATTTGGTTTGAATGATGAATGATGAATCCCCACAACCACCTTCATGAATCCCCCCCTACTACCACCACCACCATCACCACCAAACACACGCCGACTGGAGCATGTGTCAATGACAATTCTTGCCCTTTTTTTTTTGTGGTAAGAATTAAATTTATAATTTCCTTTCTATTTGAAAATATTAAACTATAGAAAATTAAGGAGTTCTCCAAAAAAAAAAAAACAAAGTTACATATATGGACACTAGCTTATAATTAGTTAGTAAATAAAGAATATAAAGAATTCTCTTGTATCGAATTAATAGAAGCACGACCAAAAGAATAATCACATAACATATAGTGCACTAACAAATACAGATCAAGAAATACCAATATTAGTGAACTAACATATGATTCAAATAAAATAAAATAAAAAAGATACAAGTCAAATTCTGTTCCTTTTTCTTTTCTTATCTAAATTTTCAATTGGAATTGACAATAGACTAAAAAGAATGAAAACCATGAAGACCCAGCAAAAAAAAACAGTAAAACTTACTCTTAACCCATCGATCAAAGACAGGAAAAACTCTAAGCCAACTTCTAAGCCCTGGACTGTAACTTGTCACCCTTGCAAACTGGATTTTCCTTGGCCAAAATAACCCTTCCAATTGCCTTGAAATCCACAGTACATGCATGTTCTTCTGGGTATCTATGCATTCCACAAAACACGTTCCCACATCGACACTCAAACCCTGTCAACCCCACTTTCTTATTGCAGCTCTTACACCTATTCTTCTTCACGCATTGAGCTTGAGCATCAGAGTGCATAGGAGTGTCCAAGACCAGTGCTTTAGTTTTGTCTGTACGTTCTTCAAGATTAAGAGAATCATTGTAGCAGTTGGAGCACATGTTCCTTGTGTCTGCCATTCCAAAGAAACCGCAACCATTAGCGCAGAGTTTGAAATCTATCATCTTCATTACAATTTCTTTTGGTTCCTTGTCTGCTTTGGCTCTCTTGGTGTTGACGAGTTCTTCTTTCTGAAAATCTTTGTAGCACTTGGAGCATAGATTTTGTGTCTCCACAGATCCATAAAAACCGCAACCTTTAGCACAGAGAGGCCGTTCCATGTTCTTAAGATGCTCCTGCAAATCTACTTCTACCGCTTGTTTTACTGCAATTCTACTTCTACCTTCTCAATTCTGCTTGTTATTTCTCAGAGTTTTTGTTATTTCTCAGAGTTTTTGTGATTTCTCAGAGTTTTTGATATATATATATATATATAATATATATATATATATATATATATATATATATATATATATATATATAAGGGGATGATGGAGTTGGGAGTACAGGAATCCTAACGGAATTTGGAGAGTTTGAACCAACCGACTAGAGGGTGGACCCCACCTTGAATCCTAGTGAAGTTCGGAGTATAGGAATTTCTGCTTTATATCTTGATTGTTTTCCTTCTCGGATTCGGATTAAAAACTCAATTTTCTACTAGAATTAAGAGAGCTAAAAATTTAAATTTAAATTGTAATCAAAAGTTTAGAAAGGGAGTGTTTGAGTGAGCTTTTATAAAGTTACCTTGAGGGAAAAGGATTGAAAACCATCCAAAAATAAAATAAAAAATCAAACTACGTTATTCCATGACTTTGATTTGAAGTATGGAAATTGAGAGATTGAGTTGATTGTTAATTTTTTTACTAGATTACAGGAATATCATGTTTAAAATTTATGAAATTGACGTGTCGCTCAGTAACAATTCAATAGCGCTTATTTTTTTAAATTTTAGGGATCAATACGTTTATTTGAAACTTCATGAACCAATAACATTATCTGACTAAATATATTTTAATGCATTTAGGCCTTAATATTATGATAGCTTGGAATATGAGTGCACACAAAATAATATTAAAGCAACAATGCTACAAACACAGAAATTACAACTTGTCACTTTAAAAATTATGAAAAATATTGTCAAAATGAGGGGTACAAAAATATAAACAATACTTTAAGTAGGGGTTCACCTTAAATATATGGAACTTGTGAGTCTAAATTACTCCTGAGCGTGTGTAATGAGTTTAGTGATATGTCTTGGAAACAATGACCAGAAAACAAGATTAGTCATGGATCGATATGGACAGAAAGACCATTTAAAAAAAAAAAAAAAAAATCAAACCTGGCAAATACAAAAAGAAAAATTTCAAACTTAAGAGACTAAAATGAAGGGTCCGGCTCACCTCCAATTGAAAACACTCCCGTTTCCTCCCATTTTTAACCGGATGAATGACACATGTCAAAGACAAAATCTAACGGTACAAAATAAACCACACTAAAAGCCATTTCTTCTCAGTAAGCCTCATCTTTCTTCGACAAAACCCATCGCCAAAATGATGCCGTCCACTGCCAAGCCCTCCGCCACCTTCTTCGTCGTCCACCACCTCTGCACCTCCGCCTGGGGTTTCGCCCAGACCACCTCTGCACCACCGCTTGGGGTTTCGCCCAGACCATCTCTGCACCTCCGCCTGGGGTTTCGCCCAGACCACCTCTACACCTCTGCCTGGGGTTTTGCCCAGACCACCACCACCTTGTGATATACACGCGTGCGTGCGTTTCCTCTGTTTTTTGAAGAAGAAAGAGAGACGATGGGGGAATAATTCTTTTTGGGGATTTTTTTTTTGTTGATCTGTGTTAGATTTTGGCACGAATTGGGGATAGTAAATTTGGGTTTCAAACACTTTGAGGTAAGTTTCTTTAAAATAAAAACGATTCTCTTTCTTTTTTCTTTTTTCTTTTTTTTTCTTGGTCTCGGCCATGGGTTTGTTTTTTTTTCTTGTTAGACTAAGTCGATTCTGGGGATTTCTTGAAGATTCAAAACCTTCAGGTTTGTTTATTTGAAAAACCCGATCTTCCCCTTCTTTTGCTTCATTTGATTTGTCTTTGCTTGAACTTGGAATGGGTTTTGCTTGAATATACCTCTATGCTTATTGCTCTGAATTGGGTTTAGAAATTCAGGTGGTGATGGTGGTCTGGGTGAAATCCCAGGCGGAGGTGCAAAGGTGGTGGCCGACGAAGAAGGTGCGGAGGGCTTGGCAGTGGACGGCATCATTTTGGCGATGGGTTTTGTCGGAGAAAGATGAGGCTTACTAAGAAGAAATGGCTTTTAGTGTGGTTTATTTTGTACCGTTAGATTTTGTCTTTGACACGTGTCATTCATCCGGTTAAAAATGGGAGGAAACGGGAGTGTTTTCAATTGGAGGTGAGCCGGACCATAAAATGAAAACAACTCCAAATTTTTAAGGGTTAAAAATGTAACTTGGTCTAATAGGCAAGTATGTTGTTGAACTTATTTTCAGGAGCAATGACAGAAAAGAACTCATGAAAATAAGCTCAATTTATTGGAAAATTCTTTTTCCAATTTTTTTTTTTTTTTTTTTTTTTCGAAACACAATGAATGCAAATCTTGCCCTTTAATAATTTGTGAGTTTACAAACGAAAAAGAAAGGAATGTGATGGATAGAATAAAGGGAAAAAAATAAAAAATAAAAAACACCTCTTGATCTTTTAATTTGAAAAAAAAGACGCCCCTAACTTTGAGAAATATCCAAATTGCACATTTATTTTTCTAAATTTCCATAACATTTTTCTTTTTCATTTACGTTTGTTTTTTTTTTTTATTTTTTTTTTTTTTTTTTTTTTTTTTTTTAATAAAAGACATTTTTGAATGAAACTTTAATTAAAAATTACGTTTAATTTCAATTTTTATTATTATTTATCCATAGAGATTTAGACATAAGTTTCAATTTGGATAATTCTCAAAATTTAAGAACTTCTAATTTCAAATTAAAAGATCATGGAGTCTGTTTGATTTTAACCTAAAGTTCAGGGGGTGCTTTTAATTCTATCCCTAAAATAAAAAAAGAAAGAATGAAATTAAATAGAAATGAATTAAATATTTATATCTAACTTGTTTGGAGGTTTGAAAGAAATGAATGAAGTGAAAAGTAACTTTGTTTGGATGTTGAATGGAAATTAATAGAAAAAAATCATTTTATAACAACATTATCATTATACCATTTCTTTAATAAAAATAAGGGGATGTAATCGTGTAACTGTGTAACCATTTAAAAAAGAAAAAAGAATGGGAGAACCATCAGGCCCCATTTTCTCACTCTCACATTTTTTATTTGTACTTTTAGAATGTATGAAATCTTGATTTAAATGCATGGTTTAGGAATTATGGAAGCATGTAAATTGGTTTCCAAGAAAATTTTGGGTATTTTGTTTTCTCAAGAAGGGAACAAAGGCTTGGATTTGGGGCCAACTTGTGCAGGTTGATCTCCGATCCTTTGAAGATCAAGTTAGATGGGATAAAGATAAATGAGATTTGGTGGGAAAGGAGACCAGTTGGTTTTTAAGTTGGGCGTCCTAACATCTCCCCATTTTCTCCTAGGTCGGCGGATTGGACATGTTGTTAGGTTATCTTTCCTTGATTTTAGGGACTGGTAAAAACCTTTGTCTTGTAGCATTTAAAGTTCCCACCTTTAGTAAGTACGTGCATTAAATGCGAATTGACATAAAGGCTGGTTTGAGACTTCTAGGAGAAGACTCCCCTCGAGGGATGAGCAACAACATCTTACGCTTGATTTCAGTGAAGGTTTTGGAAGACCATAATACTTTGCCCCGACTAATCTCAATGGGCATGTGTCGTCTTCCCATCCCACATGAGTGGCCCAATGGCACTAGAGGTAGCCCCAAAGGGATTTACTGTCATGAGGTGTTGAACTCGCAACTTATACTTCCTTAGGTGCATATATTTCAACTTTTCCTACCATTAGACTCTATTTGGGGTTAGTCCACATGTAGGCTTGGTCCAATATAACGATGATAGTTTGATGTGTCATGTGGAGCAATTTCCTCGCTTGAATCTTGGGAGTACAAAGCATTTTCCAAATTACAATTACAAAAGAGCGAGTTGAACTAAGAGAGGTCATGAATCTCTCTGTTTGTCAAGTGTTAACAACAGTATTCCTTGTGAGACATGCTTCTCAATTTTCATTTAAAGTATAATGTAGATCATGTTTTAAATAGAAACTTGCAATATTAACCCTAAGGGATAACTTAACTGGTCCGACCTTGGGTGTTTCTCAATGGTCACTAGTTCAAGTCTCCTCATGGCCACCTACCCAAGGCAAAGTGATGCCAATCATTCTCCATTTTAACCCTTTTCTATTTTATTGCTTTATCATGTTATTGTTGCGCTTATTTTGGGGATTCTGTTATGTTGTTGTGGACACTTGTGCACCTAGTATTGGGTGTATAATTAGTTGGTTATTTTCTGTTTGTGTTTGTTGTATAGGGAATATAATCCCTCGGGTTGGAAGGAGAAGGGGTTGAATATTTTGTGAAGCTTGTGAATTGAATAGTAATCACCTTGAGAGATTGAGTTTTCTCTCTCAAGAGTTTTATCATTTCTTTGTATAGCAAACTAAGTTTGCATCAATTGGTATCAGAGCTTAGTAGAGCTTACTTTTGCCATTGATGCCACCTCGACCTTCTTGTGTTTTTGTTTAGCCATTTCCGATGAACCAACAAAACCATGGCACCGCTACGTGGAAACAATAAAAACAAAGAGATCATTAGTGGACCGGAACCACCATTACAAAATGGAGTGGAAATCATAGTGGAGGAACCAAAAACCTCGAGGGATGCAGAGATTGAAGCCTTGCGAAGGGAAGTGGAGACTCTCACTGAAGCATTGAAGATCCAACAACCACAGAATCGGGTTGGTGGAGCCGATTTTATAGGGTTTTGGAAACCCATTTGCTTAACCACATCACCGGTGGCAAGAATGGGGCAATCATCGATCGTGAACAACCAATCTTGGATCCCGGCGTGTGAGAGAAGTTTCAGACCTCCGATTCACCATACCTGGACCTCACTATACTCAAGACCATCATGTGAATCATCAAGGGTGGCGCCAAGATGAAGACTGTGAGAAGGAGGTGGATATTAACATTCCTCATGGGCCAATTCATGGGCCCTCACGTGCACAGGGCGTGGGTCAGCTGAGATCAAACCTAAACCCAACTCTCGATCCATTTCGAATCAGATTCGACCTAGGCCCAAACCCAAACACCAAGAGGAATTAGGGGTTAGGATTCGAGTGAGTGGTCTTTGCTGATCTCGATCGCGATTGTCACCTCCACGAGATTTTGGACCAGCACCATCGCGAACCAAGACGACCTCTAGGCTTCAATCGCGAACTCCACCGTCCTCCATTTGTTGATCGTGATCCACACCGGCCTCGGGGTTATGACCATGGCTTCGATCGTGAGCCACGCACCACGCATGG